>WEDG01003036.1:12825-452560 GCA_017591395.1 Schistocephalus solidus
CAATAACGTGTATGGACGAAAAGCAGTATTTTTACTTTTAGTAGTCATTGCCTGATCCAGTTATTTTTTTACTATGGCTTTCGAACCATAGGTAATGTCAGACGATTCAATGTCATCTAAACACATAAAATTCGTTCAACAGATTTTATTGCCGCTTAGGGTAACTGGACGCTAACCCGAAATGGACACCAGCATTTGTGCTTCCCTTTCCTTCATCCTTGCTGCTTCTTAAGAAATCAAACCTAGGCTAAGGACAAGAGGCGGAAGTGTGGGTGGTTGTCAAGTGATCTGCTTAGTCACAGTCCGAATTGAACGAATCAATTTTCGGAATCATTTTATCGCCACAAGACTAATATGTTCCTGCAAGTAAACAGTCGAATTTTTTAAGGCTTTAATAAAATCCTCCAGAGTTTACCATAAAACAGCTTTCATTGCCCTATCTGTGAAATGCAAGATAAGCAGGCAGCTTGACTTTACTGAGCAAAAGATAACAAAATTATTGCTTAATATTTGTGGTTGGATTTTTAAATAAATTTTCGCCAGTTTGCAGCATTTTTATATGCGTAGGTTTGTGGATTCATATCCTTTAATTTAGGCAGATACAAATGAACACGCTTGAATAAAACATCTGCATGATTTCAATATTTCATAGACAAGAGAAATACTTTGCGAGTACTGACCGGTGACTGAACACTGTTCTATAGGTGGAACACTAGGCCTTATTTTACTTGACTGTCCTTATTTACCAAGTTATAAAATGTATTAAAGAAGTGACAATATGCGCATGAAATTATTGAAGTGCATTTTTGAATTTGCACACTCGATGTCAGACTATCCTAAAAGTATCCACCAATCATATACTACGGGATAACAGGCCTTTTGCCTAGAATGAATATTATGCTCCTAATCACGGCAATCATAACTAAGTATGCACACTAACTTTAACGAGGTGTGAAAAATGTCTCCTTAGGCAACTCAAGGGGATGAGCATAGCATTAGATTCTTAAGCGTATCATTCGTGCAGTATCATGTGTTAAAAGCACTAACTAGAAACCAGTTACTATGTTATGGAATGTGGATATCGGTTAAAATTTACTGAAAAATCGTATTTGTATCATTTAAATAGTTTTTTTGGTTGGATTGTTCACATCTAAAATTGAGATTCCTGTTGGGAGCTAAATTGCAATGTCTTGATGGATCTCTTTTTCTGTTTTTTATGTCCTCCCTAGACTAAGGCAACACTTCTTTTTAATAGGCTGATGGTCATTTACCAAACATACTGGGTTAAAATTGAATCGAAAACAAATTTAAATGGAAGACCATCACAAATTATGCCGAATGTTTGTATTCCAGTAGGGAAGAAGAAGGCTCTTCGATGACCGGAATCAGTGCTTTGTTCATCTGAGTTTTCGCCGATACCGGCCCTGTCGACTTCATTGCAGCTCTTGAAACCATGCTTTTAAGAACATGAATCAACTGACGGAGAGAAAAAATCCGTATGCAACGTGTCACCTCTTTGCTGATGGCGCACAAGCTAACCCGAGGTGTTACGAAAAGTGATTCCAAAGGAACTAATGACGGGCGAAAAAATTATCATTCCGCAAGCTCATAAGTGACGATAAATTGTTATAATAAACCTTGTGCGCACAAAAGAACCTCGTACAAGCTCCGCGCTTAGCTTGGCCAACGGCCGCTTAACTGCATGTATCCCCCGCGCCATCTCTGTCCTCCCCCTTCTCCTAGAACGGCCCTACCAAGCACTTACTGCCGCCTATCAAATTGTCTCTTATCACCCTTCCCCTATGCACATTCCTCAGATAACCCACACAAATGGACGAACATTATCGATTTCATGTTTTAAATTTCTACTGCGTTCCAACGTTTCCCTATAACTGTACTGGCCTGAAGAGAAGTTATCGAAAGCAGCGCGTATACTCGCCAAGTTGTCTTTTGAATTGCAACAAAAAAAGCCAAGCGCTCTACGTGATGACAAAGACTTTTACAGTTCGACACAGGACTCTCATGCCAGAGCAGTAGCAGGGCAGTCGAATAATTTATCCAGAGAGCCCAGGCGCAAAAATGTGATCACGGATAAAGATCGGAGCAAAATGAAATAAACGGACACTGCTCTGGCTCGATTCTATGGTCTGCCAAATGTCCATAAATAAAATGTCTCTCTGCGGCAAATCGTTGCCACACCTTTAATTTTTCAGAGTGGATGTAATCGAAACTGAAGTTCCTCTACGAAAATTAAAATTCCCGAGTCCATTCAGCCTTCAACTTCCTTGTTGTCCTCAAAGTCCGAGGATTCAATTGGACTAAATCAAAGTCTCTTTCGACGGAACTTCATTATTCATATCCAAGCAGCTGATTTTGGCACAAAGTTTCGTGTACTGGAAAATTGAGAAGTCAAATGAATAAAATTTAGATTTTGCTCAAAATTAACACGTCATGAGGCTGTTCAAGTCTTTCCAAAAGACCTACACAAACTTTGCAGGAGATATCTATGAACAGCTCAAAGAAGCTCGACCTGGCTCTCCCCTCTCCTGTTTCGTTGTAGAATCGGTTCTACAAGAGCTGGCGAAAATTAGCGTTACCCAGTAGCCCTCGACAGTTTGGCGCCATTAAATTGATGACACGTTTGATATCTTCAAGAAAATCCTAATCGGTTCTACTCAATCTTCCAAGCTATACCATTCACGAAGGACGAAGAAACAGATCAGTAGCGGTCCTTCTTTGATGTGCTACTCAGGCGAATTTCCAACGGCGAAAAAGAGGCAACGGTCTACAGGTAGGCGACGAACACCACGCAGCTTCTCGATTTTCACAGTAACCATCCGGTGGCTTACAAATGCCGCTGCGTGAGAAAACTCCTCAAACTTATCCAGATACACTGCAAAAAACTGGAATAAAAAGCACGTGAGGCCCGACATGTCTAAGAACAGCCTATGCAGAACGGCTTTCCGAAAGCGTTCCTAAGCTGAAGGTCTAAGTGCTCACATTGCTGCGGGACTAGGTAACAGAATTGCAGACCGGCCCAAGGCTACCATGCGTAGCTGGGTTATGAAAATCAAGGACCAATTAACTCCCAGCAAACACTTGGGTGCGGTGTAGCACATTTAGTGTCTAAGTAAACCGTTCTTGTTACTACACAGGTCAAACTGGACACATGCTCAGATCGCGCATGCACGAACATAAACTGGCTTTGAGACGGGTTTACGGATAAGCATAAGTGGCTACCGACAGCTGGAAAATGGGTAACGAGTCTAACTTCCCAGAACTGAAACTGTTCGCCCACGCCCGAAGCAAGATGAATCGAGAATTGATTGAAGTCTGGGACACAAAGGAAAACCCATTTGACTGCTACATCGATCGGGCACTGGCGTGCAGAGCCTTCCGTAGTCGCCTACGGACAGACGTTGTTTATGTTTGATTGGTCCCATAACTGCTGCTTGTTTGCTATCACTGTGTTCTCTAAAAATGGACTACAGTAAGAGTTCGAAAGCACATATAAAAATAAGATCTGATTTGGGCGATTAAATTGCCATTTTATTCACTGGTTATGGAAAGATTATCCGGTCAAACAATTGCATTCAAGATCTTCCGTAAGGCCAGAATGTTTGGTTAGGCTCGAACACGAGGATTGTAAATAACTAGACAGATCGCTTTCTGTATGTTAGCAGAGGATTCAGACTACAGGAGGGACAAGTGCATGGACTGCAAAATACAGAATGTTAAGTGTAGTCAACAGGACTTCCTTTAATAGCCCTACGACTTGCTAGTAGCATACGGTTAAGATATGGTATGAGCTTTATCTAAGTAGTCGGACCTAGCGTATTGAATAATACCATGCAGTTTCTTTACAGGAAGGCTTGCAGTTTGAATAAAAAGCAAACTGTCTGATTGTAACACCGAAAGTATTTTTAAATTGATGAGTTTTGCTCTTAGGATTTTTTTTAGTAGTTGTAAATGTTTACTGTATTTGGCTTCGTTTCAGAAACTAGTGAACAGCCCTAGAAATGTTAAACATACTACTTTAATTGAAATTATATGCACTTGTCTCATAATTTTTTGCCTTTCAATCTGAACTGAAAGTGTACGCAGTTTGCTCAGAATAACTCATCGTGCAATTAAAAAATAAAATATTGGAGGTCATTTGCAGTATCAAATGTAGATAAGTACAATTAATGAAGTCAGCTGTGCAAATTAACACCATATTTAGAGAACGTAGGAAAACAAAATTGCGGGCTATCACAGCTGCATTATGCATGACTAAAAAGTGATTAATTCTTCCTTTCCCATGGGATTCCGTCGTCCTCTATATGTGCAACAGAAGCGGCAAGGTGTTCTCTTTTGTCCTATCAGCAATATGGTTTGCTGTTTACACAACTCGTTGAAAATACGAGTGTGCATTTACGTCACCATTTTGCAAATAATACCAAAATATAGAAAAACAGCGGATAAAACCTACTTAGGAAGACACTGATGCACTAGTAACAGCTGGAGGCAAGACACTTGACATAAAGGGGCTACAGAATTTATAGAGTTGAATCTCTATCGAGGCAACCGATTGCCTCTTGCTCAGTGCATGAGCCCATCGCTAAGACGGCCTTAGGGCTTGAAATGTCATTTCTGCGTACACTTTAAACTGAATTTTGTTGTTCGTGGAGGGTAAGCAATGCACTAAAAAGTCTTAAAATGTAACTTAGGGATTCTGCCCTTTGTACGGAAAAAAATGCATTTTTAGCTTAACTCATGCTTTTATAGCCAACTAGGAAAATTGAGGTTAATATATTCTCCATTTTAGGGACTTCGAAAGAAATCAATGATCCGATTTCCTTTATTTTTGCAATTTTTCAAATGTTTTGAAGTAAATGGTGCACGTACAAGTCAACTAGCGTAAGGTGGAACAGTTAATTATCATTGCTGAAGATAGCACAGAATGCTTTTATAAATGAAGTGGATAGATCAATAAAACCATTCTACGTCTTTGTGCTAGATTTCGGATATTAATTTTAACTTGATACGGTTCATGGCTGACTATGCGCAGCAACATCAAACATGTGGTATCTTTTTGGTTGAAGAAAGTGGTACGATACTTTACTTGATGCGTTAACTTTCTTGTAAACTTTATGATAAGCATTTATCTGAGAATTTGTATTTAACTGCATATTTCTGTTCTACCGGCAGTTATGACAATTTGTTCCTATTAAGGTAGGTTCTTTAGTTAGGATTTACGACAGAGGTAAATCAGTCCATTCGGTGATCTTACGGAGCACCCAAAAATCCCGCCACCATCACCATAGGGAAGAAAACAATCTGGTTTGGCTTCCTCTTTCATTTGGAAGATTTCGCAAGAAATTTCAGTTACTATTCAATAAATTAGCCAAGCTCTGCGTGCTGATTTGTGTCTAATGACTGCACAAAGAACAAGTTGTTTGAAACCTCAGAACTTCACTTCCCATTACTAATACAATGAATGAACAAACGGCTACAAAGCTGCTAGTTTGCTTTTAGTTACAGTATTTAAACGGCAAAGCATTCAAAGCTGTATGCTGGAATAGGAAATCTCTTAGTTCTTAGTTCTTCCACGCTAAATGAACTGGAACGCTGGAATGAACTGTATGCTGGAATAGGAAATCTCTTAGTTCTTCCGTTTCTATACGCTAAATGAACTGCCTTGACAGGGTTTGTACCCATAAATATGTAAGCACGGGTGGTATGGCATCGGTATAAGACTACTGAAAAGGGGCCATTTCTGGAACAAGGGTTAAGAGGAGAAGTGAGAGCGATAGGTCAATGGGTTGATTGGGATCCCGTAAGAGGAGGCTGCAAGACGCAGGTTTGAGGTTGGGAACCTGACAGATAATCTTTCATTCAACACTACCTTACTGGCCTTTTCTGAAAGCTGTTAGGAAACATAAATGGATGCTGATCTCACTATAATTGCAGCAGTGCTAAAATGGCAGCTCACCTGAACGATGACGTGGGTATACACATGTTTTTTATTTGCCACGCGTTACCACCCTTTTCCGTCCTGTAAAGGGCCCCACCCACAATGACGTCCTACACACCTACATTTATACTGTGTTCGTTATGGGAGGGGGTCAACAGGCCTTTTTTGCCGGTTAGTAAGGTCGTACAAGGATTAACTAACAGTCTATTCGCCCCTGAACAGAGCGTATACTTTGCGAAAAGCGTTACCAAAATTCGCACTCTTTTATTTGCTAGTATGAAACACTTTGAAGAGGACGTATGGGAACAAGTTTGCATTTAATGATAGGGAGCATGTCCTCAGCTCTAATGCTCTTAGGTGTTTAAACGAAGCCAAGACTTCTCACGCAGACAGCAGATGCCCACCAATACTCCCTAGCATAGCATTAAATGAAAATTTACCCTTATCCTTGAGAAAAATCCAGCAATATAAGGT
Source organism: Schistocephalus solidus (assembly GCA_017591395.1). Classification (NCBI taxonomy): domain Eukaryota; kingdom Metazoa; phylum Platyhelminthes; class Cestoda; order Diphyllobothriidea; family Diphyllobothriidae; genus Schistocephalus; species Schistocephalus solidus. Next base: position 19,256 of record WEDG01003036.1, read on the forward strand.
TTATACCCATGAGCTAGTCTAAAAATATGACAAAGAAGAACGATAAAAATTACATTTATATACAATGAAAAGGAAATTGTGATTTATTAATAATTCAGTTAAAATTACCCTGTAAAAAATATTTATCTCACTACAGGACACAAAAATAGTAACCTCAAGGAATATATGTGGCCTTGCAATACATACCAGTGCATTCAATATTATTTTGGAGTAAGTTTGTAAGGTTGGTGTTAGAGTTAGGTTTTGAATGCAGAACTAAGTACTCCTCTTGTTATTTACATTAAGGCAACTTGCATTACGTGGTGCTATTTCGTGCCCTTCCAATCTATGTGACTATTCAATTATAAGGTGTACATAAACTATGTTTAAAGTTTCTGTATTCCTTAATAAATCTTTTTTCCCTTTATAACACGATAAAAGGGCTGCTTTTAAGGGTTTCATTCACTTAAAGCTGATAAATTACAGGTTTCAGTTCACAAACGTTTATCCCGGATTATTGCTCCTTTGGGATAACGTAGGACACAAACGAGACTATCTTTGGCCCCAACTTCTATCCTTAAATCTACACTGATCAACAAGCGCACTGAAAAGTCTTTTATAACCGTATTTACTAGTTGACAAAAATGAACTTCTTATGAACCGGAACATTCTCCCGGACCTCCTTCGCTGCAAATCTGCTGACAATAAAGAGACAAAACACGCCTGTTTCTTCCGTACCAGTTAAAAAACAATGCTTGTTCATTCTTGAAGTGTTTTACTCAACATTTACCCCACTCTTCGTAAATACGTTTGTCGGTATTTTTTCCCAAACTAAGGAAAATAAAAGAGATAAATTGGCCATCATATCTTCTGAAAGGTTGCCAACACTGCCAATAATATCAGCATAAACCGATTTATTTATTTTCTATTTTGCATGGGTTTTTCTGCGAAGCATATTTATTGCTATTCGAATGTGGAATTATAAAAGGCATTAGATAGTTGACACCTCGCACAAATCATTTTGTACAGAAACCTGAATGAGCACTTAAAATAACACATAGGTATCTGTAAATGCAGCAAAATGTTGTGTTAATGATTGCGAAAATGTGTTGAAATTCAAGATCCAATTGTATTTTTGAGAATGATGCTTAATAAGACGTTTCAGAACGAAGTAAGTTGTGGATTGGATTTAGAATAAAATATTTTGTGTCAAAAATATTGCGGACGAAATTGCGACCATTCGGCTGATCATATCTATACATTTTCAGTCTATTTTGGTTATCTCAAATGATATTGATAGCCATATCTTGTGTGTTATTTTTATCCATAAACTGTAGACACTTTAGTATACAACCGTGGATAGCGCTAAATAACGGGGCTCGTGGCATCTCATTAAACCAACAGGTTATGCACGAGGTGCATTGCTTCGGTAAGGAAGTAAATGTTTTTAAAGATTTTCTCGGCCAATGTCCACTTCTTGCCATTCAGTTTGTATGCTATAGCGATAAGTATGTTAGGGTTTCTTATAAACTACATTCATAGACACATACTGCCAACCATTGCTATTAATTTTGCAAATAAAAACTAACATTTTTTTACCTGTGTTTTCAGCAGTTAATTTCCGAGGCTTATGTGGGATTATACAAGAATTCTCAAACAATTATTTCGATTCTACCGCCAAAGAATTGCGCCTTATTATAATAAATCCCAATGCACACCCAATCCTATAAATGCACATTATTTTTATTTTTTGAGCATAATTTGACACAGTTGAACACCAAAATGTGCGTAGATTGCAACGCCGAGGTTTATATAATGAATGCTCAACAAAAATTCAATGGATGTTTTAACAGCTCCCAAGTGAGAGATAGTGGTGTCTTCTTTCTACATGTCCTTTAACTGGGAAACAGATGCAAGAACGTACAGCCTGAACAGTTTTATGCTTGCAATTATTAAGCAAGTTAGCCGGTCTTTCTGGCCTCAAACATGGATTCGTTATCTTCAAATAACCATATTCGAGTGATTTTTCAAATAGCTTCTGTCGTCTAGTCACAGACTTCAAGTAAGTGAGGAAACCGATGATTAAAATGAGGTTATATGTGAAATGGAAATTACACACTTGGGTCAAATTCTTCTCTTTGACTTGTAATTCAACACACAGAAGCACATGTCTTGTTTAACCTTGGCTCTTCGAATTATACTTTTGCGGAAATGCGCAAGGAATGGCTGTTTTATTGTAATATTTACAGAAATCAAACGTGATTGGGGCTTAGCTCTGTCGGCCCGAGTCATAATAAATGTCGATAAATACTCAAATATTGGTTGTTGTCTAATTATCAACCAATACGTATATCTGCGGTGACGACATAAATGGAATTAATTTAAATGGCACTGGTCAGTAGACAAGAACCATACCATGACGTCTTTTCCACCCGAATAAGTTTGAGGTTGAGGTGCACCATATATTGTAGCCAATCGGTGTTTGACCACAGTGCGTGGGCCTACGCCCTCTCCCCCGCCCTGTCTTTTTGACTCCGTCTTGATAACGGGTCCAGATAAAAGGTGGAACAGAGAGTGAGGTAGATGCAGTTTAAGTCTATTCTCACTAAAATTCAACGCAACTCACCGTCCCTGCACCACCCTACTGTAGTGCATACGGTGGACATCGTCGAAAATGACCGTCGAACTCTCGTATCTTAGCCAGCAGTAAGAGAGCACCGTCTGAAACTATGGGTGTATTTCCTGGAAGGTTAGCAGTTTTCAGTACTCTGCAAAGAGAAAACTGAGAAACTGAGAATCGGAGGGTATAGGTACGCAGTTCAACCAAGACATCCCGTTGAAAGGCTTAATGCATCCGGAATTGCATAATTACAGTACATATGAGGATGACAAGTCAGAGTTAAATTTGTCTCTTGAAGCAGACAGTCAGGAGAACCGAGACTGCCGCACACGTCCGGGAATGGCTGGGACATCAGATGAGGAAACTTACCCTTATTTCTTTCACTTAAGTTTCTAGCTTCTTAATTATTTCAAGGGGTCTTCCATGGCCAAATAATGGTTATCCTATTCAGAGAACAGTTGGTACAAACAGAGAGTGAATGGGGTGTTAGTACTGTGTTAACAGATAGTTTTCCGTTTAAGACACGTTTACGGTTGGTGCAAATACTGGCTGAATAACTTCAGCTGTCTAACAATAAGCGAATAATGTTAGTGAGCAAATGTCCTGTTTGTTTAATTATGTTTAAGAAGCCAGTAAAAGCTAAAATATGTGATTATTAGGTTCTCTTCTTTCTCAGTATTTTGAAACAAATAAGGTTCTATCCTTGGACGAGTAGTGCAAAACAATTCGGGTAAAGATTGACATAGCTGGGTAACTAAAATATTTTCTTATAAAAAGATAAATGAATGAGAGGCCGATTAAGCGGAAAACCTAGAAGATTAAATTTAATTTCTTCAAGTATTTCCGTTTTAAACGGGAAAAGTTAATTCGGCAAACACGTGCTTTTAGTAATTCGCCATCGACCCTTTGCAGTTACCTAGAGAATAAATAAATGAGAGGTGGATATGATTTATAAGAATCTTATGGGTTCTACTCATCGTTCTCTCGCCACCCGCATGGCGAGGTCGGTGTTTTGAGGTTATATGGACTGATGCAGTGGGAATAAATTTAATATCCCCTTATTTCGCAGGTCACTGTCTGGATTTTAGGTGACTTATATGGATCTCCATTCTATATGAATGACCCACTTAACAGACCAAGGCCCGGGTAATAAAGGTGGGCCTTTGCGTAATTTCATGAACAATAAATACTCTCGTGTTATAATCTAAACACTTTCCCTAGCATAAACCTTAACCCTAGTCCCAATCTTAACTTAACCCCACCCTTATCCACATCAATACAGTTAACCCTCACCTTATCCATAACATTAAACGTACGCCCAAACTTGACTTATAAACTCCTCTATAATATCACCCTGGTTTATCCGAAATTTGGCACTAAGTCACAGTTATTGAGGGTGTTTCCTATTGTCATGTCCTGTTTAGGGGGGCCATATAAGTAGTCCTTTTTATCCATTGTCCAGCGGCCTGTTTTCTTCCTGCCTTTAAGCTAATATCTTGTACTTTCCAAAGAGTTTCCCATTGGTATAAACACCACTAAGCATAAATAAGAAACTCTAAATCTTGTTTGTGAATTGGACACAGAAAGCAAACAACCGGAATGGGGACAACAACTGCACTTCCCGGTCGTGAACTCTTGCACGTAGTGGCTGATTTATGAAGGTAAAGTCCTATTCGCACTTTCCTACCAGATTGGGTTTGATTTTTTGTGCAGTCCGTGCACCAAACTTTGCATCACACCGAGGATAATTTTCTCGCATAGACTTAGATGAACAAAATTATGTTTTTCGTCAAGTTATTAGTTCGTTTGTGACGCTGTCTAGTGTAGGCGGTGCGAAAATCTGCAAAAAATGCATGTTATTGATTTTTGTTTAGTGAAATTCGGAAAATGCTTACGCAGTGGAAAAGTTGAAAGGCAGAATAAAACATGCTTCATTTTGGTTGTAGTTATCTGAATGCCTTGTGCGTTCCAAGATAAGTCTGTGACAAAAAATATAATGAACTTACTGAGACAAACATTAACCATTCCGTTTAAGGCAGTGCAAATAGGAGACTTCAACTGTGTTTACTAAATTCGATTGAGGGATCTATTGACATATAGGTGATGTTAAGGTTCATTACACTCGGCCTTTTTATTAATGCTTAACTAACTGGAACGCGAAAGTTGACAACCACTACAAAAACTCGAATAACGTTCGCACGACTGTATATATGTTTGCCATTTTCTTAGTTACTACTAAGCAAGTGGCTTCACTCCTCCACACTTAAGGAAAATTAGTACATAAGTTATTAATCCTTAGCTTAGCACAGATAATAGTACTTATCTAATGTCATCGCACTTGAAATATCCTTATCCTTTTTACCTTTCCCTAAAAAATTGATTGAAGCTTTCCATTATCGAGCTAAAACTCCCCATCACTTTCCAAATAACTTTCAGACTACTTCTTCTGGACAGATAAAGTAATAAGGCTAAAAGCAGATCAAATGCCTTTGCCTTTTAACCATTGGGTCCTAACGAGCCAATTCTTTTGTGAAAAAAGAGCGGAATATTTTTTTCAGTTTTGCATTTCTATTTAAGCAACACAACTTTAATTTTGATAACTTAATGATGCCTTCTGTGTGGTTGGAGTCCGGAGTATTTCAGATACCGCAAAGTACACATCCAAAGACGAGAACCATGATAATTGGCCTCAGTTCAGTATTTCTTTACACCTCCCAATCTATCTAGAGAGCTTCCTACGTCTTTTATAAATATAGCTGAAACTGTTAGTGCACCAATTTAATTGCAAAAGATTTATTCACTTGAATGATGACCGAAAAACTAGAACAACGAAAGTTTTGCAATGGGATATCTGGATTTGTGATCAAAGTTTGCTTTTCACCTAAATTGGTAGCTAGTTCATATTTGACCTAGTACTAGGCAGTATTAAGTTTTGTTGATAAACAGTCACCAATTGCTAACGGAACTCGCACGTCCCGTTTGGCTTTGTGGTGTACTCTTGTGCTCCACTATCAGCCACAAGGCGGCTTGTAGTGTAGGAAGATGGACATTGCCCGCAAAGATCAGAGACTGGCTCATTAGACGTCATCAGCCAGTTATACACAACCGCAAGTGGTAAACAACCCGAGGCTCGAATATGCAACCTGTTGATCAGAAGTCCAACGTTCCATCTATTGGGCCACGGGCTCGTTGGTTTGCCAGTTTAGATTGGAAATATATACATTCTTTGATAATATTTCACCGATCGTTTACGGAACTCATGTGCCCCGATCTGCCTTGGGGCTCACTCTCGAGCCTTGTGTGGGACACCACTTGGGGTTGGGTATGACTGACTGATGACGGCTAATGATCCAGAAATGGCCATTGCAGTCTCCCATTTGTTTCCCGGCAATCCTCATCTGCCGATTATAATGGCCACTGTGCGGCTGTTAGTATGAACCTTCTGAAGCAAGTCCGTTTTTAATGGACAGAAATTATGCATATTCAAGATTCAATAAAACGAACGAAATTTCAACACGCCAATGGAAAATAGTTTGACATCTTATGGGTTAAATGACAATTCTAATTTACTTTTACGCTTGTTCTTCTGTTACCAACCAATGTGAATTTATAAATTCTGCTCAAAAACTGCATCCGTCTCTTAAAACTAACATTTAAAAACCAGCAGTTTATATTTTGTGTTTCTGTTATGCTAATGCGTAGAGCAAACGGTAATTCCAATATAGGCAGAGTTAACTAATTTCAGCTTATTTCATTGCCCTTATTCAGCTGCCATCTGTGTTGCCGTACACTGAAGAGCGAGTGAGGACATAGCAATGGTTTACGACCGAATCAGTATATGAACATTAACAAAGGTCAGGTCATAGTCATAGATTGATCAACAAGGCAACTCGGTTATCTTTTCTCAATTGTTATTCGCTTTAAGCAGCGACATGTAGCAGCTGAAAAACTATCGTGAAATTAGCCTTCAGTCTTAATATAAAATGCAGTCAAATGTAAATGTCTGCAGGATTTCACTGTATACGATCTTCATTTTTTTAACAGAATAAGACGTAAATGAAACTTCTAAATAACTTTTAATAATAATATGTGCATTTGGCTCTTTTAAAATTTTCAATAAATGTATTGACTGCGCAAATCGCATACAGAATTGCACGCATATTCTAGAAGATAAAAATTTTTTCCTTATTTTAACGTGCGTGTGAGTTTCGCTGATTTCTGCAGATAAGGCAGTTAGTGATTTCTTTCCAAAAAAACCTTTAATTTATAATCTGTTGTTTTTGGATGAATATGTAAGAGATCAAGCTGGCGAGGATGACCACAGAGAATCAGATTAATTCCCATGATACACGCACATGGTTACGTTTGTTTTTTCCTTTTTAGTAATTGTTTTTAGTTTATATTAGTATGAGGTTCGGAAAATAAATAAATAATCACATGTGTCAGATCATAGCGCTTTTTCATAGAAGACTGGTACCCCCTAGAAACATGGAATTCATCAAAGGATAATTTGGTACATGTAACTGGGAAATTTGCATATCTATTTTCTCTGTTGTTTAGAATTTGCTTTCGGCGTTTTACGTAATGATACGCGGTAGCAATCCTTATGAAAAGGCAGGCTTTTAATTGATTTTGTAAAGAACAGTTCAAATGGCAGAAATTAAGACCTTGAGTTTAAACAAATTGAGAACACTCAATACATTTATTTTATTAAAAACGGTTTGTAAAAATAAATGCATGTAATAGTTTTTGGTAGTTCAACCGACCTCAAACTTTCTTGATTGTGGAAATCGCATGTGTTCCGATAAAAGCCTGACAAAAGTGTATTACCTACAACGGGAGATCAGCCACAATGACTGAAATATAATCTGTACTATAATTACAGGGAGAGACACATATATTCGAGTGTCATCTGGCTTTCGTCATAAAAAAAGAAAATAAAGTTAGGTTTTCAGTTCTTTAGCGCGCAACCCGTTGCTTTGAGCAAAATAATAGGTAAAGATTAAATAACAGCTGCCAACTGTCTTGAATAAATTTACTGTCTTACTCTAACATCAGAGACGATAATCCAGATTTGCATTAGGACAGTTATGACGCTATAAAGTTTGGTTGATACAAAACCCAAAAGATCTATAAGTAATTAACCGAATTTTAAAGTTTTCATACAAGGTAGCCAAGCAAGCCAATGCTAAGATGGTTTATTTGAATGTTTTTAATTGCTAAAAATACGTACTAGCTGAGCGCTCCAGGCTCAATCATATCTAAATATTGTGACAAGTTTACGCAGAAACACACTTGGCCAATTTACTTTAATTTTGTATGAGAGGCGTAGATGTTCATGTAGTTAACAAGGACGTTTTGTACGCTGTTAATCCACTTGAGTATTAATTGTTCATTTATTAATAGGAATGCAGAACAGTTAGGTACAGATGGAAAATGTTTTTTATGTACCCCATCCCCTGAATTTGCACCAGGACACCTTCATTTCCTGGAGCAGGGATTACTATTCCCGTGTCTTATCAACTTTTCGGAAGGTGAAGAAGCTTGATTATCTGGAGAATGTAAGAATACAGCTCGTTTTCGTACCGATTTAGACTATTTCACCTTGCATTTCAATTGCCTCACTGACTATTAGACTTACAAATCGACATGGGCTCTCACTGTTGAATATCTTGTTTGCTTATCGTCTTGAATCGTTAACAGTGATTTTAGTGGTTTTGATAAATATGGCGGTCAAAGCCACCTGAGTTCGCTTTTGTTCTAAAGGCTCAAAAGGATTTTAACATTAAATATTTCGAAACATTGAAAACAAAATGACACAATATAAAAAAACAGCCCTTTTTGATCCACTTATTTAAAGGCTCAAAGCTTATACTGATATTAAAATGCTTGCATTATATCAGAATGTGTAGACTATTATCACCTAACAGATAACTTTGTTGACCTTAAGGAAACAAATGAATTATCCATTAAAAATATTAGCAAAAATCTAATGAAAATTAAATGTAATATTGCATAGATATTACAGTGTTTGAGAAAACCTGGCCAGTGACTTAGACCGAATAGTATAAGTAGCACCATCAGAGATACTTAAAATCGGTAATTTGTACTGACTCTGGAAAGAGCTGATGCTTCGAAAAACAACATATATGGTACAACACAGTGCATAAAATTTTTGAAACTAAGCCATTTGTCTTTTCGTTTATGAGAAATAAGGTTGTTGCACAAAAACTCCGCAAAAGTCAAAACGAGTTTTTCAAAAGCATTATTTGCGTGGGATTTGTGGTATGCAATCATTTACCAGAACGCAAATCATACAACTGTACTGCGTATTAATTTAGTCGGATGTCGCATTTTTTTCCAGAAAAGTCAGCTTAGTGAACTATTGCGTGTTAGACCACCCTACCTTGTTATGGACAAATCTATTCCAAGTAACATGCATAATTAATATGCCATTAAATTTAAGGGTTTCAAGTAAAATTCAAGGAAATTAGTGTCAACTCTCTTTTTGCAACAATTGATATTGGCCGTACGAGTACGGTTGTAGTAGATTTTTGGCATTAATGCAATGTGTTTAATAGAAAGACTTTTATATATGTGTATCAGGTGCTTACGAATGATAAGTGTTCGGGATAAATTAGGTCATTTGGATAAGTAAATTTGTTATTATGTAGCGAAATTCCAAAGTTAAGTACAATAAAACTAATAAAATATCTGTTTACCACATGCTGTAATGTGAGCACATTAAGGAAACCAAAACTAAAGGTGTAGGGCTCACCCACCTTCTGTTCAACTTTCAAAGGCATTGTAGCTGTATGCTTATGCAGGGCATATTTTATTTGACACTAGCCAGTCGGTTATGTAGTTTTCTCCTCCCCTACAGTACTTATTTTGTGTTAGTATAATGCGGTTAGAGGTTGGATACAAAGGGGTGATTAAACTTGGGGGCATAGTCGATCGCCTAGTCAATATTTATTTGGAAAAATTCACAATAGCTGACACAAACTACCAATGGCACTATATATCATATAACGTCACAATTTGTGCCTGGTGTGCGATTGGTACATATCTGGAAATAAGTCCACTAAAATCTTGTGATGCAGTTGTATGGCCTCTTTTTATGAAGAAAGTGGTGGGAAAATGTTAGAGCTTCCATTAAGATTAGCTTTTTTAAATTCAAAAATAGACTCAGCAGTCTAGCTTCTGCATGTCTTTAGGTAGCCCTGGCATCATCGGTCTAGGCTACAAATCGTCAAGCAAATATATCCGCATTTTAAGCTTATTCTTAAATGTGTATCATTTTTAGATATATTCACGCTGCTGTTAAATTTCAATTGGCCTCTTACGTGAGAACTCAGAGTTATTTCATTTTTTGTTGTCTTAAGTGTCCATTTGGTTGGATCTTAGAATTTTTCGCGTTCAATCATCAATGCCACCACTCCAGTATTGCATTGCAAACTTCCTTCCTCTGTTTATTGAAACCGGAATCTTGTTAGGGGCTTTATGGGGGTGTTTACGTGGTATTGTATGAAGTAATAAGGTGCTTCAATGGGGAGAAATCAAATCCGGTGACTGCTCCCCGACGTGTTTATGGCATACCTTTTTAATGTGTATTAATATCCTTCGGACTGTTGGATATTTATCCGGTACAAACTACACTTAGCATCACTGCTTTACTAGGAAATTGAAGTGCTCTCTGGACGATTTGATCGGAAACAGCGTGTTAAAAGACAGCTGAAATATAAACTTAAAAACGTTAATTCTTCGTGAATCTAGGCCTCAGGCAATCGAAAAAATATTCATAAGCTTTTGGCAGCCACCAGAGATGTATAAAACGGTCACACAAAACTCCAAAATTTAACAACGAATACAAACATCCTGTTAAAAAAGTGTTGGGTGGGATGACCTTTAAAATTTGGGATTCGTAATTTCAAAATCAAGTTTGAAACGTTGTGGTCAGCAGATGCATGCAGTCTGAGTACCCCAAACTCCTTCAAGTAATTGTAAAATTCTGAAACCCACTGAGTTTACGAATTCAAGTCAGCCAGCAAGAAAGCAGGCATCCGATACCCTGACATAGACGTTAACGAGTGATAGAAATAACGTCTCATTTGCTGCGGATATCATGTCTGTCACAATAAATTCAGTAAATGTGTATGCCACTATTTATGCTTGGTTCTAATATGGCTCGCATCGATGAAAAAAATATTTGGACTTAAGAATTGGCTTAATCGAGTCTCGTTGCTTGAACATGTCAATTTGCAATGCAAAATCAAAAAATTATCTTTTGGATAGAACCCACACTTATATGTTACCTACATATGATCTGTATCCGCAGATCTACCAAGAATTTGAATGTTTTCGTGCAGAACACATAAGAGGAGGTTAGATCCATTCATTACTTGAAAGACAACAACAGATAGTTAATCCTCTGTGCCAATAAAAGTTATTGAGAAGAAGTAGATGCAATCACTGGGAGAAGACCTTTATTCGCCTGACGTTTCAGTTTTCAACTCGAACAAGTCATCATAGACAGTATTATATAAGTTTCTTTCTAGGCTCAGCCCCTAGAAATAATATACGCTTTCTCTCGAAGTACTTTATAAGTGTACTCTGCATTCAAGAAGAATGTAGAATGTCGTCCTACGTTAAGTCCAGCCCACTTTGTCAGAACTATCTACACGCACACTTTGAAACGCATCAGTTATCCACGTTAAAGGTGAACTGTATTCGAAATAGCACTCGGCGGTTATACTAAAATCTGCGCCAACGTGATTTTGGACTCAAAAAAGAAGAATACTGCTTTGCAGTATTCGATATAACGCTTGGTTACCTGAAAGGAGATCAAAGTTATGTGGATTTTATGATCGGTCATCTACTTTCCGTCAGAAGAGCGAAGTACCTAGCAGGATGTTAAGGTCATCAAGAGAACTTGCAGAAAATGAGACTGCCAGACGTCTAATTCATGAGGTAAAAACCTCAACTCAATTTTATCAACTCAGACACTCCTAGTTAGCTAAACAGAAACAAAATGAAACAGCCTTTGGCACTCGCTTTAGTTAACATCAGAAGGAAAATGTAAATCAGCTAGAATATTCAATTGGTTCGAAATGAGGCAAGTGCTAGAGTTAAATTTTCGATTTTGCGTTTGCACCAACTATCTAGTTGACCCAGGTTTGACATTCAGCCTCTTACTCAGATTACTTCTATTTCTGCTTCGGCCTTGTCATGTAATAACAACACCTTTTATTCCTTCTAGATGCCTATCGTTTCGTTTTCACTTTTTGGTGCTGAAGTTGGCTGCCATTACTGAAATGTTAAGGAATGTTACCATAACAGCGTTTTATCTAATTAAAGTTTAGATAAATCGATTTTATACCTTTAAACTTTTTGTATGGTAAAAATTTGAAATGTTATAAATCGGGTTTGGCTTCTTGGCATCAAGCACTAGAACACTAGCTTAGTTATTTCGGGTACACTGATATGATATCAGATTGCAAAATTCTGTTTTATAATTACATCTTCCACCAAAGGTCTGGATTCCAGAAACTCCCTTAAAATTGGAGTTGCACAACACTACTGACATCTTTCACGGTAGATTAACTATGGGATAATATCTTTTTGCATGGAATTAAAATTTCAGCTTAGAGAAACTTGGGAATCCTGTGCTTCATTGAACCTCAGCTGCTCCTTATATAATTTGCATGCTCCCCATCAAGATTACTTTTAGGGACACAAAACAATTCAGACCTAACTGATCACTTGGCCTGTCAACTGGCACTACTTTAATACAACAGCGAATATGATGCCTAGGTCAGGAAAAATTTAAAGCTTTTGTTTGGTTTATTTGATTTCTTTGGCTAATTTGAATTTTAAATGAAATGGAATTCAAATGGTGTCGTCCGAGATTGCACACTTTATTAAATTGCGGCCAGACTTTGGATTGCTTAGATGGTTAGTATCGATAAAAAATGCAGCTTTGTATAAGCAAGTTTTAATATAGTAAAGCATTCGGGCGGATTTACTTTATGACCCATCTATATCAATTGAGGCACCACGTAGTTGTCCTGATTGCAGTCAATGTGGGTTGCATTTTAAATCTCTCCCCGAAGTATCTTTGTGTCAAATGCTCATGTCATTCACTAGCACCATTAAATATGCAGAGTAGGATTTTACAATTGTTATGCAGCATTCGGAGCAAAGTGAACAGATTTTATGCACAAAAGCATAATGTTTACGAGAATTTTAGTTAGTCCTTTTGTATTTCAACCTCATATAGAAAAGGAATTCCTCCTTGAGTGAGTTAAATTATGTTTGAATTTCAACATGCAGTATAGCATACAAAAGGCCAGATTAGTAACTGATTGAAACTTTCAACGAAATTCCTATCTTTATTCTTAATAAAACATGCATTGGAAAATATCTACAACTAAGGGTGAACATTCCAAATTCAGGCCTCACCTTTGGCTAATTACCCATGTGTTATGACTAACATCCTTTCATTGTATGTGCAAACTCAGTCTATAGTTACCTCATTCTCATCTCAAATACATATAATTCAACCATATTGTGGTTAGGTCATTTTTCTGTCATATGCAAAACCTTTTACCTTATTGCGCTCGCTTGCGAGTAATTGCTCTTCGGTCCATCCCTTCTGCCAGTCTGGCTCGTCTAGTCCATTAAGTGTCGGTGCTTTTTAAAAAATTACTGCTAAAAGCTAAGTACTCTATCCCAATATCATGGAAGCAAGATATTTATCTTTAAGGAATGTACAGAATTTATAAGCCAATGCGCTGTAGCTTATCAGGGGTTAGATAAATGCAGACTAGTGGCAATAGCTGTGTCTGGAAATAAGCGCTTGGTTTAACTATTAAGGGATCATAGGTTTTCAAAAAAGACGAAAGCACATTCTATGTAGCTGCGAGACACGTAGCCCACGATAATACAACGCTTATACTAGTTTTTCAAAGTTTTTATCAAAAGTTACTTCAAATGATTTCATTTTCATTTGAAGCTTTTATCATATTAGAATTTTAGTGATTTTCTTTGTATTCATTCGTGTCTTTGGTTGGTTTCTAACTGAAAATAATCTGGTAAACATTTTCGAGGTACTTATAAAGAGCCCAACTACGCAGTTGTCATCCGTTGGAGTAGAAATGTATGAAATAACTTCAAAACTTCAGATTACGAGTTGGCTAGCATATGCGTGCTTTTGATAAGTACTCATCGGGCCAGTACATTTTTATGGGAACGCTCCGATTAGAATTTATCAAAAGCACGTTTATGCTGGCAAACTTGTCTTCTGAAGACCTTGATGAAGATTTTCGAAATTTCAAAACTGTTTGCTCAACCAAAACACTGAAACTGTAATTTTTTCAAGTTAACTCATTTTAAAACTAACGTGCAACTTATCAAAATGCGTGTTCTGTAGATGGTGTGAACTAAATGGCATTTAATAATTCTTCGAATACTTACTTGTTTGTTTATTTACTTTAAGACTCAATTTTCATGAAGAAAAAGCAAGGACAAATTATATGCCTGCTAAAACTGAAATGGGTGTTATTTCAAGAGTAGATATGTTGAGAGAGAAATCATAAACCATATTCATAACTTAGAACTAAACTGATTTATCAGGTGCAAAGGAATTCCAAAGTTTACTTAGTTTTTAAGCTTGGGTATGACGATAGTTTGATCATCGATTTCGACGAGGTCCACTGTATGCTCCATGGAAGGGTCGTGCAGGGACAGCTACTTGCTTGGGTAAAGGGAGCCAAAGTTAACATTAATAATTTGGAATTTATTTAACTTCCTAGGAGAGTTCTACGCAAGGCCATCCTAATGAAGCTTTTCTCCGTTTCAATATTAGAAAGAAAGGATAAGTGGCGTGCCAAATGAAAGGTGATAGTATTAATCTGTTCGATCATTTTCGGGACTTTAAAATCTTTGTATTTTACATACTCGTTTAGCGTTTTCGAACGCCATTTTTTCGGAAAGAATATGTTTAAAATAATTTTGTCCATAAACCGCTTACCGATGTGGACGTTCATCAACTTTATTTAATAGATGGGCATTTATCTAGGTAAGAAACTGTCCTCGATCACATTGGCATATTATTAGTTGTTCGACCATGTTGCTTTATTATAAGCAGAAAAGACTTGATACATAATTATTCACTATCTTGTTAATTTATTTTTTGTTCCGCGTAAGTAAAAAAAACACGTTTTGAATTAACACGTTATTTCCACCAACACAGCAGTATATTTCATTTAAATTCCTATCCGTTCCTACGTGTACTTTATGTCCTTAATAGCAGTACCAGTGCTAACAGGCAATTTTACTGTAACCTACCACTTTTGTTTTCCAAAAGAATGTAGATATTTCACATGAAACCGCAAGAAAGGCATTCTATTGAATAGTCACTTGTGCATTCTTGATTCCGCTTTGCATATTTAGAGAGTAAATTCATAGTTTAATGCCTACTCAATATGGAGCAAAACTTAGAAGTGAGCAAATATAATTCAAATGATAAAAACAGAAAATATAATTCAGTTTTTTTCGTCGGAATGTCTGTCAGGTAAGTGCATCAGTAAGTCAAATGTTTCTTTTTATGCATTAAATTTACTTTGAAAAACATTAATTTCGTAGACACCCGACAGAAAAATAGACTCAGTGCGAATCGGAAATAAATTACTTGTAAGACGGAAGTTTTCAATTTATGATGAATATTTTCATCCACTTATATCCTTTGTGAACTTCTAGCGCTATTTCTTAATTGATTTTATGTTTGGGTGAGTTTGCATTTAAGACGGAAACTGTCATTTGCATATAGAAGAATGGAACAGAACGGTCATACATGTCTCGAAGTTTTAACTAGACACAGAAATTGCCGGTACTCCTCATATTTATAAGATTCCATACGTTACGACGCATTACGCAAAATTTATGCACGCTGCGTCCCTCAAAGTTTTACCTCGAAAAATAATTAATCGTTAGGAAAAATGAGGCTTATTTCGGTTTACAAATTAATATTACATTGTCTTGAAATTCTATTTTTTTACGGAAAGGTCCAACTTACGAAAAGTTGAAAATTGATATAATTAAGTTCACTAGTTAACAAGAAAACTAAATTCCCATGCAAGTAAACGAGTGAATAAAGCAGAAAATGCAGAACAACTTTTGAAAAAAGTCTTTTTCAGAGTTTTGCACTTACATATTTAGCGCAACGTAAAGTATAGTCGTCCCCAAGCAGCCTTACATGCAAGTGTATATTCCAACACTGTTTCTCAAGAAAGTGCGTTATTCTTTTGTTGATACAATGTCTTAGGTGCGTTTGACCACGGCAAACAGCTTTTGCTGGATTTCGTCTATGGGGACGTAACAGGAATAAAATATTTAATTAGCTCACATGTTCACAGGCCGGACACTGCCTAGTAAATTTAAATAAAATTGTCAGATGCAATTTTTAACAAACCATTTTATGTTTATAAAGGTGACTTCAATTGTTCAATTTCTTTATAATATTTCGGGTGTTCTTTTACGATGGGCTTCAGATCATCTTTGAAAATGCGCTTTATTCCTTACGATTTTCAGTGTCT
Source organism: Schistocephalus solidus (assembly GCA_017591395.1). Lineage (NCBI taxonomy): Eukaryota > Metazoa > Platyhelminthes > Cestoda > Diphyllobothriidea > Diphyllobothriidae > Schistocephalus > Schistocephalus solidus. The sequence continues at coordinate 35,450 of WEDG01003036.1, forward strand.
TAAGTCGACTGCCCATAAATGTCAATTATATTTGATGAGTTAAGTAAAACCTTCGAAATAAGATAGGAATGTAAAGCCCTAACCAAAGTAGTGACTTTGTGGAAATTATTTCTAATGCTTATGTCCGTTTCTGTCATATTTGTCGACTCACTCAAACATGAAATCTCGTTGCTGAGACAATAATGAATTTCTACAACAAAGGCCGGGCAAAATATATGCCTAAAATGAGTTAAGAACATTATCTAATAAGTTACCTTTTTAAAAATGGTTTTAAAAAGATGTTTCACTGTCAAATATCTGATTACTTAAAGTGTTTCTTATGTTAAGTCAAAGAAAAACTTGGAACTTTTGACAATTTTTTTCGATTTCCCTGAAAATAACGGATAAAATTTCGGTTGCAAATTAAGGAACACATTTCCCTCTTTATATCGCAGCGTTTCTTAATATATTTGCTTAATTCTTTCTCTGGTTCAAAGATTTTACACGCACAAGAGTGTGGCCGAATATATACAAAGATTTTGCACCTTCCGTTTTAGGTTTCCTTATTCTTTTATAGTCAACTGCAGATTGACATTTTCCTGATAGGCTACGCGTACGCCGTTACATCGAAAAGTAGCAGTCTCGTAGATATGCGCGTTTAAGGTCCTAATCATTTGTGTGGTAAAATAAAGTACATTCACGCAAACTTAATTATGGCGTGTTTTTGGTAAAACATTTTAAAAATTTGCAAAACCTATTTTTAGACTGAAGCTGCTCTTTTTTTGACGAAAACAATGCGATCCCTTTAAACTTCATTCACCTATTTTCGTGAAAACATAAAACAAATTGTTCCGTTCTCTGAAGGGATATGTTCCAAATTTTTCCGGTTTCTATTAATGTTTATTCAAAGCACTGCGCACAAAAACAAAATGCTTTGATTCGTAGCTTTTGAAAGCGTAGGAAAATTCCTGTATAGCAAGAAACGTCGGATTTTGCAGCACGCAGCCCCATTTTCTCATCAATAAACAAATCTGAAATTAACTCTTTAGTAGTTAATATTTTTTGTGCATCACTTTAATACAAAAATATAAATAACACCTTAAACTGCGTGCCCAGCTACTACCTCAAATTTTAATATAGAAATTTCAGGAGATAGACAATCTAATGTGCAATAGAAATTATGTGATTTGACTGTTGATCAATGCCATGGTGCACCAAAAATATTCACGCATACTTGAAAGGCAGCCTGAAACTCGAACTCTGCCGAAGCCGAAAACCACACGGTAACTCTATGGGTTATATAGTCCGTTACTTTTAAAAAAGTATATGCTAGTAACTGTGTCTTGTATATTTTTATTCTTAGTTATTTATTTTGTTTTTGATCTCGTGAAGCGTGACTGTATGAAATTTTTTATTCCTTTCAAATTTTTATACTTGAAGTCAAGCAAAATCGTATTTGTTTTAGGATGCCTTATCCCGATCAATCCTTATGCTAAATTGTTACTTAATTTATTCCATTATTCCATTGGGTTATACAAAGAAACATTCTGTAAATACATTAAGTAAATTATTTTCGGTCAGTTTGTTATACGATCTGAGCACTTAATGTCTCACTACTACTACTACCAGTTTTCGAATAAAGCTAAGGAATTAGGTAACCAAAACGAGACACAAAACAACATTTAGCCTCTATGGCGTGATGAGTAATTCTTATACGGCAATTTGTGGCTATCAGTTTACTGTGACACCATAAATAAAACCACAGCTTTTAATCAGAAACCTTTTTAGAACAATGTTTAAATTCTTTAAATGAGAAAGAGAGGACAGGGGATACGCTGCAATTATGGAAACCAATGGGAGAGTCATGTTAATTTAAATTATACGTTCTGCTATAAATATGAAAGAATCTTGATGACCATTGTTCGTGCAAAGGTTTGCTGAGCTGAGGAATACATTTCGCTTTTTCGATCAGTTTCTACGTTTTATTTTTCAAAACGTTTAGGACTATCCATGGATGTCTTATTTGCTGACGTAGAGGGTATGTCCCTTAACTGCCTTCTTTCTTGTAAAACCTATGAATTTATTTTTTGAAATGAAATATACTGATAGGTGTTGTATTAAAGTTAAAGGGCGGACCTCAAATTGGAATAGGTTGAAGAACTTAAAATGACTTTAACGATCGCAATAAGCCCACATTACATCTACTTGATGCAACTATATCAAGAACGGAAATGGAGTCGCACTTCATGGAATGACAAGATTTCCAAGTCTACTTCAAAATCTTTCAGGTAATTGGACACACTAAACAGTATTTATACTGAAGTTATTAGAAGTCGTAAAGACTGCGCAGACGTTAATGTAAAGAGCAAAAACTCTGCTACGTGTTATTCCCAATTCATTTTTTGTCCATGAGAATTTACAGTACGATTCAAGTGAAATTAAGTATTGTGAAATCAAAGGTTCTCTGCAGTCCATTATAAATTTGGCTTTTTACCCTATCGGCAGTCTGAGACATTAATGGCCCTCGTAGTACAGATCTTAGGTTCATGGAATAAATAATATAAATAGAATTATGAGAAACTATTTTTATTCACTGAACATCAAACAGACGATAAGGCATTCATAATCTCTGAAATAAATGTTAAATCAACCTAGTCCACCCAAGTTAAACTTTCAGTCCTTTCCCTTACCAAATTCTCGATCCCAAGTGGAATTTGCGTTTATACAACAATTAGACGAAAGAAACTGTTTTTTATTGAAAATATATTATGTTTAAGCACTTTTAAAATTGCCTGCTTAACGCACTGACCGAAGACCACTTTAATTTCCCGGTAAAAGTCCGTTTCTGTCTTTCATTAAACGGAAAACCGTATATTTTATGCAATCCCTTGTTCCTCTATTTTATAAATCTACTAACAAGCATTTTTAGTTCAATCAATGATTAGATTTTGTTCCAAATTGTAAGGTATGAAGTACATTGAATAATCTCTGCAGCAAGCAAAAGATTCAGGAACTTGCACAGAAAGCATAAATTTCGTTCCCTAAGAAACCAAACGTGACAAAGGATGAACCATGACGAGCCTGAATAGGAGAATCGTCAGTGCAGACTAAAAACTGAAATAAAAGTCTTTTGTCAACTTGGCGATCATCAGTTCTGCCATAAAATGTGACTATTGGTCTGTCGGTACTCTGTGCTGGAAATACTGCATAGGGAATATTATCAACGATAGTATACGCATCCAAGCAAGATGCTTTAAGAAGGATGAAGACAAATTAATCTGTGAGTGCTGATGCGGTGGGCGAATGAAAGACATTTAAATGTTTGGGTACGCAAATTTGACTGCGTCCAGGAAAAGTTTCAATTTTCTCCCTAAGCAGTTCAAATGCATGGAGAAATTCCAAACATTATGATATAGGCATTTATGACAACTTTGATTTGCCCATCAGTTTCAGCGGTCGAATGGGTATGCATGAGATCATAAATGTGGCCGTAAAATGCCTCAATGGCCTGGTGAATATACTGCTCGCTACCCAAATTGTAGTTGTGCGACCGAACAACACCGATTATCCCCAGACAACTGTATTGATAGCCTAAATTCCTTATGCTCGACCTATCCACAGATCCCTGGCTCGAGACTGTCGTTGGACCATTTGGCAGGTAAACCTGCTGGCGGAATTTTGTCTTCCAATCCTGACGATCTGCTTCTGCAAAAGATTTCCAGTCTCAAAGGAAATCGTCATATGCCGTTTGTGGAATTTACACGACAAAAGCATAATCTAGTTTTTTATCTCCAGACAATCAGAAGACTAAGACAGCTTCTGCACGGTCGGATAGAGGCCAAATGCTAGCAAAATGATGTGACTTATGCCGATCGATACATCATTGTGCTATTCACACAATTATAACATTGGTTTAATCTCAAGTTATCCTATCGTTAGATAAAAATCATATAGATTTTAAGGTAACCAGTAACGTAAGTAATGTTAAGTCAGTATGCATAAAATTCTCCCCCATACTCCTAATGTTTGTGCCGATTAGAACAAAGTCACTTTCAAAGACGCCCTTATCTGAGCCAATTCATAAAAAGATCTCGATAGGCGCAAGAGGAACCAACTCACATTTTTTTACCCATATTTAGCCTTGCAAGGCGTTTGGAATGACGTTTGCCCTACGAAACACACTCCTCAATGTTTTTCAGTTAGAGAAGACATTCTGGATAGCAGTGATTGTCAAAACTACTTGTTAGGTTTTATGGGTGCGATGTCAGTGCATTTAGACGTTTTGAAATCCTACGCTACAGACTGCTAGTTCTGGTTTTTTTAGATGGTCTTGCTTCAGTTGTTTCAGAACATAATTCCTTTTAATTCGACCAACCGTAGTTTTGGGAATTTTACACAGCTAGCTTATGCTTCATTGACCACAGTATCGTGGAATAGTAATGCTATGTTTCAACTAGGGGTAGAACGCTAAAGATACAACTGATAGTCACTTGCGATTATAAGTAACCGCAGAAAATTGTTATAAGCTTATTCATGAATATTTCATGCAATCTGGAATTTCCTATTAATCTGAATATTTATTTGGTCTCCCTTCCACATACATATTAATAACTCAAGCATCCTGTAAAAACTAGTTCCGAATGAGCTCGCGAAAAGTAAAAATTATTTGTTTTCAACCACAAAGGTGGAATTGGTTAGTATTATACAACCTACATAGAGGAATGCCAACGAGAGGTACCAAGGTTAGATTAATTATTCCAAGTGATCATGCAGAACGTCGGTGTAGTGGTCACACTTCGTAAAATTATCTACTTATAACACGCAAAGGCACACTTGTACGAAGGCCATATCAACTTTAATATCGATCTTAATGCGCATAAAATTTCGCATAGAAACATGAAACCAAGGAAAACTGATTCGAACCAAAAACTTTTTTTAATTATTGTTTAAGCTTCAAGCTTGCCCAATTCCTTCACGAGTTATAACGAGAACTAACAGAACGCATACAAAAATTAAAATTGCAGACGTTTTGTTTGACAGCTGCAGTTTAAAATGCCAAATATGCATGCAAGGATGATTCGAAGACGCTCACTCAAATATTGTGGCATAATATTTATTATTTTTTGTAAAATTAGCTTGTACTCAGTACATATGAGAGCCTTGACAAGGTTATGATAAAACTGGAATAAAATAAACTTCAGATGTTGATGAAAGTTCACTGATTGCTAACGGGACTAACTCGTCCCAATCTACCTTGGGGCTTACTCTTGAGCCCCGCTAACAGCCACACAGTGAATAGTATCATAGTCAAATGAACAATTGAGAAAGGGGTTCATTTTCTTGTAACTTTAGATCAGGAATATTGACATTCGTTGATAAATGTTCACCGATTGCTAACGGAAATCACTTATCATGTTATCCCTTGCTTGTTTGTTAGCGCGCATCTTAAAGATTGGATATCTGATGGAAACATGTGTGCATTGATTAAACGGGCACGAAAAAGCAAATACACAATTCTTTGACTCATTTCTTCAGCGAATATCGATGCTCTGTGCAAACGCAAACTATATTTCCTCGAAGATGGCGGTGTACAGGATTTGGTGTGTATGTTTAATACTCCTGAAAATAAAAATACTTTAATGTTGGCATTCTTTTGATAAGGGATATTTTAATAATGCAATTTTAAATAGTTTAAGGATTTTGCAAAATAATTTGGATAAACGTAGTATTTTAAGTCTGCAGATAAATTCCTGAATAATTAAAAAAATCACTTGGTCGCACTTTGGAGGCATGTCTTTGAACTGTGAGGTGTTTTAGAACATCTATTAAATTTTTTGAAGTGAAATTAAAATGCTTAGATACTGGTTCTTTACCATTTCTAGCAGACATTTTTTTCTATTTTTAAGCCTGTAGTTAAATGGAAAGCAGTTTATTTATAAGTTCATGCCAATTTATAAGTTCATACTTCTTACTGTTTCAAGTCTAAGTCTTTTTTCCTAAACAGTTTACCATTCACATCAACCAGCTTACGCATCACCTAGAAGAATGCACGTTTGTTTCAAATATAAATTTGAGATTTGAGATTTACATGCATTTTTTTATTGCGATTACCCTATTGGAAAGTTTTTCCCCAAAGCCAATAAATGGTTTCGTGATTCTTTAAGGAAACGTAACCATAGAGATCAGGAAAAATTTATTCGTAATGTTTTCACCTTCACAAATAAAATAAGCAAATTCAATGTGTACACACCTAGTGTTTCAGAAAAATATTATTTGCGAAATCTGCAAACTCAAACGCTGATGAATTTCTTTAAATTTGTCTCCGAACGCAATAATTGCAACTTTCAATGCCTTCGGTACTCAGGACAAAATCACAATATATTACTCATCGGTATTCGGAGCAGGCACATGACATTGTGTTTCTTTTTAATCATCAACCTTCTTGTATTTTAAGGTTATCTCCTTTTGTTCTAACAAGATGCTCGAAGAATGCAATCTTTCCAATTCCTGTAACAGAGATTCAGATCTTCATATTTTAGCTTAGGTACCGCGTTTTTATTCCGTGTAACCACAGACACTGTTTTAAGCTTACAGGAAAGTAACTCCGCAATATCCTGTATCTTCAACTTTTATCGGCTTAATTACGCTTTTTGAAGTCGGATCTCATATGCTTCTCTGTCAATATGAGATCGTGTTGACATTTTTTAAACATTTTGAAGCCACTGAGACACCCGACCTCTAAATTTATTTTTTAGAGATATCTTAAGGTTACCGCAACGATAAAAAAGTAGTGGTCTTAAGGTGACAGAGACTAGATAGCATTGTCTGAAATCATTTAACTCCTTTTTATCCACAGAGTTATAAAAACGAATCAAACATAATAAATGTCTCCTATTTTACTCGTATTCTTTGTGCAAACTGACAAAATGAAAGGCAAAATTCAGAAGGAATACAAGAAAATATTCAAATTTTATATGACCTTATCTTAGTGAATTGTCGTCAATACATAAATTACCTAAAACGTTTTGTAAGAACTTTTCCCAAAGATTTCCTAAATACTACTAAATGAAAATATTTATTTCCGTTGCTTATAGCTTTATACACATCCAATTCCAAACTTTGCACATTTACAAAATCCAAAAAATTTCGAGTTGTCACATATTTTGGGACCTCTTCAAGTTCACATTTCCTCAAGTTGAAAGTCAGCCTTTGACTACTGCAGACCCAACAACGACATAAGCCGCTGCCAAGATAGCACGCTTTCAATAGCAATGCAATCTACTGCAGTTTGAAAATATTCAATAAAATTATACTTATTTGTTAGATGCGTCTTTTCCTTAAGTGAAAATTGCAAAAACGAACCATTTGCCCTTGCTTCATACTCGCTTTTTATAATCCTAACAGATATTTGCCAACTTATCATTTTCTGTACTTGATGCTGCTTTTTGTTGCGTAGTTTGGTTTCTAATCCAAATTTAGTCATTTGAACAACATTCCTCAACAGTCATGTGATTTTCTTCTCCTTGGCGCTCTTCATTCTTCCATACTGATCATTTCATTTGCTCTCAAGCCATGCATAAATCCAGAGGATGTACGCGTGGTTGCTCATAACACCCCAATGAATGTTCGACGCTGTAGGCTAAGGGCTTGAGGTACTCGCGAGTGTATGCTTGACGAAACGTAGAAAGACGTTCTCACCCTAGTAAACTATTCGTGAAATACAATCCCTGAGAAATCGGGAAAAACTTTCAAAACCTGATCCAAATTGCCCATATGACAAAAATGAAAGACTATACACTTATACTATGTTATGAAATTTCCTCTTTCTAAAAATGTCCAGGAACTGTGAGAAATCAGGCTGATGCAATTCATATTGAAGATTGGAATTGCACACTGAACTCTGCAAGTATGCTTTTGGGTTATATTCGACTTTTAAAGTCAATTGTTGACTGTGACATAGCCAACGCATACAGTAGTTGCTAAATATCCCCTATTTGAGCTGTGTCATTAATTCTAAAGCGTGGTTTTGCAACTTAGCTTTCTTTTGAGGCACTGGAAGTAGGCCTTCTAAAAACTTAATGCACTTTTGAGATATTTGAATCATTCTAATATGCCCAGGGATATACCAGGTACGAAACCGAGTGAAGCTACTTTATGGGTGCTGAATGATCGCTTCGTATAGCATTCACTGCGTGTCGATGGGTGATAAAGCCTAAGGAGTGCTGACAGCAGGCTTGATGCCCTGTGTTCGAATTGTTAATTTGTTACCTATTTGCCCAAAAACAGACCGTAAGGATTATCTATCTTAAAGTCGGCATAATTCTTGTACAGCGAATATTAATCAAACAAAAGTGGTATACTATTTTAGCCGCGGGGAATGACGATCTTGATAATTTTTGAAATGTGAAAGTCGCACTCACTGTTCTTGAAGCGCACATCAGCGTTACAGATTATTACATTTGCATCACCTAATAAAACCCATGCATCACTTCACACTCCCTGAAGCCCCATAACAAATGCTGTTTCTTCATAAATGGGAAAGTTTTGTGACAAAGCTTTTCGGATGAAATTGTTTTGCTGCGAAGAAAGCTTTGAGGGAAATCCACTTGATAGCACAAGGACAGGTTCATTAATGTTTTAATGTTTGTCTAATGAAGTAAGAACGAAATTAAAAGCAGGTGTAGAGGATCTTTGCCCTTAACTTCGTGGTGGCGTCAACAAGCAGCATAAAGAGAGCACCATAATAGCTCTTGTACTGATATACAAAATGTCATTGAATAAATACGAACGTTCGCCGACTTTTTGACAGCCAGACCAGATAGATTGTAAGTTTAACATTAACAGATCTTAATCATATTCTGCATTTTTGGGCACTCAAGTTGTATTTCATAATGTACTAGATTAGAAATTCATTATTGCAATATTATAAGCAACATATACAATTACGCCTGCTTAAACTCCTGCTTTGATATTAGTTAAGTAAGCTAACTGTAGTATTACGTCTTCTTTCCTGTTCATTCCTTAGTCGCACAGTACATCTCCAGAGAGTTGGTTAACCTAGAAAGGTTCCTCTTGTTACTATACGTTTGTATAATTTAGGGTTTATATATTGTATATTTTTGTGCAGGAAATAGAACACTAAGCTGTTCCTGTACAAAAGGATGGAAGTGGAGTACCCGTTATGAATAATATCTTTCCTGATAATGGAAGCGATGTTTTTGACAATAAAGAGAGACAACTTCCATGTGTGGAATCGTGTTATCACATGACTTAGGTGAAATAGAGGCTTAAAACTGTAGAATAACAGAGCATTTTGCATTTATCAGCACTATCAGGAGGTCTAAGTAATTTATTGCGGGAAAAACAATTCGTTACAAAAAAGAAAACTCATGTTTAATATTTGGTAGCGTCTTTTTTTGCAATACGTCATCCCACCTGTGCATTATTTGCATTGCAGGTTTTTAGGTTTTTTCAAGGGAAATAAGGCAAAGTAGAAGTTACCAATTCATGTTGTTATCACCTGTTTGTATGCGCAAACGTGCCCCCTAAACGGGCCTCGTGGTAGATGCATTGGACCAACACGGGGGCCACATAAGGGTATGGCAGGCATTAATAGGGTTGCGCTCCCATAACAAATGCCGAACATGGGGGTGTAGTGGCATGCCTAGGGGGCGGCTAGGGCCAAGGGGCCCCAACCGCGCCAGCCACCTGCGCCCTCTCCCATCTTCGGTCTTCTTGACTCTGTTATGACAACGGGCTGAGGTGGTGGAGGAGGAGAGGGTGCGGTACCTGCAGCGCAAGGCTATTATCACTTAAAACTAATCCACCCGCAAGTCAACGTCCCTGCACCGCCAGGATGTGGAGCATACGGTGGATATCGTCAGACTACGATGGTCGAACTGTCGTATGCTCAAACAGTTCACGATATTTGCCAATTTCTTGATTGTTCTATTAACAGAACTTAAGAAATCTGCTGAATTTCAAAGTTGACAATTTAAATGTTGTTGAAAAATTGTGAGCCTAAAGCAATACGGAATACATGTCATTATATCTTTATACAAAATTGTGTGAGAAACTTTATTCCCCTACAAGAAATTGAATTATCCTGAGAGATCAAATTAGAAGTAAAGATTTATGAACGCTTAGAAGAAGTTTTCATAAACTCGCTCACTGTTTGGTTGCTATCCTACAAATTAGTAATGATTGGCATACAAGCGAAGGAATGTTTAAACCCTTCAGGCGTCAGCTACTACAGGTTCCTGTTGATCAGTTTAAATGCATATCATGTTAAAAGGCAACTACTGACTGTACAGGAGGTGCACGAATCACGCTATGCCCACCTCAAAGTAATGAGTACGTTTTCTGCGTCTTGATTCGTCTGTTTTTGTGTACAAAAATATAAATTAATGGCTTTTGATCCTTGATTCCTGCATTGCCATGAAAAACGTTACATAAATCTACCAAAAAACCGAATGCAATGTACCCTAAAATAGCCTTTTCAATTATTTAAAGACACGTTGTGAGCAAGTGAAAGAAAATGTCAGGATGCCGACTTACGCAAATTTTTTATTGCAGTGTAATTTTGAAAATCAATGTGTTATCCTTTTAATTTGCAAATGGTGGTCAGGGCGTGGTTAGATTTATTGTTTGCTGTAGTGCAGACGATGCAATTTTTCACATCAAAGTCCACTGCTCGTTACTGCTACTGTAACAAGGAAAATTGTCGCTTCCAAACAAATCCAGTGAAGATATAACAGACAGGGAGTTTACACCAAACGCAAAAAAACATTTTCTTACGGCATGAATTTATTAACATCAAAATTTGGGATCTGTACTAGGCAATAAAAAGGACATTTGAAAGACGGATCTGTACACAAAACTAAAAAATTTAAACCTATTCTGCGTGGTGTTTGTGTGTAGGAATTTTATTAAACTATATGATGATATAACCTTTATTGTGCATATATGTATTTTGTGCAGTTTTTGTTAGCACTGAAAAGCCCTGTAAAATGACCGAATATATCACCAAGGTGAAATGTCATTCGTCGGTCAAAATACAATATAAGAGGCCCGGTTAGCGCCACAATCTGGAATTGAAAGAGGAAAATTTTAGTTGCCGCTGAAATAAGGGCTGGTAACACTAGTGAACGAACTAGTAGGAATTTAAACAGCTCAGCGCATTTTCCTCACTATAAACAATCGGACGCACTTGAAAATATCACGGTGCGCTAAAAGCCATGGCTTGGAAAGCTGCCAACTGACGGGATAACTCGGACCGCCTGGTCAGCCCAATGAGTTTTGTTTGGAGTGGCTGACTGGCGGACTGAGAGTCAGGCTGCAACGGCTCCTTCTTAATGTGGCCTTTATGGCACTCCCACTCCGTGGGATCCAAGTCAGGTGTGGTGGTACACCCAGGGGCGGCTCCGGCCGCGCCAGCTACCTGCACCCTCTCTCATCTCCGGGCTTCTTGACTCTGTCTTTACACCGGGTTCAGGTGGGGGAGGAGGAGAGAGTGTGGTATCTGCAGTGCAATTCTACTATCACTTTAAACTAAATCACGCGCAAGTCACAGTCCCTGTACCACCTGGTGTGGAGCATACGGTGGACCTCGTTGAAATTGACGGTCAAACTGTCATGAATTCAAATCATAACAAATTATTGCGGTGTTTTGAAGTCTCTGTTTTATTTTTGAGGGAAGAATATTCTGGATGGTATTCGTTAGTGAACTACTGGTTTGTTTCACAATAAATGCATTGTCTTATATATCACAACTTTGCAAGCATTTAGCCGGGTGACATTCAAACACTGACCTCTGGCTATATTTCAAGCGTTTTAATACCAAGTAATGCGTCGAGGCTTACTTTGCTTACCCGAAAGTGTTATTATGTTAGCTAATGAAGAAGGACACTTTATACTCTTATTTTATATGCATTTTGATGATCTCAATTTAGATAAAGTTGTCAAACTACTTCCAAAATGAAATTTGTAGGCCTCTCCGATTGGAAATTATGGTACTGTAGAAAACCGTTGGAGTGCTGGAGGTAGGAGCTCAAGACAGTGCACCTTTAGCATTTAAGGAACATTTATCTTGACTTTGAAGATATAACAAACAAAAAGGCCTATCTATGTCGGCGTCAGGATTTACTATTTTCCTTGTTTGTTATGAAATGTATAATGTTTTTGCTTGTGCTCCACGCCTCCAGTATTTTCAGATGAATCATTTTACTTAAAGTTTCTGGATATTCATATTCGTTTTCTAACTCACAAGAAGATGCATTTACGATTTGTTTCTGTCAACGCACACTTGTTTAATGCATCAGCAACATACGCTGTGTATATGCTACACACACACCCTGACTCCGTTCCGTGTACGGCAACCTTTTCCCAATTTAAGAACTAAGTAAATTGAAAAGAGAAGATATAAATCTAACTGAACGTGCCTAGTATTTGCCACATAGTTTGCGTTTAACATCTTTTGTAACCAAAAAATAGCGAATTAATAACAGCATTTAAACCATCTTTTCTTAGCCTACGGGTTCGATAAACCAGGTACTGAGAGGTAGGATAGGAATGCCGTCCTTAATATGGTCTGGTCGTCGCAAGAGACAGTGATGATCAAGATCAAAGGAGAGAAGCAGTGGTGGTTTGTATATATGTTGGCTTTAGGACGAGTTAACTATCGTAGCCTTTACAGCACGCTTTATACCACCAAGATAAAAACAACTTGAGATGGGCGTGGATGCAGTGATTGACATACGCATGCCAATACTTCTATGCATTAAACCTGACAATAAAAGCCAACTTCTTTTCCGAATAATCTGGTATAATATATTAAACGTCAAGACCATGCTATGCATATCCACTTGGTGACATAAAACCAATAACGCAAAGAAGGTATTCCTGTCCAGCTCCCCTTTAAATGGAAGAAAATGGCATGTTTTCGGTCGGTAACCTTTCAGGCCATGACTGATATTGCGTCATGATGAAGTTAAGGCGTATCTACGCTACAATAGCATGGATATTTAGAGAGTTCAATAAATTATATTGTCAGCATCTCCTGTATAATGTATTTCATACGTTTTATTGATCCACGTTTACGTTCGGCGCAACGGCGCATCCCATTTACTCAGTTAGTTTTTATTTTTACTATATATGGTATCCTATGTTACCCGTTGGACTTAGATAACGAATTCATTGGTCTTCGCATGATAAAAACGTTCCAATCGTGAAAAACTGTTAATGGATTACCGTATGATAACAAAATCCAGTCTTTATGGAACAGTAAAATCACCTGTCGACTAAGGATATGTACATTAAGATGAAAAAACCTTGGCATGCATATTCGTTCGTAAGAATATATCGTTTTATCTATGTACTTCAATACTTACCCATTATCCACTACATGTATATAAAATCACCCAGGATTTCGACTGTCTTCTTGCAATATTAAAGCAGCGACTACCGGTGCTGCTTGGTACAAGATTGGTAAGATTCCTTTCAGTTAGATTTACTGTTCCAATGGCTAGATGATCCATCGGTTCATATTGTTCTCTTACGATCTGCGGGCTGTGGTGGTGCTATAAGTTGACGAAGTCAGTGCAAACGAGTTATCAGTTCGAATGCCTTGCCCTATATAAATGGCGTAGTTAAAATTAATTATGGTGCTTCTAAATTGTGCAGTCTGCACGATATCTTAAAATATGGACCCTTAGGCATAAGTGTTTTTGATCTTGTGTAAAAATTCATCAACCATTTGCATCGCATATGCTTATAGGAAATGTGCCCTATCAAAGCTGCTTTTGACGAAAGACTTTTGATGATAAATTACTCTGAAAGAGCTAATGGCCAAGGGTTGACCAAATAACTAATTTACTATTGCCTGGTCGTTTATAAATCAAAACAAAGGACCCCAAAACACCAAAATACGCTGGAAATATTATAAATTAAGCGAACGCAGTTAAAATTAGTCATTTTTGCTTTTAAAACAAGGTTGAAGGCTCATTACTGATTCGCATAATTAAATTCAATTATGCTATTCCAAAAAAAATTAGAATAAATCGAAATATTTTGAGATTGGACACTTTTGAGCGCAAGAACTTTTCTATGATTCGGTCAAAATGAATAAATGAAAGGCAAAAATATCATTGGTGTGCGCTTTTCCACTAAAGATTTATAAAAGAGCACTACGTCATACAAACGTTCGATTCCCCATGTGCACGGACAGTCTCTATTGTCATAGTTTCCTCAAAATATTCTTTCTTTCTTTTGTATATTTCTGGATTATTGGTTTTATTGATATGTGCAAAAAGTTTTCCTGAAATGCCAGAGACTATCATTTATTTTTTTAGAATGTTTCTAATCTTTGAAGTAAATCGTCAACACTTCATCCGTTACGTGTAGTACCCAATCTTATGACCGGTGCCAGTTGCTTCAACCAACTTCGCCATTGAGGCACTACTTTGCAGATGCATTTAATCCTACTTTCCATCCAGATATTTGCAAAACAATCATCAACGTTGCCAATCTGCTTAAGCATGACAAGGATGACTACCATAGGGCTGCAAAACTTACAAGAAGCAAGTATAATGTGAAGTTAAATGATGCAAGTTAGACTGATGGCTTCAGACCTAGAGGTCTGTTCCAAACAAAACCACAAAGTATGTAGTGTGCCTTTTTTATTGACCGTTAAAAATTCAAAAAAAATATCTTTGTTATCTAGAGACAATGAATAAGGTAGTATCTCATCTTTAATTTGAAATTAATTTTTCGTTTTTTGTTTATAGGAAAGAGTTGCTTAATTTTTAAACAGTTTTAACCTCTTAAATTGTAGATAAAGGTTGCCGTATTTATTCCGTTTTCGTATTTGTACGAGGAGATCGTTTTAAAAGCACTGCGAAAGCACTGTGAAAGTAGTTGAGAGAAACTGTAGAACATGCAATTTTTCGCAGTTAACAAGAAGTGAGTAAGAAAGCAGTGCTTAACCTCGCTACAAATTAAAAAATTGCACATATTTCAGCTCAGCTTTTTCAATTTAAAATCGTAATAAAATGAATTAAAGAAATTCTTCTTCCCTGCTTCTAAAAATCGGAAAAGCTACCTAAATGTCTTAAAATTTGTCAAATAAATACACATGATTTAAGTAGTACGCTTTTCCAAAACTTTACAAAAATTAATTAGCCGAAAAGTGAAATCAAAGTGAGATTGTTATCGTAGCTATTTTTATTGGCTAACTTTTAATACATAATGGTGTTTTCACCTAATCCAACTGGAAAAAATATGACAAGGCATCTGAGGAAGTTTTATCAATTTCAATGCAGACAGTAAGTTTGGTTTGAACTGAAGAATAAGACTCTCTCTAAGCAATAGGTTCAAATCATATTATCAACAGCTCACTCCAAGTTTCAATTACGGTTTAAGACAAAATATAATCAGAGACCATAGACAAATATCAAATAAAATGAGTGAATCTATATAAAAAACTAATGTTTTCTGTGCCGAAAGGTATCACAGGTGTTTGATGATCAGATTGTTTAGCAAATCCCCCATAAATGCATTTGCTATTAAACATAAATATACTTCATGACGCCTACGGCCTAGTTTTTTACTCTAAGTCGATAAAGTTAGGGAAGAGGAAAGAGAGGAATTTACGGTGTCATCTTTGTAAGAGGAAGGGTTTATTAGATTCTGCTTGAGTAAAAAGCTTTTGAATTTTATTTGCTCTTCAAGAGTTTAAACTGCCTATATACTGCTAACGTAAATCCAATCGAACTAATTGTCTTTGACTGCCACAGGAAACAAATTTTACTAGTTGAATTTTAACTATACGGTCGGAGACGGACATCTGCACTCCGCCCTTATGAGGAGTCCTGTTTGTTTACGCCTTCAGCCAAACCCTTAACCCTAACATTAGCCCTTGAAGTTATAGCGAATCCATTTTCAATAAGGTGGAGTCAATCTTCCCTTTGGCCAACCATAAAGGTACGGTAGAGGAAGTGCCACCATCCTCAACGTGGGCATCGGCTCAAATTATCCTGAACTATAACCGGAAACGCAACCGTATGTTCCTTTGGATAGTCTGTTAAACCAACCGGAAAAGGGTGTTTGATTTTCAGGTGGAGTCAATTGTAATCTCGCAAGCTGATGACTGGCAAAATTTCTGCTACGGATCCATTTGACGTTAAAATCAAATGAAGCACTGGGCATGCAGCAACGATTTTTGGGTGATATTGGAAGGGAGATGTAAATAATAATAAACCCCAAAGCGGGTTGACATAGGGACATATAAAACGTAGTCCCAATTTGTTAGAAAGTGAAAAGAAACAAAAAGTGCGTTGAACGAACAAACAACAACTTTATCAAGAAAAACAGCAACAAAGCATATAACCAGGTGTACTGATTTATGCTGTAAATTATCCCAAAGAGACAGCTATGCAATGTCCACTCTGGCTTAAACGAAATGTGAAGACCGCTGTTATGGCATTCTCTGGTTACTGGTGAATAATGGACAGCAACTACATTGACTGATACGGTAATATTTACTAGTAATTGTACTTAATAACATGGAGACGCTTGTTTAATTCGCTAAGGAGAATGTGCTCTTGCCTTAATAAAACGTTTTCCTGAAATGATGAGTGAGCATAATGCCTGAACCACAGCATAATGCCTGAATCATACTGCCTTCCAGTCTCGGCCACACGCAAGAATTTCCTATTCACAAAGATAAATCTATCATCTGATGAATGGAAATATCAGACGCATAAGTAAATACAGTTTTGGTGGAAGCAAAATAGACGCATTCACTGAGAAGATTGGCTCCAGATTATCTGTCCCTGATTTCATCTTCACGCGTTTAAATTTTGTCCTTCAGTTACCTGCGTTTGCATTTAGCTCTGTTCGCCACTTTTTCAGTTTGCTTTCCCGGGAGGCCGCTTCCCTTGCCCTTTGCCCATATGGGATAGCTTTTCCATTTCCCTTAAATCCCGCGGGTTCAACCTAGCCCATTTATAGTCGGTAAATAGGTTGTAATTATACCTACCTTGCTCGTTTGTTTTGGTCAGAGTTTCTGCTTTCACGTTCTGCCATACCTATAAAACCCCTTTTACCACGGTTTCCGCGTCTGCTTTTTTGATTTGACACATTATAAGACTATACCCAGTCACTCAATTCGGTTGAACAACACAAGATTATGCCAGAGGAGGATGAGCAAAAACAGGTTTCGGACCACCAGATTACCTGTTCGCGATTTCCTGTTCATGAGTTTAACTTGCGTTCTACAATCACCGGCATTCCTATTTAGCTCAGCTAGACACCAGGTCAGGTTTGCTTTCCCATACACCGATCCCGCAGGTCAATTCCCTTGCCTTCGTCCCTGTGATTGATTTTTTTTCCTTTAAATTCCACGGATTTCCCCTAATTTATTTACAGTCGGTTATTGGGTTCTATTTACCCCTATCTTTTTCGTTTGCTTTTTCCATGTTTTCTGCTTCCGCGTTCTACCCTTCCCATGAAACCTCTTTTACCATGGTTCCTATAAGATAGCTGGTCTTACTTGAAATGCTCTCAGTGTTTCGGGCTACTGTGCTATTACCAGGTTTTTTCCTGGACTTAAAACTCTACT
The DNA here is from genome assembly GCA_017591395.1 of Schistocephalus solidus. Taxonomy (NCBI): domain Eukaryota; kingdom Metazoa; phylum Platyhelminthes; class Cestoda; order Diphyllobothriidea; family Diphyllobothriidae; genus Schistocephalus; species Schistocephalus solidus. The sequence goes on from WEDG01003036.1 coordinate 53,046, forward strand.
TGTCAAAATGAAAACTCTTTCTAAACAGCGCCAGTTCAGTTAAAAGCTTCCATCAATAGCGACTGAATAACTTAATGCAGCAGATACCTATTGGCTTACAATTTCATACACCACAGAATCCTTTATTAAGTACGATTAACAGTTACCTGTTTTTGCGCATCGCCAGATCGTCTAACAAGGAACGGGAATATTATATTCTAAAAGTTACAGGAAAGTAATTTTGTTCTCAAAGAACTTCGGTTACTTATAGTTATTGCTACTTGAAACGACGATCATTGTACACAGGCATAAATATGAAGGTAAGTTGATTACGAAAACCATGATTTTATTGTCGAAGAATTTTAAGATCAAACAATTTTCGATCGTCGTAGGTAAGTTAAGAAGGGCACTTCACAGTAATTATTAGGTTTGTTTATGCTGGAATGCCACTGCCTTTAAGGTCTCTGCCCATCAGGTTGGTGATTGTTGTCAAGAGGGTAGAGGCTCTTTCCTCTCACCTCGCCTGAACCAGTATTGACATGACACCAGCCACTACTCTGGTTCGCATTGTCAATATATGTTTGTCCACGCTCCGCTTATCTCGCCGTCATGCCCAGTTCGCACTCGCACGCAAATGTCTGTTTGGTGGTTGCCACACTATTGCTAACGTCTCTGGTTTTATCACGCTCTCGAAAGCTGTCAATCGTTCATTCTTTACGTGTGCGCTCTTTCTACTCCATTCGGACTCGGTAGGTGGTCTCGTGAATTTGCGTTTGCCATCAGTTTTGCCCGGCTGGGTTTGTTTCCTATATCCGTCCACACCTACCCATGTGCTCGCTTGCTCTGGGTTCGACTAGTGCCGTGTCTGTTCTGACTTCCAACCCGCGGTTCTGCTTATTTAACTGAAGCCATAGAGTGTGGAAGGCTGCCGGTAGGGTCACAGAGTGATTGATGGAATTATTTTGGTGAGTCGGGCTTCGAGGGTCTCCCTGAGGTTTTAGTCGTTCTTTCGACCATTGACTTCGGCGTCAGGGAAATTGAAAGCATATCCAGAATTTGCGCAATGTTCCGCTGTCAGCAAGAGCTTATCTACTGTTTGCACTGCTCGTGCGGGCTCATACGTGCGGATCCATAACCTTTTAGTGATCGCTCCAACGTAGTTCATTTCACAGGAACTACAATAGATCCCGCAGGTGATATTAACGGATGCATCTAGGTACAAGCAATTTTTAATCCCATTACCAGCGTCTCACTGCTGTCTCGGCCCTGTGGGCGGTGACGATACTCATCGGTAGCAAGAGACAAACAGCTGGATAGGATAGGTTCTCAATATATAAGTACTAGCCGCCAAACTGACAAATGGTTGGCTGGTAGCTCTGTATTTGGGTTAAACCAGCTACTGCGATCTATAAAGCTGTGAGAAATACCGTTAGAAGTGAGCATCCTATAAAGATAGAGGAGTTTGTCTACTTCTTTGGCTGATTTGCTACAATGATTAACAACTCTTTGGTAGAGTTCGCAGGCAGTTGCGCTTGTAGCACAAACAGCGGTATCTATGGTGGCGCAAAACCGGATGTCTTGGTAACCCTTTTTGTATACCATCAGGTTCAGGCTTCCGTTGACTTTATGATAAATCCGGACGTCTAGAACGATATCTGATTATTACTTTCTGCCTCCATCTTGAAGGGATGTCATTAAAAAAACAAAGTTCAGGTCGTGGAATTTCAGAACTATTTGCCACTCGAGAAGGATGAAAGTATTCTTCACGTACCGCCTGCAGGTTGCAAACAGTAATGTCTCTATCCTTGGGAGAACTGCTTAAGTGATGGGGCACGATAGCGGTGATTCCATTGGCGTAAATATGAACGTGAACGCAGTCTTCTCAAAGATGAAGTACCTATCGGGACAGAAATTGCGCGGTCACGTGACGTGTCCCCTTTTAGGTGCCGGGTTTGCCTCGATATCCCGGCTGTAGAGAGGTTCGTCAACCGGTTCGCCAGCCAGATGCCATTCGACCAAGGTAAAGGGAAGGGTAAAATCGAATGAGACCATGACCTCGTGGGTGTTGAACTGTAGTACATTAAGTGCATTAGTGAGCAGTCTGTCGTATCGAAGCCAAAGCTGAAACGGTTAAGGCATTAATCACGATGGAACTATGTGGAACCGTCTTTTGAGAGTCAGTAGAACCTTGCAATGGCCGGATCAGTTGGTATTATAGTCAGTCGCTCTGCCCTAGTTATGGTGCCATAATGCTGTAACACGGTGTGTCTCGTGTTTGTTTGCGTCACCAGCTGCTTCGTTGGGTCTCCAGTACACCTGACTTACGTTTGACGGTCTCCAACACGCACCTTTGCATTCCAGAGGTATTCAAATTTTCCACTTTAACCATGGAGCCCCTTTGTCTGCGGCTAGTACAAAGGTACGCGTGTCAGCCTTCAGTGCCCTGAGCCACCCTGCTCCGTTATCAGGAGGAACCTGCGTGGTTCGTGCGTCATAACCAGGATGGTGACTTTTTGCCGCTCGATGTGCTGTATTTCGGTAGACTCCTGGGATTATTTTAGAACCACATCAATGGTGGGCACAAGGTAAGCCAAGTCAGGGTTCGATATTTTGAGCCTGTTGCGTGTTTTAACACTTTAATCTGCTCCATGTTTCGTTTTTGATGGATAAATGGGGAACCGTTTCATCGTTGCTTGCCTGTTCAACGGTATTTAGGTTCGAAAATTTATCGATCACATCTCTGTTGCCTCTAGACCTCAGTTCTATGATTCGTTTATCGATCAATATATATATAAATATAATGCCATAATTCTGCAAAAAGGGAAATATAAATGTATAGCAGTCACTTATCTATCTTTATATTAAGCACACAGGCTGGGGTCAAACGTTTTTCCTGCAATGCATAGAAAAAGCAACCAGAGTAGTTTTTATTTAATGGGAGGGACCTAATGGAAAGCTGCATATTATGTACTGCCTTTGCATTTCTTTATTCGAAACATTGGCCATGGCCTTTACTAGTTATTTCTGAATTCTACTCAAAGTCACAATAACTCGAAGAGACTGATGTCCCAATCTCCTTATCAGACATCAGATTGGAGCATGCGAAACTGGTGACGGCTTAGGACGTCTGTACTTAAGCTGGAAGTTGGGACTTAACTCTACCAATCCCCTAATCATAGCCCATTGTCTTCACCCTAACCCTAACCGTAGCCCTTACTTAACCCCAACTATACCTTTAGCCCTAACGCTAAACTTAGCACTTACCTTATTCTCCCTGGCAATTAACACAAACCTTTTTTAACGGGGAAGATTCCTATTCCCGTGTTTTGACTTGTAATTATATGGATGATCAAGTGCTTTATGAATTAAACCAACCACAAAATCAACAGATTCATTTTCGATAACTCTAATAGAACTGGACTTCAAGTTTGTGGTCAGGGTAAATTTCTGGTCTGTATTCCATTTAAATGAAATAATCGACAGAAATTTTTATATAAATGCAGTTAAATTCAATTTTTAGCTTAAATAACATCCTCGCAACCGCGTGAGCCACGAGCTGTTTGAGTCTTGGTAGTCAGGCCGTCGGTTTATCAACAAGCCAATGAACTCCTTTTCCCGTATTCCGTGTTGAGGCATGGGCTGAGCCGGGAAATGGGTCACGTGGGAAGGTTGTGGGTGACCGACACTTCCAATGGCAGTGCGCCAAATTTCCGGGTCATTATCATGCCCCCATCCAACATAGATGATGAAATTACGGCGATTGACGACACGGACGCGGACGACCAAGCTATCATCACATCAATTACGACCCCAGCGGTGATCGCAAAAGCTGCTAATTGTAGTACGCATGTGATCACGTGGCCGCTACGTACTATAGATACTGCTTACATTTTGCATCTATTACCCTTTCTGCTGCTGTCTCTGATGATGGGTTCGAAAGAGAATGCGAATCGTCAGGCCATTAAACACCATGTTCAAGTGATCGCCTCTTCTTCTTTTTAAATGACATTCATTTGCTTCATTTTTGTCCTCTTTAACAGTTCAGTTCATTGTTGTATACTAGTAATAAAGTGGTTCAATTTGGTTTTCAGTAAAAGAATATTTTTAAAAAAGTGCAAGCCTGTTGAGTTGAAGACCACGTACAACCAAATATTGATAGATTAGGTAGTTCAAACTGCCGTATTTAGAAAAGGTATTAGAAAAAATTAACAGGGGAATGTTTTTCGCAAAGGTAACAATATGTAACATTTTAGCTATAGAAGTTTTCGGCAGGTTACTTGGTTGGAAGGACTGCTTTTAAATAGACATTGTTTTCACTTCTAATCCCCAGACGATGTAACTCCACGAGTTAATCCCTTTTTTGCCCTCCATTACACCAAAAATGGTAATTAATTTCTGCAAAGTGCAATCTCAGAACAAAACCAAAGTATTTTTATGACACTAAACAGTCACTAACCGTTTATCAGGCGTAAATCAACACAAAATACCCACGTTTGCTGAAACTTTAACGTTTCCGAATGTTGGAATCACTGAAATGAACCAGACAGCTCCTCAAACAATCCCAGCAATTATCGATTTCTGTTTAGTTCTTGAGACAGCTGGGGACAACTCCTACTGATATCATCAGCCACAACCTATTTCAATCGGTCTGTGTCCGCAGAATCAACGCAAACATCTGTTAGTTTGACTGTTTAACACTGATGGTGGAGGCTAACAAAAGGGTTGCATCGTGTCCGGTCAATGGTTTTTTAAACTCGATCCGACAGGGAGTGCACATTAGAGCATGTATTTATTTGCACCAAGGGATCTCATTCTTAGTGGGAAGGTAAAATTCATTGCTGACTGGGTCAAATTTGATACTAAAAACCGATCACAACCAAAGTCGTCTCTTTGATGCCAAAAATTATGCTACGTAAGAGAAAGTTTCTCAGGCGACTAACATCGATAGATCAGTCAATGTTTCCATCATTGTCTCGTTTATCAAGGTATTCACGTGCTGGCTTTTTTATTCTCTTGAACAAGAGCTGTAAACTTAGAGATCTAATAAGCTATAGTAAGATTGAGGTCAAGTTGTATGCCAAATATGCAGCTTACTGTTTCTCCTGATGTTCATTAACCTCGACTGTCTTATGCAGCCTTTTGCATAAAACATCTGTTCATTTGGGCAATTGTAATGCTGACGGTTCTTGGGTTGTGAGGATCTTATATAGGCAAAACTCAGTGTTTTCAGCCAAAGGATCTATATATTACTCATCCAAACTCTTTGCATGGTCTGGAATTTCCACAAAGTAGTCCAACCTCACTGGTACAATACTACATCCGTCATCAAGAAAAAGAAGATAAGTCCGATTGGCTCCGTTTCTCTTTTCTCTCAGGCTCTATTTTATTGAAGGAAATTATGTGTAATTCGATTAACAGTTTGGGTCAACACAGTCCTTAGGAGTTTGTAGTTTTTGTTATAAATCATATGGCATTGTTTTTTCCATCGCTGGTTTATTTGTTTAGTTGAACTTGACACATATGTGAAAACAGCCTATCTCCATAGAGGAGAGAATCAACAGAATTGTCGAGATGGGCTAAATTAAACATGCATAAGTAAACTTCTTGATGCTAAATGATTATCTCGAAGACAACTTTTATGGTCTAAACTAATAGAACTGCAGTGCGTTTATATCTCAGAGGCTGATGACAGTTTAATGCGAATTATAATAGGACCCAACGTACTAGTGTCACTTCCATTGAGCAATTACAAAGTAGCCGGTATATGCGAGATTTCTATAACACTTAAGCACAAGAGTTACTTTAAATTTAAGACTAATAATAACTGGCTCTTTGCTATTTTCAACTATGGCCCAATAAGAAAGCACTGCTGTAATTTAAAACCAAGGTTCTTCTCGACGTTTGTCCTTTACCTCGTTTAAGGTCTTTAATCCAAGGAGCTTTTGTATGACTCGAACTAAACACCCAGGCCATTTCAAACATACCTTGCACCTTAACCATGCATCAAATAGCTGACCCTCTTATACAAAAAAAAGAATGCGTAGGAAAGGAAAAAGATAGGGAGATAGACACTCTTTCCCACAGACGTCAGCGCATCCCTCACTTTAATAAGTCTGACATGCTTTTAAATCACCACGATACATCGAAAATCGTTGGTTGGAAGGCTGCCAGTTGGCTGGATATTTCGATCCTATGGTGACGGAGAATCAGGCTGCAATGAATCCTCCCTAATGCGACCTCTGTGACATTCCACCTCCAACGGGATCTAAGCGGTGCGCTTCATTGCTTCTGTGAAAACCTTTTTCAGGCGTGTATGACATGCGCAGGTAGACAACTTACCTTTTTCATCTACGCACCCGGTCCCCACTTCGGTCTTCCTGACTCAGTCCTGTAATCGGTCTCAGGTGAGTGTGGAATGATAGAGTGTGGTAGATACTGCGTTAATCTATTATCACACTGAACTACTTCATGTGCCAGCCACCGTCCATGCACCCATTTTGACATGGCACACATGGTTACCATCATCTTTCAGAATGATCGAATTGTCGTTTCTGTGAAGAAGTTGACGCAATCGCCGGAACAAGGACTTTATTCACCTGTTTTGAGTTGAACGTGTTGGGTCACATTTGACAGAAGATATTTTGAGGCTTGGTACACACAAAATGCATTGGTACAAGTAGCTGCGTGCTGCCTTCCCTAATTACTTTGCCTTCCGAATGTCATTGCCCACTGCGAACTATGAAGTAACAACTTGTACAGATTTCGGTCGTTTTACTCATATAAATGCAACACGACAACCAATAGAGACGTTTGCAGGTAGAACCAGTATTCGCTCTCCTAAAAATAATTTGACATTCCTTGGTAACTTTGGAATAAACAAAGTGGCTCGGCCTAGTTCCCAAAGTGCGCCAGACTTTATTTGACCTATATTGGCTTGTAAGCATGAGTTCATTCTTCAAATCAGCCTAATTTTTAAATTATTTAGTTACTTGTGCGAAAATTTATATTTCGGCTGTGCAGCAAGTGATACGTAAGTAAAAGAGCTTTATCAGCTATGTTCCTTGCCTCGAATGTCTGCTTTTAATTAAGACTGTATGCATTAGAAATCAAAAATAACTGCAAGAATGCAAAGGCCTTTCCCTGTGTTACCTTTCTATTCATGATAATAGATTATTAACAAATACACGACTGGTCGCCTACTCATTAAAATAAGCTGAGGTTTTTATCCTTTGACTTTACCGAAATGTTGGAACAGTGAACAAATGGGAAGCCTCATGAAGTTATATGCTTTCAGCGGCTAAAGCTCAAATGCACATTTTTCAAGAGGTTAAGATGATTTGTGCATCAATAGGAACCTTAAATTGTCATACTCTTTTAGAACTGCAAGATCTCTTACTCAGTTGCGTATGTCAACTACCTTGAGATGCCTTCAGGCGAAAGCAATAATTTTATAATCCTGACTGCTTCAGCAAACATTACAAAAACTACGTGTAAAGTGCATTCGATTAGTTTTATTAAAAAAGCTGAGAGACGCTAGTGTGACCATTTGGGACGTATTTGTCATCAGCAACCAGCAAAACTCCAAACTCGGGCTACATTTGCAAAGCTGACACCCAATTTAAATCAGAGTAGGTAGTTCAACTCGTGAAATTTTATCCAAAATTCTGAATTGTATTATCGATTAAGAAGATAGCTCACGTAGCATGCGGCATAATCCCAAAGATATTCAAGGCGAACCAGGATGCTGGCTTTTGGACAAGTTTTCGCCTGTCCGCCTGAAAAACAGAATCTATGAAAATTACTACCTAAGAAGTATTAATTTTGACCATTAATTTGTGATTTCTTTTTAGCCTCAAATGTTTTTTTATAGAAAATGTGCATAAAATTAATATCTTTTACGCATTTGGTAGTAACGTTCGTTTTATTCAAATCCTTTAAATGAAAATTGTATTTAAACCTGTTTTACTTCTTGAATAATGTTTTGATCCCCATCGGCTACAACATTCACGTTCAGAGTCTATTAAGTACAAGTTGTATACATTCCGTTTAAGTAAAATTGCATGTTTTTATACCTATCATGTCTCCTAGCTCTCATGAATTTGATGCTAGCTGTACAGCACGCTGTATAATTTATAAGCTGCATTAACAAGTGGACAGATAAGATGCATTATGAATGGACAGTTCGCGGTGATAAAATACCTCATAATGTGTAACCTGTTTAAACCCAACATATAACCTTGCTTTCAGTAGTAAAGTTGAAATAGGGGATTTTTTTACCAAAAGCATGCAAGAAATGTTAGTGTGTGTGTCCTTCCTTTAAAGCTAGTTTAATTTATAAATACACTGACGAGCAGGGGAAACAAAATCAAACAATATGGGGGTCATTTTATAGACTATTTTTTGCAGGTGGCTGGAAAGAATCTCATTTGAATCCTGGTATCCTTACCTGACTAAAATATCTTTGGATTGACCTCGAAACCCTACTTAAGGACTCTTTTTAAGTCGAAAATGAATCTCAGAAGTTCGTTCAAACTTTTATGAAAAGAAATTCTTCTGTTAGGGCATTTTTCAGAAATGAATATGCAATTCACTGAAATTTCATGAGGAATTTATCTACGCATGATACTACATTTAACAATTTGCTTAACACAAAGTGATAATAAATGGTATTTTTCTATCTATGGAAAAAATTAAAAAAATTATATTTTAACTCCTTTAAGATTTCGAAGGCATTATGCACAAAGAGTTCATGTTCTTTGAAAGATGAAAACAATAGATTAAATAGCGTCCGATTTATGACGGTTTGTCAGTCATGCAAGTTAATCGTATTGGATTTTTATCAAGAATTTTGTATACTCATGCAAACTAAAAATGCCCATTAATAAATTTTAAAGCAAGCTAGCTGGTAATATTACTTAAATTCTGTTTTAACCAATAGCAAATTACTCTCTTTCATAAATCTAAGAAAAACAAGATAAGTTCGTTGTTAATAGAGGATAGTGATTTAAAGCGAAATTAATGTACAGACTACAAAAACATTCCATTTATACTCGTAAACATTTAATTAATGCCTACATATTTTAACGACTCTTTTGTTTAAGTTTATGCTGCTTTACGCTAGAAATATTTTTTCACAAGTAAAAATCGTGTGTGCGTTTACAATTCAAGGCAGAGCATATAAATTTAACCTTCGTCTTTCGCAGGCTCCAATGAATTTAAATAAGGCACGATTTTCAAATGTAAGTTGTAAGTGAGGCACCCCACTCTTCCTTCTAGTCTTGGATCACGCAATACACCTATTATAAGTCTCAATCATTATACATCAGATTAGCTCATTTCATTAAAGAGCATGCACCTCTTACGCATATTGGAGGCAGGCTCTTTGGGATATAATGGTATATTGCTTGGTGCCCAGGTCCTGTGGCCGTCAGACTCTGCAGTCAATTGCAGCACTAGGTATTTGACAGGCTCGTATATGTGCATACTAGAGTGAAGTAAGAATCTATTTGCATGGCACACCAGTGCATTTCTTCGCATCATAAATCTATCACGCTTTTAAATAACCACGATGAGCTAAAAGCAGTTTTTTTGAAATGCTGCCTGGTCCGCACTCTGGCTACTATGTGAAAGTGGGGTAACTGGCTAGAGGATTGGTAGTTAGACTCAATAGACCCTTCTTACTATGGTCTCACTGGCATTCTCACAGATGTGAGATGCGAGACCCCTGATTTTGTGTAAATCTTTAACATTGTACGGGAACCTCATCAGTGGGTCACCGGCGTAGACAGGTTGTTTAGCTTTGTCCGCCACTGCGTCTGATCCTACCTTCGTTATTAGTAACCCTCTAGAAGAAAGAGAATGCGGTAGGTGTTACTTACAACTGCTTCGCAATAAACTAATTCACGAGCAAGGTACCGATGCTGGGGTTTACGGTTGATGCTATCACTTCCAATGGTCAAAATATTATTCCAATATTGTGCCGACTGTATTGTTTTGTTTGCGCAATGTTTCATGTTAAAGAATGTGCTCTACAATAATATGCATCGATCCACGGTAGTTAAGGCTTTCATAAATAGGAAGTATCAAATGCCTTTAACTGCATTTATTTGGATCCGTATTTTTTATTAAAAGAACAAAGTCTCACTCTTCTGTATATGCTTTTAGAGTCCACTTACTAGGTTGGCAGTTACCTCTCCAAGAACAGACCTAAGCACTCTATGCTTCCTGTCATATAGAAATAAGCTTCATATAACTGAAATATGACAATCACAGGAAAAAGCATTTGCTCTAGATTTTTATCATCACATATATATATATATATATGTAAAGAGTTGCCTTTAGGCTGAAGCATAGTTCGCGGCTGTTAGGTGTGGAGCTGGATTGTCATTAGGAGGATCAGACAAGCCTTCCACAAGAGCGATGACATGAGGGCACTTCGAAACACTTTGTTGATGACTAGTGTTAGGATCGGAATGTACATTTGAGACATCCACTATCTCTTCCGCTGCTATTAGTCGTTTCTGTGAATGTGGCTGCTTTGCACCGTGGGCATTCGGCATTTGGCGCATTCTTGACCGGTCCAGACAGAGGAGAGCAGCGAAGCCCATACGAAAGCTTTCACTGCAGAAAGCATAAAGAATAGGATTAACACTGCTGTTGGCGTAGGCTAGAACGTTTCCGACCACGTGCGCCATGCGAAATGCGAAAGAGTCTGTGTCCCCAGAGAAGTTTTGTATCATAAAAACCACCTGAATGGGCAGCCAACAGAAAGCAAATACGAGGACAACCACGATGACGACCTTGGTTGCCTTCTTCTTGCCTCGATTGGCCTCCGCAGACTTAGACATTTTTGAGGCTCGACCGCAAAGAAGTTTACAAAGTAGAATGCTGTAGAAAAAGCAAATCACGACCAGGGGAAAAGCATAGCCCAGCACAAAAAATATTCCAAAGAAGATGCGACTCCGGTGGAGAGAAAAGTCTAGGATCTCATTTCTCGTATTATACTCAAACAGCCATCCGTTTTGACAGACTTCCAGCATACAGGATGTTGTGGAGTTCAGGTTGAAGGTTCGGAGGACTTTAGCGGTGACGAATATAGGCGAAGTAAAACGAGATAATTATAACCCACGTAACGGCTACAAGGATGCTTGTGTTTTTAGTTGTCCGCCATGTTCTGCTCCGAAGTGGGAAATACTACCGCCAGAAAACGGTCCAGACACATGAGTACTAGTGTGTATATGCTGCAGTAAACCGAAAAATAGGTAAGGAAAAGATAGGTCTTGCACATAATTTCTGGAAGCGGCCAAGCGGCAGTAGCGTAGACCATTGCGGTGAGCGGAACGCAGCAAATGATGAATGAAAAGTCGGCGAAGGCAAGAGATAGAATCAGGATGTTTGTGCTGTTTCTCATGCTCGCGTAACCAAGGATCACGATAATCACCAGCAAATTTCCTATGAAACCGATCACATCGACGATTCCAAAAAGCGCCGGAACAGCGTACCGCAACGTGACACTGGTGAGATCGTTTGGTCGTCAAAAGGACAGCTAGGTAGTTTTTCAGGATTTATTTCGTATGCGGTAAAATTTGTCATTTGGAAGTTCTCAGGAGGCTCAGTCACGTTCGTCTTGCGACCGGCTATACACTTAGCTTTTGTTGGTCTGGCATTTGCCTTTCATCTGCAAAACATGTATGTAAACAATCTAATAAAATCAGCACCATATGAAAGAGCAGTCTATGCAAGAGATCAGTCATTTACTTTGACAACGCCTATGATTCTATTTGAAAATGGTTGTCCAAATATATATATATATAAAGCACCTCTATTACATAGCAATTGACAATGACAACTTCAATATTTAAAAGTAGAACTACAGACGCTGTTTAATGTAAAGGTTGCATACGTGTTTCGGCTGCCCTTGGAAGGCATTCAAGGCATGCAACCAGGTTGACCTTCGGCATTTGCAAAAAGAACATCAGGGTAAAATTTCTGAAATTTATTTTTATATTCGATATGCGTAACTTCTCATTTGTCTTTACGTAATTTCAGCAATTGGCTTGAAAGTCTTGCAAACTTATAGTTCAAGTCGAAGGAGTCCGAAGACTGAAGGATGCTGTCTAGAATTCTGAATAGCATACTATTTGCTGTTTAGTCTTTTTACTTGAGTATTGGAAGGAAAGGTAGAACTTATACGCACAGTGAAAACCTTCAAATTCCTAGAAATTCCTTGAACTACATAAATATAATGACTAAATGTCCCATTAAAGTGATTTTACGTTTGGCCAACACTTCAGCGGAAGAGCTACATTTTCTAAAAAGAAACTTTTATACACAGAAAACTGACTTTTAGTATAAACCATTGATTTTATACATTTTAGCAACGAACACTGCAAGACAGGTTGATTTTCTGCGTTTCAGTGGAAGACCTTTGCACGGATTTTGACGCAAAATTTATCGCTCTAAAGTTTTTTACTCACCATAGTCGTTCGGATAGTTTATCTCTTATATCAAAATATTTACATGCGCAGCAGCTAGTTCACATTTTTTGTCATATTTCGTTTCAAACAAAATATCCCAGCATGAAAAAATATACAAGAAAGGAAATCTTATTAAACAGCGCCTTCCAAAGTATATAGAGCTCAGCCGCTTTATAATACAATAGATTCGTCAATTTGTGGTGTTTTGTGGTGTTTTGAAAATCCTCTGTTTACTTTAAACATGCGTATGTCTCCTCAACAATTTTTATCTATCTCTGATTCATTTGAAAAAAAATGCTTATATAAATTGCAATATGTTAATATCGAGTGAAGCGTGCCAAAAATGTCGTCGATAATTACAAACATTATAAACCCCTAATGTACACAGTTGAAGGTGCTGCCAACTTGCTAGCAAATTTCTTTCATTTACGTTTCTTATTATGGTTTGATTTTGATCAAAAATAATGTGAACTCCATGATTCAAACCTGTATACTTTGACTTTTTGGGTGTTTTCTTTATTCTCAACACTAATTTAAATCACGCTTATAAAATAAGACAAGTCAAGTGTTCCTTAATATTTCATTAGAAAACCCTTATTATTGAACCTTTGTATTCCGCAAACGTCCTTTAAGTTAAATATATTAACATCGCGTGACCAAAATGATGAAACATATTGACCGGAGTCAATATTCATAGTATGGGTATATCGGGTGTGGCGCATTTTACGCATTAAGATAAAATATTTTGAAAAAGGTGTTTTTCGTGTTTAATGTGTGTCCGAATCATTTATTGAATATTATGTATGTTTTTAGAGGGATATTATTCCTTCTATATATTCGGACATTTTTTCTGCGACGGTAGTTATCGAATACCAATTATGCATAATTGTGCGTTTTCTATAGTAAGCGGCATTAGCAAAGTTAAACAGCGTTGCTTAGATGATTCTTATCAACCTGAAACTCTTTTCGTCCACGAAAAACCGTTGAAGAAAGCTGCGCAAAGGCACGTTGTTTCACAAAAATCACAAGCGCTCTTTTCGTTAAAAATTTAGATGCATCAATCTGTACGTTAACGTGTCAAAAGACACATTAATAAAAATCGGTGGCACTCAATGTTTCATAACACTCGTAACTGCAGGGTTCTTTATATGAGTAGTAAAATACGTCTGACCACATCACGGTCATTTTAAGATTCCTGGATATGACTAAATGGTTACTGCGTTGCATTGAAATAAACTTGGTACCGCACGCTTCATATGAAAAATATTTTTATATGGGGGCTACGGGATACACCATATTGAAAGCACAGATGCTAACCAAAACTGCGGATGGGTTTTTCGCCAATATTCTGTCACTGCATGACATGGTTGTTTAGGATTCAGGTCATCACTGCGTGCGTTATGCTGGATACTCCATTTTAGAAATTTTCGCTTTTAAGTTAATCATAAATTAATGCATCGGAGTTAATCAGTCTGTTTGAGGGTTTAAAAGGCGTATAATACTGGCTACCTTTTGGAAAATTATAGCACATTACACAGCTGTCCTCCTGCGACTAATAGGAATCGACTCGAATTTTTATATAAAATTTTAGTCTGCGTTTATACATGTGTAAAAATTAATTTACTCCAAGTTAGCGATATATTTCTGAGGAAATAATAAATCAACAATTCTTAAATATATTGTCAATCAGTGCGCACTCTTAATCATAAACTAGGCAACTATGCTGAACGCAGTCTATAAATGAAACTAAAATGAGGTTTATTCTCTATGCGGCAGAAGGATTGCCATTATCTGTTGGTAGAATCGATGAGTACTCATAAAAGATTAGGGCATATATAAACTTCGGTTTAAACAGTTTCGATCATATGCATTAGTCTGTGAGCTACTCCTAACAAAAGGCTTTTAAAAATTAAATATAATAAATTTTTTTGATTACGAAAATATTTATTGCAGGTTTTATTTGCAGGAGCTTTTTCATTTGGTGCTGTTATCTCCCATTCAGTAGTACCAGTATTATGTATGTACCATGTATTATGTATGTACCACGTATTATGTCTAAAAAAAGACTTTTGAAGCTCACAGTTTTATTTGCTGATTATAGTATAAGCTTGTAATTTTTGTTGTTCTTTTCAAAACAACCAAAACCATTTAAATTGTATTTCTTTAATATCTCTTATTATAAAATAAAATTTTATAATTATCTGAGTCACGTATATTTTATGCAATGCAAAAATGGAAAAATCCTTTCAAACTTTTGAGTTCATACTCTAAAAACACCGTTACATACCAGGACATTGACTGGTGAGCATGCTGTATATTTCCCTGCTTCCCTTTGGGTTTTTGTTGATTTAATTAATGTGGCAGAACTTCAGGTTTCTAATTTAAGACGAAATTTAAAGGTCCCCTTAAATAAGCCCTTTGCAACATAACCTTTACTTCTGATTACCATGATGCAAATTTAAGCAGTTAGTTTGTGGTTTCATTTAAAAACCTCACTTAATTCTAAGAAACTTTGCTAAATTCGAGTGAGTGTTTTGACTTATTTGACATTTTTCATGAGTTTACACTCATTTCATGATTAAGTTCAATTTCTTTACTTGAGAATTCTCCTCGATATTTGTGAACTGTGCAAAAACCGTGTGTTTAATACTGCGTACTATAAATTATTTAAAACATAAAATGCAAGTTCGATAGTGATGTACATTTTCAGTTATAAAATAGTAAATTATGAGTAATGTAGGAGGAAAATTGCTTACCCATGTAACAGATATTGTAACAAAGATATTTTGATTCTAAGGCAGTCAGAAATATATAGTTTGATATACAAAGTTGAGGTTACTTACTATTTAGGCCACTTCGTACTGTAAGGATTAAGATTACGCTTTGAAAGATGTAAGCAATTCGTTTTTGTTATAATTATTAACTTGTAAACATTGTTGACTCAGTGCTTTTTGAAACATTGACAAAGAATATTAAAAAAAGATAAAGTTAAAAAACAATAGCGAGGATAAATTTACATATTGCATAAAACCTAGCATAACGGATTTTACATTTTCAAATATATTCTTTAAATAGTAACTGGAGAATATGCAAAAAGTATACTTGAAATTTCTGACATTTACGTTATTACGGTTAAAATTATTCTTTTCTCATGATATTTCAGATTAAATAAACACAAAAAGTGTTTAAGAAAAATTTATGATCAGCATTTAGGCATTACGCAAAACATTTCCATTGCAAATTAACTCACAAACACTGCTTTCCTTACTCTATGTAACGGAAATTTCTAAAACTAACCAAAGTCGTTGAAAGTAGCAGTCATTTGCAATAAAATTAAACTCCTATTTCGTGGGTAAAATACTAATCGACGTTCAAAATGAATAAAATAACTTTACAAACCACGTAAAATAAACTTCTCCGAAAGCTTATTTGCAAATAAAATGCACACATTCAAATTATATTTTGCATCATATACCTTTAGTCTTGGCGGACAATTTTAATTGGCTGAAGTCAAATATGATCTCATTGGCAAGCGCGGGCACGTCAAATAATCGATCATGTAACATCTACAATCAGCTACTTGCATTTCACAAGCTAGAGAAGGCTCTCAATTCGACAGAATAGAATGAGTCGCGTAATCAAAAATTTAAAAACCTAAATTTCTTTAAAATCTTGCTTAACTTTTGCCGAATAATATATGTGCAAATAGCATGAAAATAATGTCAGCGAAAAAGGCGTAATAAATCACGTTTGCGATGAATCGAGCAAGATATCCCAGATTAGAAGGAACGAAAATAGTTCACAGTGTTAAGAGGTTATTTCTGAGGAGGGTTGTTACCCTCTCATGATTACACGTGCATTCGGATGTCTATGGTGATATTATGGCTGCTTGAAAACCACCTACCCTTAACTTATCTGCAGTGCCAGGGGCAAGTAGCTCAGGATATACTTGTCCTGGGACAAACACGAGATGCACTGTATTTTTAAAAGAAACCTCCTTTTGTTTAAAATATATGTAAATTAATAGACCTCTACCAACGGGGTGTGATTACTTTGCGCAAGTACAAAAGGAGACCTTGCATTATTTTCAAAGATATCCGAAAAAATCTTACAGCTATTGTGCATAATTTCAAGTATGGCACATCGGCAGATGAAATGCCTGTTGGGCAGACAGTGGGGTTTACATGAACGCGTGTTATAGGAGTGCCTGCTCAAGTACGAATAACGGCAAAAGCACAAGCGTAAATATTTAAGCGAATGCGTCATACGCTCTGGCACAATATCTGACAAATACCACACTACGTACAGCTATTCAATGTAAGCAGAAATATTTCGCCTTTTTCGCAAACGATAAACCAATATTTCTGCTTCCAAAGTGTAAGTATGGGGTCAAACTTTTGTACAGTTAGGTCAATTGCAGTAAAAGATTTAAAGTTTGTTAACTTTATTCGTTCGAAAAAGCAAAGTTGTATGCAACTAGGGAGGATTTATTTAAGTCTCTTTATTGCCCACCTACCTGATTGATACAGGAGTATCCGTTCGGAAAATAAAAATGAAAGGGTTTCAAGCTCATTTTGCTTGCTTTTGAGAGAAAGAACAAATTAAATAACTTAAAAAAGCGAGGAAAACCCCATGTTTAAGGATGTTCGTACATCAAATACAAAAGTCAGCAATTTGGGAAAAATTGCACCCAATGCAGTTAAGCTTAAGTTGTCGTTACTTTTATGTAAAACAACTAAACTAATGTCAAATCGTAGATGATTAAATGATTGTTGCTGACTTACACAACCTCGTATAACTCTTTGCGAATCTATTGAATCCTTAAGATAGACTTATAGTGTACTTCCTAGCGACAAATTTAGTTCAGGAAACAAGAGTATATGGAAACCCGCATTCCCAGAAGACCTTTGCCACAGGAAGCCAATGAACAGCGCTGCCCTCTAAGGAGATATCGGCACCTGTTCATCAACGAGTGCGTGACGTGAAATGTAGGTCTATGTTACCCTTTTGATGCACCTACTGTCAGAATTACTGTCACCTACTTGTAATAATTCAGTCAGTGGTAAATTCCACTTTGCTTCTTGCTATTGTCACCATTCCTTACACTAAATGAAACTTGAATATTATCTGCTCAAATTGCCTAAAATTTAGAACGTTCACTTTTTAATCAGCACATGTGATTTGACAAAACTAAGAGTTTACTTTATTTCAATCACTGGCCCTTTTTACACCCTTCAACCTGTCGATCATATTCCACTTTCAATTCCAGAAAGCGTTGCTGTGTATTGCATGTCTGGTTGGAGATGCTCATACGTAGGCTACATTTTAGTTTACTTGAGAAGTGAATAGACATGCAAGTGAAATAGTAGGTGTTTTTTTTTCGACTTTTGTGAACTAAATGGGGAATATTTTCCAGTTCGCCTTACGGAGCAAAAAACAGGGAAATTTTCAGTTCAAAAAGTTATAAACGAATGCAATGTTATGAAAGGTGGAAAATAATTCATGAAATGATTAAATCAAACTTACACAAAATTAACAATTTAAATGGTCAAGTATCATGCGTATAGTTCTGCTAACGGTACTTCACCCAATATATTTTAAGTTTTTGTAAAGATAAGCGAGGTTTGTTCATTAGTTTACCTCAGTTTTTAAAACTATCTTGTCCTTTTTTATTTATTGCAATTGAACTTTTTTAAACTGAAAACGCATTTCATTTTCATAGAGCAAAAATGATGATTAATTCGTCTGTAAGCTAGTTGTAGATATATTTCCTGCAGATCAGTCAATAATTTGTATAATTTAGATAATTGCACGTGACACAGTCCTCTGAATTAATTATATTATGTGATTAAAATATTCCACTTAAATAATTTAAATGGAAATAAGTTATTGCCAACATACTTTTGCACATGGAAAGGATTAATCAACAAAAGAAGGTGACATGGCCACAGCCTAGTATGATTTACTCCCCCCTGTCAGTCAGCTTCGCCCTCAACGAGGTCAAATTGATCTCAGATTTAAACCAGCTTAAAATGCATAAAGTCAAACCGTACGTTTTAGATCTGTGTTGATGATTACATTTTGGAGTCTTTAAGAGCAGGAGGACGTGACATTTGTCAGATCAGTTTGCCTGCAAAACCTAGTACAGGCGTCTCATTTTGCTTATGGAGGATCCAACCAGAGCCAAGAATGACGGCCACGTAGACACGGATAGTTAATAATCCCGAGGTTTACCAATATTGGCGTCAGCGCATGCTCCCAGAGTTTGTTGACTAAAAACATAATTCGGACAACCCGAGGCGTTTAACATTCAACCTTCAAATACAGGTGTGCCCAAAACCAGAAGTATGAAGCATGCCCAACATTTCTGCACACTTACTGTCTGCGAACTAGCACGGTCAACGTATTTAAGGTTATTCAGGTACTGTAGGCTATTTTAGTAGAAACAAAGAGAGAAGATTCGAAAAAGGAAGGTAGTGTTGTTATCGAGGATGATAGTTGTTGGCTAATTACTTGAGTCTTCGTCAAAGTGTCTATTCAAAGAAAGAGCTCATTTTTTTAATAAAGTAGTTAAGTAGAAATATTTTGAAGATCGTAGTGTATTGACATAGCATTCTAAGTACACGTTTATTACTACAATTTAGTCCACCTCCATTCCAAAATTTAATGATTAAAATAATGTAATTTCCTGATTGCCTAAAAATGTATGATTTTCCTTGCATAAAAAGTATACAGCTTCTGGACTCTAAGCCCCAAAGGAACTGCGATGCATATCAAGCTCAACATTATTCGGGAATTATAACAAAGTTTTGAATGTTAGATATACACCTTCTTCAAGTATAAACATTAGGAAGTACGCTATTTTCTAACAGAGGTGCACAGGAAAAGAGAGGTTTGTACGCGTTATTTTCAAAATACATTTGAGTTTTTAGAAAAACGAAAACCAACGAAAAAAACCACAAAAATAAATATTCAAGCGTGCAGATTTAAGTGTCGCAGGTGGCCGACACGTGCTTACAAAATTCTAAAAATTGACGCGACTGAAATAATTTGTGATAATTTTGCATGATATCCAATGGTACAACTTACTTAATAAATTTTTCCCAATCAAAGAAGCAATTTCCAAAATTTGGTTAGCATGTGGAGAGATTGGCCATTGACTTATCGTTTGAATCTGCAGCCAGGGAACGCGTCTCTACAAACTTAAACGGATTTCTTACCGAAATAGATAAAACTGACGTGATAAATACAACTCTCTAGATGGGCATAATTGTAACCAATATAAAACAAAACGTTAATTAATTAAAAACAACTATTAATTTTTCGGACTGGAGAACAATCAATTATATTCATTCTGTAGGGTATTTCAGTTGAACCAGCGCTCCAAAATCATTATTTTCCTAACATGAAATAATACACTTATAGAATTACAATATAAATAAGTTATTGCCAACATACTTTTGCACATGGAAAGGATCAATCAACAAAAGAAGGTGACTTTGCCACAGCCTAGTATGATTTACTCCCCCCTGTCAGTCAGCTTTGCCCTCAGCGAGGTCAAATTGATCTGAGATTTAAACCAGCTTAAAATGCACAAAGTCAAACCGTACGTTTTAGATCTGTGTTGATGATTACATTTTGGAGTCTTTAAGAGCAGGAGGACGTGACATTTGCAAGATCGGTTTGCCTGCAAAACCTAGTACAGGCGTCTCATTTTGCTTATGGGGGATCCAACCAGAGCCAAGAATGACGGCCACGTAGACACGGATAGTTAATAATCCCGAGGTTTACCAATATTGGCGTCAGCGCATGCTCCCAGAGTTTGTTGACTAAAAACCTAATTCGGACAACCCGAGGCGTTTAACCTTCAACCTTCAAATACAGGTGTGCCCTAACACCAGAAGTATGAAGCATGCCCAACATTTCTGCACACTTACTGTCTGCGAACTAGCACCATCGACGTATTTAAGGTTATTCAGGTACTGTAGGCTATTTTAGTAAAACAAAGAGAGAAGATTCGAAAAAGGAAGGAAGTGTTGTTATCGAGGATGATAGTTGTCATGGTGACCTGGGAGACACTAACAGTGGTAAAGTCGAAAGGAGGATTTTCAGGAAGCGGTTCAAAGCAAAGGAGAGGCGATCGATGGAACAATAATTTTCGCTGCCTGATGCTTCCGTTTTGCACTTGAACCCACAAGTAGAAACAGCAACGAATAAGGGCAAGTGATTCAAAGGAGGAAAACAGTTTTTGTAGGATATAGCTGCTGTGCAACCAAGAGCCTATCACAATAATTAACGGCTGGTGTTTGTCGCAGATGGTTAAATCTGGTAGGGTTATGCTGCTGCTGCTGCTTTTTTATTATGATTTTATTATTACTTTTATTGTTTAGTCTCAAGCCTTTTAACCTTCTGGATGATACGACCAGAATTTATGATTGTTGTGACCGTTATACTGACGTTTGTTCCGTCAGTACTTCTATCCAAGTTGTTGCTAATCAACGTGCCTGATCACTCTACCTCGGTTAATTATGCTCACTATTTGGGCGGTGGACGGCGGGCATGGCTCAGGCAGCTCGCAGCGTGTGCAGCTGTCAACTCTCGCGCGTGATTTCAGCCTTCACATACCTGACTTTGAAGTTTTTGCTATGGCCTATCGAATGCGCTGCGACTTGTGAGCTGGTACCATTCCTTCTCACTGCTTTTATGTACTGGGTAATTTAAGTCTGGAGTAATTATCCCCTTTCTTTGATGCAGCATTTTACACACCTCTGCATCTGATCGAATAAGTGATTCATTTGCACTTTTTAGCAGCAATTTCTTCACTTTTTCCACCAATCGTCTTCACGTTATCCCCACTGCGTGCGCAACCTCACCTTTGTGTAGTGTGAAAGGGGAGTTGACAGTTTTCGAGTTGTTTTGGCAGTCTCCAGTTGAATTATTATGATAGGTATGAAGAAGAGGTCTGAGGGAAGAGTAAACGATCACGGGCCGCAGGTTTTAGCCATTTTCCGTCTGTTATCTTTACATTAAGGGTATAATTCTGATATAATACTTCGTATTCATATCCGCCTAGTTGATTTGTTTTTCGGAGATGTTTGGGTAAGGGAGGGAGCCTTATTTGATCAAATCGACATCTCTTTGTGTTTTCGGGATCCTCTTCCATTTCGGAAGTTTTATGACAAAAATATCTGTCGTCATATATTAAGGGCTCTTCCCCTTCTTTAACAGTTCACCTGAAGTGAATTTACTCCAAGACCCATGTTAGTGACGTGGACTGGCTCACGTAAGAATAGTGCTACAGACACCGACATCTCCCTGTGCTTTCTTTCAGTCCCTTGAAAACACTGCTCACGGAGTTTGTCAGGGTGAGCCCGTGGTTTTTTTATGAGGTTTGATTGTTTGTCATACACACCTAGCTGTCTGTCGAAGTAGCTTTCGTGCACTTTACTAACACGAGTGGAATTCTCGGGCTTTATTAATGAGGCTGGGTTTTTATTTGAAATATGTAGATGATACGGATTCGGTGGTAGGCTATACTACTTACGACGCCTCGGGTTTCCTGCAGCACATACTAGTGCTCGCTGGGTTAGTGCTACCCCTCTTATTAAATTAGCAGACAGCATATATAATTCAAGTAATTTTTAAATCCTGTTTTGGCATTCAGTTACAGTAAACAAGCTTTGTATGTCTTTTCTATCGGGCAATATAGTTTTTCTTTGCAGTGGGTATTGAACTCTATATAGTGTCCTCGGAGGTAATTATCTGAATAAGCTTCAGCGTGTGCTCTTTATCAGCCCGCGTTTCGGCAGTATCGCTTGTCTGCTGGATATCGATCGTCTAGTCTTTCATGGTACTCCGCTTTGAAATGAATTACCACAATTATAAACACCGTCCGTGGAACTGGGAGAAAACTCTAGTTTGATGTAAAAACATTTGATCGACATGTAGACACCCAAATTTTACTTCTAATGTTCCGAAATCCAGCTCACTTGTTTTGAAGCATGATAGTAGTGATACATTGAGAGACCGTCAATCTCACCGACAGATCATTAACTTATTCACTTGGTCACTGGAGGGCTACTTAAATGAAAGCCAGGATATTTTTTGGAAGAGTATTCCCGTTTGTGGGCTTGCGTTACGCATTTCGCCCACTGAAAGCGAACACGCCACAATATCGGAAGTAACTAAGTAGCTACCCACATATTTAAGGATCAACCCGTTTTTCCACCTCAAAATCTATTGAGAAAGGACATTATTATCAGGCTAAATAATGGATCTATTACGCATTTGAGTTGCCTCTTTTATTTTACTTCTGCTCAGATGTCTGCTGTTATTTTTAATAGTCTACTGCGGAAAATAAATTTGTAGTTTCATCTGCGTGGGATCACCTACTTTTGCCAAGCTAAGAAGTGTTCAGCTACATAATTAATAGACGCGACTCAAAACTGGAGACCCATTTAAAAGAGGAAAAATAACTTGCATATTTTGAATACTTATGACAAGACATGACAATAAGAGTCCCCCAAATTATACAGGTGGCCTTCCTCTAATTTGCAGGAAAGGCATCTATATCAGCGTCCTAAACTTCAAGCTAAAATTAACCCCATCACAAATTTTAACCTGAAACCTGAACCTAACGATAGCCCTTAACTTAACTCTAACCCCAATCTATCGGGAAGTTAGCGCAAGAACAGCTCTTTTACTGGAGGATTTCTATTCTCAGGTCTCATCCTACCATTATTAAACGAAAGTGTGAAATGTTTAATTAAATCGGGCTTCATTTACAGTCGTGTTGGTGTCTGAAGGTCGTGTTTCTGTTGACTGGATTTCAAAAGAAAAAGCAAAAGGTTGGCTAGGTATCAACTTTCA
Organism: Schistocephalus solidus; assembly: GCA_017591395.1. Lineage (NCBI taxonomy): Eukaryota > Metazoa > Platyhelminthes > Cestoda > Diphyllobothriidea > Diphyllobothriidae > Schistocephalus > Schistocephalus solidus. The sequence continues at coordinate 76,370 of WEDG01003036.1, forward strand.
ACACCCGCAAATCAAATGGTTGAGATTAAGTGGAAGGTGTCATGGAGAAAGTATGAAAAGTGAATATATAAACGGCTCAGCAGACAGGCACAGGAAGTGTACTCAGAAGCCGAGTTCAAGTTAGTGCAAGGGACGTGCATGCACCCGAACTTTATCAGTCTCTAATCAATAAGAGAAGGCATAACGCCTTTGAGCTCCAGACTGTCGCTACGCTGAGCGCAGTGCTGCTCTGACAGGATTCGTTAAGTGACCGGAGGCGAGATATGTAATCTGCTGTGTTTACAAGCACCACAACAGCCTGATACATCTACGTACTGAGAGGAAACGATTCGTTTCAGCTCATATGGTATTTTTTTCATGTAACGAGCCTTTATTTGCACATGTGAACATCGTCCAAATTGACGGTCAAACTGTTGTATTTGCACAATTTACGTGCACAGTCCATACCAGAAGCTCGTGTTACATTTTCGCTAGTGTTAACATCTCCCATTTTTAAAAATTTCGTTTTAGTCAACGCTTACAGTGGTGCTGTATGTCTATGTTCTTGCTGCGAGGACGTCCTGGTTGAGGTAGATTCATGAATTTTTATCCTATGTGTTATTAAGGTTTATTTTATATTCCGCGATGTTAAACTGGACAAATTGACAACAGAAGCGCAACGACCATGTTAAATTGTCAGGGATTGACAGAACTGAGCAGATTTCTAAGACTATGCTGATGACAATGTGTATTCTAAAATAATTTACATGAACAGATAGACTAAAGAGTCTTTATTTCCTTATGACATAGAAAACGACGCAGCATACTAGAGCATAGTTTATACCACGACATAAAAGTTCCAGACTGGAATACTTTTTAGTAAATATGATTGTTACAATTTTTAGAAGGTGAATGAATATTGACAAAGAAAATAGCGTAAAAATGTTCGATCACAAGTGAAAACATTAAATTGAATTTTAATTTAAAAGTTAAGAAACCGTGTTCTGACATTGGTTTTTCCAAGTGATAGATTAGGTTTCTAAATAAAAACAGATGATGGAAAGTAAAAACTTTACTGTCTTTGTGCTAAATGTGATGACTTTGATAGCTGTGAAGTCAGGTAATACAAATATATACAAGATAGCTAGATATGTCATTTATTATTACTGTAAAACAACTTTGGCTCGATCAGCCACAAACAGAATTAAATCACGCACAAAAGTAACTAAAAGTTAAGATGTTTATTTAACATTGCCTACAATCAAGCTGCATTAAGAAACTTTGAACTGATTTTTAATGAAGTGGGACCTCTCGTTTAAAATAGAAATGAACCGTCAATGAAATAACAAATTGAACATGCAAAACTACCTGCGGTTAACGCAACTACACTATTGCTTTAATGAATTTGTAAGTGAAATTTAGAAATTAGGTGGAAGAGTTTGATTCTAGGAGGAAGTTAGAATGACAGGTCACATTGGTGACGTTGACACAACCTATATGAAATTTGTCTGTAGTCAGACAATGGATGGAAGCAAATAACTTTTATTTTTCCAGTTTGGTGAGGAATATCGAAAGTAATACGATAACCACGAAAATATTCAAAAATTATATATATGGCACAGATATTATACCGTACTTCTGACATAGGTACTAGCTAAAAGCCCAGAAAAAGTTATGTCCGAATCATCTGACTCCATTTTCTGCACTTAATAATTTCAGAAATTATTTCCTTGATTATTCTCTGCAGTCCATATACCAGAAACCGCATAGAGAACGCTAGGGACCTACTGAGGAGCCGAATCCCTCGTTGCTGCGTCACGCATCAGCAGAAACATCGGCGAAACACATGTCTGGGCCTTAAGCTAGTACCTATGTCGGAAGTACGGTGTAATATCTGTGCCATATAAGATTCATACTACTTGTAGTACTACTTGTTTGTATAATGGGCATTACGTGGTTATTCCACAGTGGTTGATTGTCTTTGACCCAAATGTTCATTGAAACTTCGGTTTTTTCCCTTAAAAGTCATGTCCAAATCATCTGAATCCATGTCCTGCACTTAATAATTTCATAAATTATTTCCTTGATATATATAAATATATATCTGTCCTCGAGAATCCTTACAATAACTGAAGAACAAGTACTTTCGACCGGATTAAAATTCAATCTTTCAGACTCGAAATACCTGGTCTTTCTTGCGAACATGGAATCCATTATATCAGTGGAACCTCTCACAGAAGATGAACGTTTTACAATTTGAAATAACACTGTCCATGCTTTAAAGAACCGAAATCCATTTTCAGTACTATCAAACAAAGAAACAAAAGCCCTAAAATCTCTCAAAACAGACAAAAACATCGTAATCATTCCTGCGGACAAAGGAGGTTCAGCAGCTCTTTTGGACAAAGCACACTACGATAAAAAGATGCTGTCGTTGTTACAAGATAGGTCAACCTATAAACCTCTTGACGCAGATCCCACTAAAATACAAAATTCATCAATTGAAAACGTACTTAAACGTCTTACAGGAAAGAAGCAAATGTCAGGAGATATTGCCAAATCCTTGAGACAAACTGAACCGACCATAGCTAAGATCTATGCACAACCTAAGGTTCACAAGCCAGAGGTGCCACTGCGACCGATAGTATCGTTAATCGGTGCACCCAATTATATGATTTCTAAGTGGCTTTTCCGCAAATAAAACCCATTCACAAAGAATTGTGAAACATCCATTGACAACTCCATAGGGTTTCTGGACAAATTACGAAGACTCAACATTGCAGCAGATGAAATAATAATGTGTTTTTCGATGTTGTTTCTCTCTTCACATCCATACCATTAGATCTGGAAGAATTATTCCACGCTTATGGCATGGATATTCCTACATCTGCTTTCCTTTAACTTTTGGACTTATGCTTAGAAACAAATTTTTCATTCACACAAGAGTTCTATCAACAACAAAGTGAGCCCCTATGGGCGCACTTATCTCTGGCTTCCCAGCAGAAGTAACAATGCAAAAATTAGAAGCTTCTGCCCTACCACTGGTTAACCCCAAGTTATGGGTACGCTACGTTGATGACACGCTTGTCATCGTTAAAAGGGACCGACTGGAAACTGTACAATATTATTTATTCGACGAGATCTTGAATAACCTTTACGCTCAAAAACGAAATTGACAACCAACTACCTTTTCTTGACGTCCTCGTACAGCGAAAGACTGACGGGACCTTTGAAACATCAGTTTACCGCAAAGAGGCTCATGCAACCACCTTGTCCCCCACAAACGAAGCGTGGTCAACACACTCATCAATTGAGCAAAATCCCACTGTTCTCCCAAGGAACTTTACCAAATTGAACTCACTTATCTATTCAAACTGTTTTCCAGCAACGGTTACCCTAGAGATTTTGTACATAGATGCATGAGACGTCAAGAATTAAAAGAAACAGAAAAGGATAAGGAACTAGATTGTCCCGATCATGCGCCCAAAATAAAAAACTGGCAAACACTTCCATACATTAAGAACGTGTCTGAACTCGTTGAAAGACACCTACGGAAGCACCAAATTAACGTGGCTCACAAACCAACGACTACAATTTGAAACCAGTTTGTACACCCTAAGGATAGGGTTGGCGTTTAAGATATAAAAGAACCCGTTTAACAAATCCCATGTTACAGTTTTAATGCTGTGTATTGCGGCCAAACAGGAAAATTAGTCTCTACCTGCCTACACGAACATCGGTTGGCTGTAAAGAGACGAGACCACCTGTCTCAAGTTGCCATGCATACACTAGAAACTGGGCACAAATTTGCATGGGACAAAACGCGCATTGTTGGCTTCTGCCCATCTAAGAGTGGCCGGGAATTTCTTAGAAGCCATTCATTCTGATGACTCGTGCATTAATCGGCACATCGAATTGGATTCTGTGTACAACAATCTCAAGTAAAAGTGGAAAAGGCGGTAGCCAATCATATTGAGATGTTCATCAACAATGACAGCTATTGGCAGGACTGATTCAGCATTATCAATTTTCCGACACGTTTTAAATTTTAGCTGGTTTTTGCACATTTGCCACAAGTCTGACGACGACCTGGGGAACCAGCGTCGAAAATTTACATAATAAATTTACTCATTGTTTCCCAAAGAACTTCTTTACTTCGAATTATACTTCTTGGGATGCCCGTATTCCAATTTATATATATATATATATATATATATATATATATATATGCATATATATATATATATATATATATATATATATATATATGCCAATCAAATTATACTAAAATTTAGAGGGCAGGTTGCACGATTTCATTCGTTTTCAAGGGCTAAAGTTCGGAAGGCCAGAAACTGCGGGTTGCGTAACAAATAAAATCTTTCAAGAAAAACACAAAAAATGTAAATGGTTGAAAGAAAATAAATAATATGATGAAAGGTCAGCAGTTTATGACGTAACGTAGATTGCTTACCTCATGAAATGTCATGCCCGAAATTTAAGTTGGTAGCATGGCACACATTTAAATTTGTTAATTTTGCTTTTTTTACTGATTGAAGACACAAAAAGCTATTTACTAAAGAAGGGTTCATTTTAGTTCTCTTTATTGACGGCAAAATGAAGCCAAATCCAAATATTCTTGCTTTCTAGGCATTTACTTATGCTAAATTCACCTTTTAGACCAAACCTTTTTGTTTGTTTGCGTTTTATTGTAAAATAATATTAATATAAGCTAGAAAATGTTTAAATATTTCATTTGAGAAAATGCAATATTTGAACTTGTGTTCACGAAAAGCAGGTTAAGGAAGGCATGATAAATTTCATTGTTTACAGGAAAACAAGGGCAGATTTTGATTTAAAATTTTTTTGCAAATTTGTGATGTCTTGTACCAAAAAAACGTAGTAATAAAGTTTTTTGAGTGTATTTTGTTTTACCACACCGATAATTGGGACTGTAAACGAGCACATATACGAAAGCTGTGACATGCCGTAATTTTTCTCTGTCACGCCGTACGAGAAGGATGTTCAGACAATATCTTTCTGTGGGTGACTATCAACGAATATGGAAGCATGCAGCAGAAGGAGTGTCGCGTGAGTCGTTAGCTAGTATTTTCGGTATCAGTAAGGTCACTCTGTGGCACATTCTTTATGATCGAACAGTGCCTAGAAGTAAGCAGGGTGGAAAAAATGTTTCAAAAGTAAGGTTGCTGACGATTTTATTCGTTGTTCACTGAATAAGTATCATTATATGCCGATTGCGGCCATTCACAGGGAAAATCTGCCGATATTCTCTATGAGCAGAATCAGGAAAAGGATGCGGGAATATGAACTGCACCAGACAAATGCCAAAATCAAGCCGTTTTAAAACAGGAAACGTATTCGGGAATTTTTTTATTTGCTTAGAAGTACATTTATTACAGGCTCTCATTCTGGAAGAGCATACTCTTTTGTGATGAAGTCTTATTTTTAGATCAGCCGACGAAGTCAACCCAGATGGTCATATGTTGGAAAACCTTTCGCGAGAACACGCTACATCGACAGTATCTTCCAAGAACTGCCGATGTCTGGTGGTTTGGATGGACATCACATTTGGAGAACGACTGATCTGGCGGTTGACAACGGAGACGATTAAAAGCAAGGTGTTCCTCGCAATTATAAAGGATTCCTTCGACTACAATGGCATACATCAACGCAGAATAGACACGCTAATTGTACTGGATAATGCCCCAGTTCATCGCTTTAAAGAAGTATGAATTTGATGACGTTTACAACGATAATCTAACTTTTAAGACAACAGCCAGCGTCTGAACGTGTAGTTTGCAATCTATTTTTATTTGTGCGAACAATACGGACATGAATCCTATCATAAACCTTTATGCAATTATCAAAGGAAACTGGCATAAGGCAAAGAATAGCTTTTCGATGCACGAAAAACTTGATTTTGTGCTGCATACTCACATTGAACAAATTAATATAGACAACCTGGCTACCTCCATGTCAGACAGATTTTGTGCTGTCATAAATGCAAATGGACAGTGTACGAAGTACTTATCCTGTAGATTTGTTACCATTCTATATAATGTTTTTGTTTTTATGCCCCCCTCTTCTTATGCGCACATATATTTGGCCTTATTTGTTTGATTTGTAATAGGATCATTATTTTAAATTCAGGTTTTTAGTGTAAAGTAATTATTTCAACGTTATGAAATCTTAAGTTACAAAACAATCAATGCCTTCTTTTTAAGAACGAGTGTTTCTTTACCGGTTTAAACGTTTAGGAGACATAGAAGGGACTGATTTCGCGTAAGGGGCTCTTTCTTTTGAAATCCATGAGATTTCATGAGTAAGGAAATCTACTGCATGAAGTGGCTTCGGAATACCATGGTTAAAAGGAACTTCAAAAAAACTGATAAAAAACTGCATTACAAAATTGCTGGCATTCTCAAATCAACGTCAAAACGCAGGGCTCAGAAATTAAACTATCATCTACAAAAGGAGTATGTTGCCTGCTTACAACGAAATCAACTGCACCTGTGGCGCAAGAAAACCAATTTTTTTCAGCGATGAGTTGCAGGCATCATCCTCGTGAGCTACTTGAATCATGGAACACTGATCCGTTGTCCGTCAGCAAACGCAATGCTTCCTTCTTTGCCGATCAGTATCCATGTTCCATCTCAGAAATTTTATCATGTAAACCGATGATCATCGCCTCCAGTGAGAGCATTGGTGGGACATTAATGGATAACTGTCACACAAATCATCAATGCCGGTAGTGCAATTCTGAAAGTCAAAGACTTGACTGGAAATGGTCATCCTCATCATCGTACCATGTACAACCATCTGCGACAAACACCAGCCGTTAATTATTGTGATAGGCTCTTGGTTGCACAGCAGCTATATCCTACAAAACTGTTTCCTCCTTTGAATCACTTGCCCTTATTCGTTGCTGTTTCTACTTGTGTGTTCAAGTGCAAAACGGAAGCATCAGGCAGCGAAAATTATTGTTCCATCGATCGCCTCTCCTTGCTCTGAACCGCTTCCTGAAAATCCTCCTTCCGACTTTACCACTGTTAGTGTCTCCCAGGCCACCATGACAACTATCATCCTCAATTACAACACTTCCTTCCTTTTTCGAATCTTCTCTCTTTGTTTTACTAAAATAGCCTACAGTACCTGAATAACCTTAAATACGTCGACCGTGCTAGTTCTCAGACAGTAAGTGTGCAGAAATGTTGGGCATGCTTCATACTTCTGGTGTTGGGCACACCTGTATTTGAAGGTTGAACGTTAAACGCCTTGGGTTGTCCGAATTATGTTTTTAGTCAACAAACTCTGGGGGCATGCGCTGACGCCAATATTGGTTAACCTCGGGATTATTAACTATCCGTGTCTACGTGGCCTCATTCTTGGCTTTGGTTGGATCCTCCATTAGCAAAATGAGACGCCTGTATTAGGTTTTGCAGGCAAACCGATCTGACAAATGTCACATCCTCCTGCTCTTAAAGACTCCAAAATGTAATCATCAACACAGATCTAAAACGTACGTTTTTACTTTATGCATTTTAAGCTGGTTTAAATCTGAGATCATTTTAGACCTCGCTGAGGGCAAAGCTGACTGACGGGGAGTAAATCACACTAGGCTGTGAAAAAGTCACCTTCTTTTGTTGATTGATCCTTTCCATGTGCAAAAGTATGATGGCAATAACTTATTTACATTGTAATTCTATAAGTGGATTATTTCATGTTAGGAAATAATGATTTTGGAGCGCTGGTTCAACTGAAATACCCTACAGAATGAATATAATTGATTGTTCTCCAGTCCGAAAAATTAATAGTTGTTTTTAATTTATTAACATTTTGTTTTATATTGGTTACAATTATGCCCATCCAGGGAGATGTATTTATCACGTCAGTTTTATTTATTTCGGTAAGAAGTCCTTTAAAGTTTGTAGAGACGGGTTCCCTGGCTGCAGATTCAAATGATAAGTCAATGGCCAATCTCTCCACATGCTAACCAAATTTTGAAATGTTTCTTTGATTGGGAAAAATTTATTAAGTAAGTTGTACCATTGGATATCATGCAAAATTATCACAAATTATTTCAGTCGCGTCAATTTTTAGAATTTTGTAAGCACGTGTCGGCCACCTGCGACACATAATTCTGCACGCTTGAATATTTATTTTTGTGGTTTTTTTCGTTGGTTTTCGTTTTCTAAAACCTCAAATGTATTTTGAAAATAAAGCGTACAAACCTGTCTTTTCCTGTGCACCTCTGTTAGCAAATAGCGTATTTCCTAATGTTTATACTTGAAGAAGGTGTATATCTAACATTCAAAACTTTGTTTTAATTCCCGAATAATGTTGAGCTTGATATGCATCGCAGTTCCTTAGGGGCTTAGAATCCAGAAGCTGTATACTTTTCATGCAAGGAAAATCATGCATTTTTAGGCAATCAGGAAATTACCATATTTTAATCATTAAATTTTGGAATGGAGGTGGACTAAATTGTAGTAATAAACGTGTACTTAGAATGCTATGTCAATACACTACGATCTTCAAAATATTTCTACTTAACTACTTTATTAAAACAAAAATGAGCCCTTTCTTTGAGTAGAAACTTTGACGAAGACTCAAGTAATTAGCTAATGTATACAAGAAAGTTAATATTTTGGAATCTTTTTCAAGGAAACATAGTTGAATTCATGATGGCTTCGAAAAGCAGGAAAACATTCATGCTAACTTTGCAGTACTTTTTATATTGTTCATTTATTCTAGGTGGCTGAAAAAACATGCTTTCAAAAATAGACATCCTAGATGGGATTATACTGCACCATAATGGATACAGCAAAATCATTTAGCTAATCGTTCTTAGTCGTAAGCGTTTCTCTGATAAATGTTCAACATCCTGGACAACGCCGACTATGTCCCTCCTTATAAGGGTAAACGCCATCGCGAAAGACCTACTTTTCGGGATACGAAATATACAAGAATAAATGAGTGATGGTCTACTGAAGTAAATGCAACCGCCTTTAAGCAAACTCTTGGAGATTTTTGACCATCAATATCCCTAAATGTACGGCACTTCTTTTTGGAGCACTATTCCTACTGGCAACTAAAAGTATTTTTTACCCACGTTAACATGTAGTCACACAATACTTGGCTAAATTTTTACTCTCTTAAATGTTTTGGTCCAAACTCATTTCTTTATTATTTTCAAAACGAATTTAATGACCATTTTGTACGTGTTGGAGTGGGTCCGATTTTCCATGACTTTTGTCTGTGAATAGCTTAAAATAAATATAATAGTGGGAAAGTTTCTCTGAAATAGTGACTGTTTCTCGTTAGTACTAAACAAGTTAAAAGATTTGTACTTAGGTGCGTTTACTGGTACCATAAAATGATAACTGTGCGATGAAAATTTTACTTCCGCATGCGGTTGTTTGAAACGTTGCACGGGTTCATTCTTAATTTTCCTATCACTGCAAATATTATTACCTCTTTGCACTGACAGTATCACTGCTTCATGAGGACAAATTTAAAGCTATCCCCTCTTGCTCTCCAAATTCAAAAACGAACGAGTATTTCCTGCATTCCATGCCTATGCGCTTTTAATTTCAACTAAAATGGAGCCTCTGTATTGGCATCTCTAACCACGAACTCGGGTACACCATCAACGCCTTTTGGAACTGAGATTGCAATATGATCAGCAGGTTGACGCTGATAAAATGGGACAGAAACTGACAGTAAGTTGACCCTTAGTTTCGTAATATATCATGTGCTGGTTATAAAACTTAGGTCGTCCTATTTTGGTTCGAACAAACCACCCCTAAGTTTTCACATAGTGCAGTGGATCGTGGTAGTACGAAGTAGAAAAAATGGAGTTATCACTGACTGCATTATTAGAACACAGCACGCAGGTGAAAAAAAATCCAAATTCTGCTGGTATGCGCTTCAGGAGAGAAAAATAGGCCTGTAACACAAGTCACGCACAGGTGCTTTCGATAATTCTCTTCGTTTGCGGACAGGTGCCCATGTATCCTTAGAGAGCACTGCCATTCCTTAGCATCCTGTGGCAAATGTCTTTGGTCAGTGCTAGTTTCTAACTATCACAGTTTATTGTTATACATTTTTCATTAAACGCAAGTTTTGCCCTTGCGTAGTAAGGTAATAATAAGTGTTTGATGTTGCTGACATTTTCACGAGCTTGGAGACCTGTCATTATTTTTTTAATACGGTCATTTAGATGGGTAATTACCAAAGCCTGATTAAATCCTCCACACTTGCATATCTTTACTTCTTCAAACTATTAAATCTTACAAAGATGTCAATATGTTCTTGCTATTAAGCATGCCTTTCATTATTTGGCCGCGTAGTAACACCTCAGAAGCAATGACTGTGGTGTGCAGATTTGTTGTTTGTAGAAGAGTGGAATTTGTTTCAGTTTTATTGAGTTATTATGTGCGGTGTGATATGTGTCATACAGAGTGTGCCAACACGCACACCACATCCTGTGAAAGTTTCAAATGGGCTTCTTGACGATATTTTCACATTGGAGTAGCGAAAATTCCCAATGAAAAATTCAAAAGACAATTTGGCGAGCATGCGTCAGCTTTCGATAAATTCTCATCAGGCCTTTACATTTATATCACTGTGTAACTAAGTCCAATATGCGGGTAAGTAGAAAAATTGTACGTTGGTCAGGTTGGGGGGAGGGGAGACAGGGGAAAAGAAACAAATTGCGGTCCGTTTTCTGATCATGGTCAGAGGAATCGTGGCTGCCGGGACAGGTAATTAGATGCGGGTGGTTAAATTGTCTTTTAAATTTTTACATTAGCTTGGAGACAGTATTTCACCGCCAGAAGAGTGTCCCGGTTGTTGCCTAATATCTGTTCCAACCGTTCATCTAACTCGCTCCCATGTAGTTTTTAATGTGCAATCAATGTGCATTTCATCTACTAATGGTTCATGCTTGTATAAACACCCTTTTTTCCCTGAAATTATGGGCAACAGTTGTGACATTTGACTACATTTTAAAATAGCTTCCTGTCACCTTTTGTGTTAGCCGGAAGGAAACTCAGCTGTTATAGGAAGTCTATTATCTTGCATGCGTTTTTGACCTCGGAGTTTTTAAGACTATTCGATGTATCTCGAAATGGCCCGCGGTTGAGCACGTCCGGTACTTATTGGCACCTGCACTCCGAGTGGGTAAGGTGCAACACGAATTTAGCCGTGAATATACCAGTGTATGCGTAATCATGAGAGGATCTCAGCCCAGTTCGGAACTAAATTCGTTCAACAGGAAACTACTATCATCCTTTCAACTTGTTATTTGCTTATTTTCGTCCCCTTAGTATTCTTATCATTTCCGGTATCTTTATTGTCACTAAATGCAAATTTATTGCTTTTCTAATCTCATATTTTCGATACAATAAAAGCCTTGTTTGAATTTACGTACATTTTAATCCATTTAAAACCCAAAATAAGCTTTATATTTGACTTTAAAAACCGCCATTTCAACCTTTCCGCATATTTTTGTAACATGCTGCTTAGAGTCACAGATAACGTCCGTATTTTCTACTTGAGAAGTGCAAAATACATCGTAAGAAACTTTACTCAACGGACCATCTGGTTGGAGAAAATATTATTTTGCTTCTGTAAAAATCAGCTGAAGCCAGGTACGGAACTATGTATTCTTTTTAAATACACAAGCAAAATATCAGCTTGGAATAGGCTGGTTTCCAAATGATACAATTTGTGTGAAACATCAGCAAGGATAGTGGCAAACAGTGAATTTATTTGCCACGCTCTGAGTTAGAATTCACAAAAAAACTTAGGAGTATCCGCCTTGTTCTGTCCAGTTTTTTCCCACCTTCAGATAAAGGTATCGAATATTTTCCGTTGTCGAAGTTGACCCGATACGGAAATTAGAGGCAAAAGGCTGTTGCTTAAGTCGTTTTGAAGCATTGCAATATTTATAACATCAAGTAATATTTATGTTGCTGATTTAACCGGGCATATATGTGATAAGGGCCATAAAAATTGGTGCAGACGTATTTAAGGGCGATTTTATCTGTCGAAAGACAAACTAGGTGCTTTTTCAGTCCCCGTAAAAAGTATAAAAGAGAGCACTTTCAAATGCCATTTATAACTAAAACTGATGAAATAGCGATACATTTGGCCTCCATCCACTAAACATTATGTGAGTTTAAACTTTTAGGAAGGTTAACTAGATTGGAAACATTTTAGTTTATTGAGATCCATTTTGATAACCGGCCTATAATGGCAGTTATGCTTCGAACGACCTTATAATTTTACAGAACAATTCTTTTTTTACTGTTAAAAGAGCTTTGATTTTATGTCTAGCAGCTTATCATCTTCAGCAAAAAGCCAGCGTCTCCATCCACAGCATCCACATTACTTTTATTCTTGCAGAGAGCTTCAACCGGGTTATCATCAAAAGCCGTTTTATAAGGCAAATATCAAGTTAAACCCTTAACTCTAAAAAGATTATATCTTTTTTAATAATTATGTGGATAAAACCACAAAATTTGTGGCCGTGTCCATGTCGGACTGACTCGCTACTTAATTACATCTAAAATTTTAATAAACAGGGGAGTTATTTCTCGAAATCTACCACTGTTTTGTTCTACGCTTGCCGGTCGATGCACATCCGTTCTTCCTGGGGTTCTTTTGGCTTTTACTATTTAACATGCAACTGATTCTTTTTTTCTAAATTCCTAGTTTTTTGACAAAATAATTCCTTCGCCTGTTGGTAGTTAATACCTTTTTAACCCCCATTAAGCTTTATTTTTTGAGAATAGTCGTTTCAATGCTGTTTTAAAACATTAAAAGGCACCGAATGAAGGATATATGCATAAGAGAGATTTTCATGTGAATTTTATATCATGTTATGAGATACGCCTCCTGGTCAAGGTAGACTTCTAGCTGAATGAGCATAAGGCAGAAAATTTGTTAGGCTTCTTTACAAGAAATTTTATTTAAAATGTATAAGATTTGATAATGAGTGAATGCAGTAGGACTTAATTGCTGTTCAATGTCTTTGTTAGTGTGATTTGGACAGGTGGCTTGAAATATTGTCAAAGTGCACAAGGATAGTGTCATGTTATTACTTAGAAGCGTCGCCTATATTGTGAATTATGTCAACCTCGATGAAAAGCTGCTGTTTACTCTAATGTAAGGTTGTTTATTTCATTCAATGTATTTTGGCCAACCGAGCACATTTAGGGTCCCCAGACGTTATAAAACGAATAGTCTAGTATAGCATGCCACGAATTACCGGCATTTCCAAACTTACTCTTCATCGCAATTCGCAACCATTACCTGAATATCCTTCGCGGCGTCAGTGTCCTAAACCATTTCTACTAAGCTGCTGATCCCCGCACTAACAATGCTATTTACTGTGGTTTTGAAACTGATTAAAATGAATTTAAACATTAAGGAAACAAAGGCGATGAAGGGAAGAGTTCTTCTCTGCGTTGAATCAAGAAAAACAATGTTTGAAGAGTATTCCATTATGCTGTGAAAGTCAAATTTATAGTTTACTCCTGCACCATTTGCTATGTGACAATACAATTTTTATAGCAGTTATTTGTTTGACAATGGACGTTTATCCCGCATTCATTCTTGTTTCAGATGCAAACTGATAAAATCATTGGGCATTTGAAACGGTCCAACTGAGAGGCGGAATACATAATGATATCAACGGTATAAAGAACCCAAAACGAAGATATGCCTTTTCATCGAACACTTTTTAAATTCAGCCGGATATCCGCAATGGGCGGCAGTTAACTTTTAAATAGTGCCTGTTGTTAAAAGATTAAACTGTTGTTTCGCACTATTAAAGGTGGCCTGGGTGATGTCGGTTATGTTTAACTTAATAAGGTAAATTTTTCAGATTTTCATGGCATTTATTTTTAGATATTTAGTCAATCAAGTGAAAGTTTCCGCAGAACTTCAGCAAAAATGATAGTTTTGCTGGAAATTTTACCTGGGTCTCTTGATGCTATAAAACCCCATGGGTAGGTCATATGGTAATACGAGCATAATGGTGGAGGGCCCTAAGAACCGATTACCATTGAGGTATCACTGAACTAGCTTTGAATTCTAAACTATTACTTGTCTATTGGCAGAATTATTAGCACTGAAGCCTCAGGCGCCTTTTAAGGACGAAAATATTTTATTTAATTTCTCTTCTGCTGCGGATGACATCCAAAATTGAGCGGGGTTACACAAATTTTCTAACTCCTAAATAAGTTCAAACTAAGAAGCTTATACTGAAACACCATAAATACAGGCGTGCCATAAATGCAGTAACTGTTTTATAATACTTACTGACATAAAACTTTTTGACTAAGCTCGCAATAATCAACATTTTTCAGCTTAGTATTTGCCTTCGTTAAGTATAATTTATTTTGAAACTCACCAATTGGCTGGTTTTGGTTAAGATATGAATTCGATCTACAAGAAAGAACGTAAAGTTTTTCTTAACTAGCAGTTATTCTAGAATTGTATTTTGTATTTTGTCTTGATCCTCCATAATGGCATATTTTTTAAAAGACGTTAAGGGAGTAGGAGAGCTATTGTTATTTTCTATTCAACAAAGTTTTTAAATCCATGAAATTTGGCATTATTAAAGAGATGAGTTTTCTTTAGAAGTTTAAATTAGGACGTATAGCTGTGAAGTCATAAAAAGTCCCATATTATCAGATCATTCAAAAATATTTAATAATCTATATGTGAAGTAATTTTTTTGAAGGTTCAGTCTTCGAGACAATCCAACCGATGCGCTAAGACTTCAAAGGAATTTGCAAAAAATATTTATCACGTCTGGTCCAGGTTTTTGTAAAAGTATATTCATTTTCATGTGCTTATCTGTTTACCTTAGATTCGCCTCTATAATTAATGAAAAGACTACAGAGATGGTAGAAGTTCCACTTGTCATAAGTACAGATATTCAAATTTAACTCACTTCTCTTGTCTAGGAAGAAAGTTAATTTTCAAACCGTGAAACTTCCTATGGCAGTTGCTAGAAGACTAGTTGGCGACCATATGTTAACTTTCCTTGTGCTTTAATTGACTTTTCTACTCACTAACATTTTTTACTAGACTCCGTTCCCATTTGAATGTAGTGGCCTGAAGATGAGTTATCAAAAACAAACGTATGCTCGCAAACTAGTTTTCTGCAGAAAGTTCAGTTCCAAAATTTGTGGCTCCTAGAATGGACCACGCGGTAGGAGCGCTGTATGGGGGACAGACAGGCGGAAGACAAGACAGGTGGAGTTAGGTTAGCGCTCCCATAACAAACGCCAAACATGCGAGTGTGTGAAGTGGCTCAAGCCGCGCTCATGTCATCTGCGCCCGATCTCGCTCCCGGTTTTCTTGACTCGGTCATGGCACGTGACACAGCTTGGTGAAAGAGGATCGAGGGCGGCAGATGCGTCGCAAGTCCACCACCACTGTAAACTCATTCACGCGCAATTCAACGTCCCCACGCTCAGCCTGCTCTCGGGCATACGCTGGATATCGACGGTGACGAAATTATAAAAATTGTTTTGCTCTTCTCGGGCTTTTGGATGTTTTTCCGGAAGTGGATTCTCAACTATACACATAATAAGCCCTGCTCCAAATTAAATATGAAGCGTGTGGGGGTGCCCAAAATAACGTTGTTTTCTGATATTGTAAAAGGGACTGCATTTTGTCCACAGAGTCAAAAATGACTATCGCTTGTCATCGAAAAAAGTTGACACAATTGAAGTGCCATGTTTTCTAGAATTTTTTACTCCTTTGGATTTAAATGCCGAAAATATACTGCTTATCTACTGAAAATTGAAATTTTCAAAAGATCTACAATGATTGCTTACTCGTCGAAAGACGATTGTTAGAGGTCTTACTCAAGCACATAGCAAAGAGCTGTTATCTCCAATCACCCAGGTCCTAATTTGAGGAAGAAATTCGATGACGATAAATTTAGATTACCATTTTTAAAAACGAAGCTCAACTATCCTCTTGAAAAGGAGAAGATCCTGTTTTGTTAAAGGTTTCGAAGAAAAAAACATTTTTGTATCCTTTTACAAAATTTTCTTTTTTTAAACTATTATCCTGCCGAAAACGACTTGACATGCATGAAATGTCATCGATAAAGGCAAAAGATCCTGCAGTGGATTTTTCCGACTTCTTTATCATTGGCAACTAACAACGATCCAACCTCTATTGTCCTCGATGACATCCATAGTAAACTTATTTGTTGCCCGCTGAATGGGTACGCATCAAGCTGCGAAGCGTCGCATGGGTATTTTGAGTATTATTATATGAGTATATGCGTATTATTACTAATTGGTACTAGCGTGTAGGTATTATTACCTTCAGACTGTTATCAAGCCACTATTTTAGCTTATTCTCACAGACCCACCCTCAAGCTTTGGCCGTATCTACGGCAAAAATCTATAAAAATACATTTGAGTATTCATAATTGTCGGCTATACAGTACGTACTGCTGCTCTGGTAGAACATTGCAGCGTTCCGTGTTCTTTTTCAGCTTTATGCGCAAATAGGTGTACAGACGTGAAGGAAAAAGCACTAACGGGTAATGTAGAGTACGCGGACGAACCAACTTGTTCGGTACTGATTAAGAATGTTAATTATATAATGCGTACATATAAAGTGTATCAACTCGCAAGTAATTTTTGAATTTGCTGAATGGCCTTTGTTTTCTGACTTACGGGATTTATTCGGTGTATGTTATAGTTTTCATAATAAAAATTCGTTTAATGTTAATAGCCAGGTATAATTTTGAAAAAAACTTAATTGTTACCCTGATATCGTTGGAGTACTCTGTCAAAACTGAGAGCTGGCTTTTTTTTTATGCGTCCCTTTTCCAGAGATATTTTAGAATATTGCAGACAGCAATAAAATAAGAATTTTAATTTAAGGTGCTAGATTGTGGTTGTTCTGGAAAATTCGCATTCACTACTTAACAGTAAAAATTGACGAGTATAAAAATGTTTCGTAATTTCTAATCAGTTTAATTAAATTCCAGTCTGAGGTTGAAGCTGAGAATATAATTAGCAAGTGGCGCATTCTTTCAATTATAACGATGGCACAGTTGAGGGGACACTCGATCATCCGGACAAAGGTGGAATTGATCAATTGTCACGCACATCAAAGACACGCAGCTTTGAACTATAAATGAGAATACGTACCTCGGTAATTTTGCCCAGGCAAGTTTTGAGAGAACTGAAACCCAATAGGGTTCTCCCTTCTTCTTTGCAGTTTTCCACGCACGAAGCCACAAACAAACTTACCAAACGATCAGGTTCAGTATGTGCACAGATCTTCGTCCTTTACGTTTAGAAAAATGTTTACTCGAGGCCGATCCCAGGTATTGTTGTTTTCCACAGACATGCAGTCTACCGTCGATGAAACCATGTATATTACCTACAACATATGCTAGTAAACATTGCTAACCGTATTTTATGAAATCTCTTGTACCTAGATGAATTTGAAAAGTTGTAATCAACAACCGTTACTTTGATTGTCAGGATACGCAAAGTAGCATAAACAGTACTCGTGGATATAAATGCTCATGTTACCAAAGTCGACTTCATGATACTAAACTTTAGCGTGAGGAGAAGTACACAGATGGCGTTGAATCTTAATTACCTTACTGCTTGGAAGGCTAAATGCTATGACCATGGGGACTTAGACGCAACGGTGCGCCCTTTTATCAAGTTTGTCCTACAGAATATTCAATACAAGGGTCTTTCCTTAAGTCCAATTTTGGATACTTGTAATTCTTTCATAAAAAAATAGCAAAATATCTGGCAGAGAAACTAAAGTTGCTCTAGCAGAACAAGGTTTCGCACAGGCAGCGGATTACATCTGGCTATCTTAAGAAAATAAAAGAAACAAATCTCATCGAGCTCGCAATGTACTCATCGGAGCTTTTGACTCTCGATGCCATCGTTAGGTAGCGGAGATTGTTAATTATATTTTGACTTCTTGGAAGGCAGTTAACATGGAAATACGCCCACAAACATGCTGAAACTGCCCACGATTATTATTCCATCCTCTCTCTTTCTAATTTGTTCGATTTTTACTTGTCCCTCCTCTCTCTCTCTCAAGTTCGCGTATTTTCAGATCCAGTTGGGCTTTAAAATGCTATTACTTGCCATTAAATCAGCATATATAAGCGAAATACTTCCATGAGTCACTATTTTTGAAGGAAATTTTGTCCGGGTCCAATCAAACTATGGAATCAGGTGCAGTAATATGAGCGCTATTTGAAAAACGGTACAAATTGTTGAACGCAATAGGGATTTCCTTAGTGCATGTCTCGGGTTACAGCCGTAAATATTTTTTACCAAAGCAAGTAGGAAGGTTAAGGTTATAAGTACAAGTTCCGGAGGTTGTCAAGGGCAGAAACAGCAGAAACTGTATGGTATTTAAGAGATGTGGGCAGTTTCGAACTAGCACACACCTAAGGAATCCATTATCGGGCAATATTTCTAAAGAAAATTATGCATTACGCTGAAGGCTAAGAGTCCGAGGCATGGGAGTGTCCTGATACGTTGTGTTAAAATCATCATTGGCTCCAGTGTCCGCCTGCACGTATTTTACAGTTTTTCAAGAGGATCGTTTACCCATGATTTAAAAATGGACCATGCAGAACATGCTCTGAACCGATACGTGAGCAAAAGCAAGACACCATCCGCTTTATCTGTATGGACAGCCAATAGCACGTGCCACAAATCCTTGTTCACACTCCTCATATTTCACTGAACATTAACTTGGGATCCTCATTTTCTAAGACTTACTTGTTCCCCCAATTAGCTGCTAACCAAGCTACAGCAAGAGGCCGTGACTTGCCTAAATGAAGATATGTTGCGTAGGGAAGTTTTACTCATTTTCTCTCGTTCTCTCTCTCTCCTTTCCCTCTCCTACCATGTACCAGTGGCAAGACTGGTTCACGCCGATTACAGAGAGAACAGGTGGTGGTTGACCAGGTCCTTTGCTCCCACCTCACATCTCATCTGTGGCGATCACTTTGTCAGCAAGATGTAGGCTTCACGCTGGCGTTTATTCAAAGGCAAAATTCCTGGCAACGTTTAAACCTGACTCAACAGCTTCAACCACCTATGGAGAGGGATAGCATAAATTCCCCAGAGCATGGCAACTTTGTCCAGTGCATCGAACAACGCGAGATGACTGGGGTGGGGCAAGATTCGCGCGACTCTTACCACACACTGTCAATGCTCCCGTGGCAGTTGTTAGTCTTTTACGTGCTTTGCGAGTGAGGACCGCTAGCACGTGCGAAAGCACTCTGCAGATCAAATTTAGAGACTTGATGAGTTCTTACTACAGACCAGACGTCGCACGTCTGGTTTTGGTTCAGTTCTTCTGAGGCAAAACACTTCGAGAAAATGAGCATAGGACTGCATATATGAATAAGTGCACACACCAGGACAGTGTAAATACCGGTTCTGGAGGTAGAACTTTTTACAAGTCTGTAATCATCTCTGCATTCAAAGTCGCCAAATTTCTGTGTCGAGGGAATGACCGCACGATGTGGTGTTGAGCAACAGCTGTGTGATCTGTCATGGAGATTGCCAGGTCCTACGGATGTATTTTAATCAACGGGGTCGAGGGGGGAAAGGCAGGGGGACACGGACATGGGCGTCTGTACTGACGCAAGAAGTGCAGTAGCAATTAGCACCAGTCCACATGCAAGCGATAATTGCACTAAAGGGCGAGACAGCTGCCGGCAGTCCCCTTTCCGTCGCTTTGCCCTAGCTCACCCGATGGCGTCAGCAGTTAGAACATCCCACAGGAGGAGGAGGAGGGGTGGCAGCTGCCAACGCATCAAAGCGTTGTGCAGCATAAAAGGAACGGACTACCTCGAAGTAACGAGGTTCGTGTACGACTCTGGTTACAATAAATTGGATCATCTGGCAAACTTTAAAATTAGTTGCCTTAACTGAGCCGAGGACCACATATCCATATTTTACCTGACTTGAGCCAATTCTGACACCTCTAAATGGAAAATAAACCCATATAGCGATCTTACATGCAGAGTAGCATTACCGGCAAACGCAGGCGAGAGTTAAATGGTCATTTCTGACTTATTAGCCGTCATCAGCCAGCCAGTGATTCAAGAGTTAGGGCGTTGAATTTCCTAACACCAGGTCGCGAGTTCGGGACTCAGGCGCTACAACACCTGCGGTTGGGTATGGTTCGCTGATGACGGTTAATAAGCCAGAAATAATCATTTTAGTCTCCCTTATCTCTGTCGGTAATGCTATTCTGTCTGTATGCTACTGTCCGCTTTCCGGCTGCTGGTCGGGCTCGAGAGAGAGCCCCAAGGTGCAACGGGCCGAGTGTGTTCTGTAACGCGATCGGAGAGCGCTCCAATACCACATATAACAATCTGTTTGGTAAGTGGCAAAGTTAGCTTCGAACACTAACGCCTCAGCTCTCTGAAGTACGAATGTAGTGGTGAGCTCATACAGCAGTGAAACCATCGTGGGACTCGACGCAAGTGTAGAGCTTGAGGATGGGAGTATACAATTAGGCTGCAACCGACATTTTAACATATACGCCGGCTCAGATTATTCACTGATATGTAGTTCGCTCAGGCCTTTAGCCTTCAAGTCCTCTGAGCGACTCGATATCAGCTAACGGTCAGATCAGGGCTCCTTAAATTTACTCAGGAAGCGTGTGGCCGAAATTCTAGCAATCAGTATGATGAAATTCGAGAAGTATATATGGTCATTTAAGCAGGAATTATCAATTTTAGAATGACCGAAACATCTAGAAGTTAACGTAGGCTGCAATAAATGAAACGCATGGCCAGGCATCATGTCTTCCAGAGAACTTTGGAGCCGTTAAGATCCACGTGGAATGCACCATCTCAATTCCACTAGAAGACGCCTAGTTCAGGACACAAGATTATCCTATTTTCATAGGTCCTATTAATTAAATCGTTTTCCACACTAAGCGCTTAAGACTGCCTGTAGTCTCAAACAGCTTGATTTTACTATCTCCTATTACCTTCGCAAGAGCGCCGTGCAGGCAACTGTTAATGCTTGTTCTACACAGTATTTCTTCCAATGGTGAGAAATCCTAATTCCATAACGTTTTTTTATACGAAAAATATTTATTTTTACAGTTAGGTTCCGCATTAAAAACACCCAAGCAGAAAGTAGCCAATGGCACCTGAAAGCCAGCTATAGG
This sequence comes from Schistocephalus solidus, assembly GCA_017591395.1. Lineage (NCBI taxonomy): Eukaryota > Metazoa > Platyhelminthes > Cestoda > Diphyllobothriidea > Diphyllobothriidae > Schistocephalus > Schistocephalus solidus. The sequence continues at coordinate 97,595 of WEDG01003036.1, forward strand.
ACAAAATAACTACGCCAGCCTTTAGATAGTGCTCCACAAAGAACTATATTCATACCTATTTGGTAAACTACGGGCAGTTTAATTTGATTAATTTATCAGTTGAAGCGTGGTGTCAAACTGTGATTAAGTTTTAATTAATCTTGGCGAACTAATAAGCTGTACTACCCACAAATCCCAGTGAGCATCCTACACAAGGTCTTAGGGATAAACCGCCAAGGAGCTACAACATTTAGTTCGCTACTGGCAAAGTTCTTTCATCTCCACCAAATACGACAACAACTAATAGCAAAAAGAGGTTACAACTTAGCCTATTCCTGGTGCATCGTGAAAAAGGGAAGAGGTAACCAGGTCCATCCTGCCGTACTTTCTCGTGATAGTAAATATGAGTCACTCTGAGGACACTATGACTTACTAGGAGTCGTGGCTTTGAAGGCAGGAATGCGCTCTGAGGCTGCTGTAACGTAATAGGAGTTAAGGCTTTGAAGGCCACTTTGGGATTATAATGGCGCCTTTTTAATGTACCGTTACGGCAACTCCCACTGCTGCAACGCACGTGCGGCAGACCAAAATGGATGTGACACTGGTTCGTGGTCTGCGTTTGTCAGGGCGCTCTGAGATGCGCGATGCCTTGGCTTCTGCCATACATGGGTGTGGCATTTCATAGACGAAAGCTTTGAAGTCACATCAACCGCTGGCCTCAAAGTAATCAGCAGTGAAGTGACAGTCTCAAACAATCGACTGGAGCGTGTGTGTGCGAACGATGTATATATATATGGTATGCAGGCGCTCACCGATCGGTTACAGGACTCACTCGTCCCGTTGTGCATTGGGGCTAACTCTCGGCCCCGCCATCAGCCGCAAGGCAGCTAAGGATATAGGCAGAATAACATTAGCTGCCTTGCAGCTGCTGGCGGGGCTCGAGAGTTAGCCCCAAGGCACAACGGGACGAGTGAGTCCTGTAACCGATCGGTGAGCGCCAGCATACCATAGCTAATATTCCCAATCAAAAACCGGCAAGACAATGAGCTCGTGGCGCAGCGGGTAGAGCGTTAGACTTGTGCCCAACAGGTCACGAGTTCGAGCCCCGGGCGCCGCAGCACCTGGGGTTGGGTGTGGCTTGTTGATGACGGCTAATAAGCCAGAAATGGCCATTCCAGTCTCCCTGGTCTTTGTCGGTAATGTTATTCTGCATATAGATAAATATATATGAAATGGAACCGACAAAGACAAGGGAGACCGGAATGGCCATTTCTGGCTTATTAGCCGTCATCAGCCAGTCATACCCAATCCCAAGTGTGGCACACTTGGGATTCGAACCCACGACCTTTGGTATGAGTCGAACGCTCTACCATTGAGCCACGGGCTCGTTGTTCTGTCGGTTGTGATCGGGAATATGATGATAGTGTAGGGCTTACCGATCTGCTTAAGGAACATGTATGTTCCGTTGTGCCCTGGAGCTCAGACTGGAGCCCTCGCAGGCGGTCGCATAGCGACGTGTAGCATATGATGAAATGGAACCGACAAAGACAAGGGAGACCGGAATGGCCATTTCTGGCTTATTAGCCGTCATCAGCCAGTCATACCCAATCCCAAGTGTGGCACACCTGGGATTCGAACCCGCGACCTTTGGTATTTGAGTCGAATGCTCTACCATTGAGCCACGGGCTCGTTGTTCTGTCGGTTGTGATCGGGAATATGATAATAGTGTGGGGCTCACCGATCTGCTTAAGGAACATGTATGTTCCGTTGTGCCCTGGAGCTCAGACTAGAGCCCCTCGCAGGCGGTCGCATAGCGACGTGTAGCATATGATGAAATGGAACCGACAAAGACAAGGGAGACCGGAATGGCCATTTCTGGCTTATTAGCCGTCATCAGCCAGTCATACCCAATCCCAAGTGTGGCACACCTGGGATTCGAACCCGCGACCTTTGGTATTTGAGTCGAACGCTCTACCATTGAGCCACGGGCTCGTTGTTCTGTCGGTTGTGATCGGGAATATGATGATAGTGTGGGGCTCACCGATCTGCTTAAGGAACATGTATGTTCCGTTGTGCCCTGGAGCTCAGACTAGAGCCCTCGCAGGCGGTCGCATAGCGACGTGTAGCATATGATGAAATGGAACCGACACAGACAAGGGAGACCGGAATGGCCATTTCTGGCTTATTAGCCGTCATCAGCCAGTCGTACCCAATCCCAAGTGTGGTACACCTGGGATTCGAACCCGCGACCTTTGGTATTTGAGTCGAACGCTCTACCATTGAGCCACGGGCTCGTTGTTCTGTCGGTTATGATCGGGAATATGATGATAGTGTGGGGCTCACCGATCTGCTTAAGGAACATGTATGTTCCGTTGTGCCCTGGAGCTCAGACTAGAGGGTTTTAAAGTGAGCCCACGGTCACAACGGAACATACATGTTCCTTAAGCATATCGGTGACCCGCACACTAAAATATATATATATATAAGTGTGCGGGTCACCGATCTGCTTAAGGAACATGCATGTTCCGTGGTGCCCTGGGGCTCACTTTAGAGCCCTCGCAGGCAGTCGCATAGCGACGTGGAACATGTTGATAAAGTGGAACCGACAAAGACAGGGGAGACCGGAATGGCTATTTCTGGCTTATTAGCCGTAATCATCCAGTCATACACAATCCCACGTGTGGACCACCAGGGATATATATATTCATGTTGATATGAAGAGGAATTCATGTCCGTGGGGAAGCAGCGCTTGGGCCTACCTCGGTACGATAACAGCTGTGGCTTAGAAAACAGTTAACAGACTTGGTGTAACGGTTTCACTCAGGACTAGGGACAGGAATGCAATGGCGTCATTTCAATTTGGCCTTTATGGCATTCTAACCTGTGCGAAATCTGAGAGTCCACATTAGATGCACTTTGGTACATATGGAGTGGAAACCAGGTAGCATGTGGCACACGTAGGCGGACTATTAAGTCTCGTCAACTACTGCGCCTGCGCACACCTCCGGTCATGCCAGCTTTGTCTTGCTATCGAAACAGGGTGTGAGAGAGGATGGAATGCATTAGGTACCCCGCAAGTCTGCTGCACTGTAAAAAACCTACGGGCATGTCGCTGTTTTGCCAAACTTGGGACTAATAGTGAATCTTGTCATCTGCCAAGGTGTAACTATCGTTTTATACAAAAATGAGTGGGATACAGTGGTTTAGATGGGACCAAGGCAAGGAATGGAGGCCTAGTAATAAGAAGTAGAAAAAGGGAGAGAAGAATAGCGGACAAAAGCCGACAAGTTGGATGGTGGCGAGACGCAAATCAGGAGGAACGGGTGATAAAATCAGAGGACAACGAGGGATCAGGAGGCAGGCCTAAAACGGGCGGTCAAACACACCAGAGTACCCACGAAACGGGTAGGTGGTGGGTGCGACCTCCGGGAGGTGAGGTGAAGGGTTCAGATTTTCGCGACTTCCAGCAAAAGACCCCGCTAAGTCGGTGTTCCAGCGGCCCTGGTCACTTAGCGGTTGCCATACGGAGGCCGAATACGTAGGAACCTGTTGTTGCTGTTGCGGCTGTTGCTGTTGCTGCTGTTGAGGTTGTCGCTCCGGAGTGGGTTGACCTTCGTAATGGCGGTCCGCAGGTAGAGGCCGAAAGTGCGGTTGTGGGGATGAGTAACAGCAGAGGAGTCGCTCATAGGCAGCCTTCACACCCATTAAAAAGGCGGCTTGTAGGGCGTACTGCATTGCGAGAGCGCCAAAGCCACGGTAAAGGCCGAGAAGGCCGGAGCTGGAGTGCAGAGCAGAGCGGATAGCGTCTAGGGGGCCATCGAAGGCGGAAACAATTGGTAGGACAGAGACCCCAGTATCCATATTGTCAACCAGGGTACGAGTGCCCTGCACGCACAGCCGAACAACTATGGTCTCCAGGGGGTAGAGCAGGACGTCAACGGCCAGAGAGGCCCATAAATTGGCAGCGAGGTCGGTGTAGAAACGGATATAGGTGGACTGCAGGGCAACCTCCTGTCGCTGGTTGTTGACTAAGGTGAACTCACTGGTTGAGGCGGCTTGACCTGGAGAGGTGTGCCGCTGGAGCTGGTATGAATAAAAAAACGGAGAGATCTTAACCACAGAAAATAATTGCAGATACAACTAGGCAGCAATTGAATAAAGCTTCAAAGCAAGGGCGGGAACACCGGCAGAAAAAGCACTAAAAACCACACTCATTCATAATGCATTGTCCTTCGATTCAAATCGTAATTATATGGGCATGAGCCAAAAGTAATGCAATTTCACGATTTCAGCACTCCGATGAGAGACATCGACCCACTTTCCTTTAATGACAACAGCAGCTGGATAGTTGTTCAGGGAATTCTAATTGCCAAATCTTTCTCACCGACAATTCTGTTCGTAGCATAGGTGGCAAATTCGAAGGCTCACACGGTTCAACGATTAACATATATGAGTAGGAAAAAGGTTCTCGCTAGGTATAACTGACAAAGTTCCTCAGCAGACTATTACCCGTATGTGAGGGTTCAGCACATGAAATTGCGAGGTTCCGTTTCTCTTTTTTACGCAACATACCATTTGAACAAAGATGGTGGGCAAAATAAAATACCTTTTACATTTAGTTTTACAGATTTCATATTCCACCATTTTTTAAGCCAAATTATTTCTCTCTGTCACTCCTTCATGCTTGCCATCAACAGCCACTCGGGTACCCCAGTCACAGACCGAAAAGGCACCGAATTGGAACTCCAATCTAAAGTTAAACTGAATTTCACTCGCTAAGGTTAGCTTAAAAGCTCAAGTTGAGCTGAAAAGCTCGAACTGACGAAGATACAGACTCGTTGTTTACCGTCCGGCTAGATGGTAGACATCATTATTAAGATCAGTTTTGTATGGAAGTGTCCACACTGCTGATATCCTTTTTTGAAAGATATTACGTCACAATGGGTGCTAAAGCAGCTTCTGCGTTCACAAAAGCTAAAACTGTCGATCACCGTTAATAATGAAAACATGTGAAAATAAACTTGCGCTCCAAGTTGAAAACTTCGCTCTTTATCGGTACAATGAAAGTAGTACCTACTACTATTGCAGGAGAGACGCCGTTGCTGGAGCAATAATTCTAGTATGAAATAGTTATGGGCGACGTGCACACAATGGCTGCAGTACTTACAGTATACGGCAGCTTTACAACCACAAACCTATTAAAATCAGCAGTCCAGGCATGTAGCATACATGATTGGATTTGGTATGATAATAATTTGGTCATTTTGAGCTTAGTCATAAACTTGCACTGGTAGTGATTGGTTAGACTTGACCCATCAGTACTTTCACTGGAAATAGTGTTCATCTACTTGTAAAATCACTATGCCGAGGCAAAATCTAAGTCGTGAATAGAAAAGTTGAGACCAATACGTTTGCTGATGCACTGAGGGCCGAAGAAACATTACTTGAGCCGCATGCAGTTTAGGCAGCTGTCACCTCTCGCGAGGATTTCGGCTTTGACTTTATCGAGCTTGAGGAGATTGTCCGAGCAGGCCATGTGAGCTGCAACTTGAGCTGGCGCCATACCTACTCACTGCTAGTGTGTTTAGTCATTCGCGTCTGGATTAACCTTTCTGTTTCTCTGATGTTGGTGCTTTTCACGTAACTGCATCGGATCGGATAGCCGACTACAGACGTTTCCCGTCGGGGCTGCGGATTTTTTGGCCTTATTACTTGGAGCCTTGTGATTACTTTAGATCTGCGTACATCCACAACTGCGACTGACGTGTGAAGGCGGTTGGCAGTATAGATGATGTTCTTAGTGCACGAGAACGCCTTTCAAGATTTGGATTTCATGTGTTTCGGTTTTCCATCTGCTGGAATCGGACTTTCCGCTTGCATCGACAACCTTCTACCAAGTTCTCGCATCATAGCTACTCGTCGTTTTAAGTAGATGTTTTTGTGTCATGTCATCAAAGCCAAAGTATGGGGTTGTTAGCTGGGAGGAAATTGTACGGTCTAACAGGACACGTGAACAACAGGTGTACACGACCTTTTTCCGCAACCGAATTCGTCAGCTTTTTGGTATGAGGAAAATAAATGAGACGCACTACCGTAGAGTTAGGCTGAAGCGAGGAAGACGCAGTCAACTCTCCAAACACGTCATAAAGACTACAGGGAACCCATTATCGCCACGAAGAAATTCTATGATATGCATGTTCAACAAAATGCTTTAAATAGTTTATATGCTTAAAATCGTATTTGATGTTAATCATCCCATTTCATAGAACAGAACCTGAAAGCGAGCTATACATAAAGACAAACACTAAGTGTATGGAGAAAAATACGGCCCCTGCGTAATGACAGTAATCTGGAACATTATTTTACCATCTGAAGGTAAAAACTTAATCTGGAAAATCCTATCCTCAAATAAACGTAAAAACGCCCTTTATTTCAACAAGGTATAATCTCAACAACGCTTTAGAGTTCCATAGAGCACGCACGTGGAGGTTATATTAGAAATCCAAGAACTATAGGATGACACTTGGAGTTCTATGCTAATTCTATGCAAACGAAACTACATAATTTCCAGTGAAAACGAGGCAGACATTAAATTGAAAACCAAGGTTATAAATTAGTCGATGACAGGTGATGGCTGCTAAACGTTTTACGTGAAATTTTATAACAGTACTTAATATTTTGCAGTATTTCCGACAGCAAATAAGAAGCTACGCTTATCGGTAAAGCATAGTAAAGAAAGGGTGCATTTTCATACGCCGATTTTTTTATTAAACTTTTACCAAGAAATAATTGTATGCACGGAGTATTTCATCATATGGATATTGGAAAACTTTGATCCCCAAATAACGTATTACGTCAGACGAGACGTTCACCAGGAGTTCGCTCAGAGGCATGCAACGAAACATATTTATATGGCTATACGCATGGCAGAAAGTAATGAGATACTTTTTAAAAGAAGCATTTAAGAATATTCCCCATCGAGTTTATAGCGGGCAGCTCTATTTACAGGTCAATTATAGAAAGGAACATTAATACATTCATAAAGTACCCTTTATTATTACAGTGGTGTAACTCCACAGTTCGTTATCTTAAGGGGCTAATGTTTAGGTATTCTGGTAACATTGGGAGGCATTTTAAGAGCTACTTATTTAACGAAAAAGGTAGTATATCGAACACGCCAAAATCCAAGGATAGAAAGCAACTTTTGTTACGGAAATTTTTCTAAATTTATGCGATCACTACTGCATTCACCAAGAGATAGTTGCTTAAGTTACGTATTTTCACATAGATAAAGAGGTCAAGTATTGTATGAGAGACAAGCGGGTTTGCTGATTCCATGAATAGTAGATTTTTGAAAAAGTTGTTTAAGCTATTTTAAGGGTGCATCATAGACTTTTCGTTATATATTGCAGCTGTCACTTAGTTCTATTCGCCCTGCTGTTTGCAGCAGTAAAGCAAGTTTGGTTACGGAAGCAAGTTTAAGAAATTGTAGTTAACAAGATTTCTAATACGTACACTTGTTTAAAACGCAAAAATCTTATTTTTCATACAACTCTCAAGTAAAAAAAATAAACAGAATAACTATGGTGAACATAATAAGTAAAACCTTGGCTTGAGAAGTAATAGTGAACGACGACTAACTTATAACGCGGTGTATTGTTCACAGACGTATTCATATGGTAAGGTCACCTTTTTCAAGACATTTGCTAGTGATATGTTTGAAAAGAGGAATATGAAAAATAGCTCACACGCGAACGCGATTCAGCCTCAGCATCCATCTGTTCTTGCTCCACTCCTTGGTTAAAGTAAATGCTCACCAGGCGATCAAAGAACAACCTAACAATGCGCTGTCCCACACCAAGGACAACCACTGGCGGAATTAACTTCCAGATGGGTAAACGGCGCGAGGTTCGAATGGGAAGAGACTTCAGTCCAGCTTTGATGTTACCAGTAATAGACCCCAAGCGAGGACCCGAAGAAAAAGGTATAAACCGACGAAAACCTTCCACGAAGCAAGAAATTATGCTCGCAGGCTCGGAGGCGATATCAGACTGTAAATAACAAAGTGCCGAGTGTTAAGATCACGATAAAAAATTTCCGCAGTAGGTTAGAATGTTAGTTGAAAAACAGTGCAAACGGAATATGAAACATTAAATAGAAGTTCTCTTGCCTGTACGAACTCGACAATGCTGGCAGCGTAAAACGGTGTGCAGGCAGCTAGCGAAATACTTAGAAAGTGGTGATATTAAAGACGATCTTACGCTTTCAGAAGTAAATGAAGCACGATTTTTTTCGGTGCACTATCAAACGAGACCTCTCTAAAAATTTGATGTGAAACAAATATGATTAACTTTGGAAGAGGAAGAAATTCAGAGACAACGTTTTCGGTAACCAGTGTGAGAGCGCGGACGGTCAGCGCACCGCTCATTCCCTTCCACAGTGTAAAGATTCCCTAAAAGCGCGTAAATCAGTCAGAAACTACTAACCTGCCGAGAAACATAGTTCTGCAGGACTGGAAAAAGTGTAAGCGGAAAAACATGCAACTGCTTGGCATGAAACCGCACCTATATAGCAGGAAAAAAAGGCTTGAAAAGGAGGTTCACACACCTGACACTGGTGCCTCACCACGAGAAACGGATGCGAAAGAATCATTTCAGTTAGCAAACTAAAAATATATAACAATAACAGTGAACAAACCTTGTCAGGCCTATTCCGTAACCTATGAACTCTTTAAAATCTAAGGAAAATGTGGTGAAAATATGATGTACATGTCTCATTAGGAGCTGCCGGTTCTTCATAAACAGCAACTGCAGATTCCGTCGAAAAATTTTTGCTGTTTGGCTGGTGGATCTCACCGACATTTGTCGCAGTTTCCAGGTCTTTCAGTTTGCTCGACCACATTCTGCTGAAAGGCAGAAAACTACCCCAAGCTCGCTATTGGCTGCTAAGTTTTAACCAGAAAAGGCGCCTCCATTTCGGATTAGTTAATCAAATATTTAGGCGGAACAAAATCTCTATGTTTTAGCACAATGCTGAAGTTTATAAAGAAAAGCTCTTCGTTCTGAAAAATGCATTTGGAACAGTGCGTTACCCAGCGAAACCAATTAAGATACTCAAAGATATTTTAATGCTTAGTTGTCTATCAGATGTTGCCTCTAGCTTGTTAGCAGTGTCTTTTCTCATCAAATGGTCTTATCCAGCTTCTCGTCGCATAGTAAAGCTCATTACAGTCAATTTTTCACCTATGAAAGCCTTTGTACCTTCTAAAAGAGGTCGTGGGTTCCAAAAAAATTATCAATTCTTTTTTGATGGTCTTCTCCGTGATTTTGCAGCAGAATTTGGGTCATACTGACGTTTCTGCAGTTCGTCGCAAATGCAGGGCTACCGTTTTTGTTTTGGTGTAGTGTGGGCCGTTTTCCAGTCTTGCGGAATAATTGCAGTATTGAATGACTACTGGCACAGAAAAGATAGCAGTTTGGCCACCTCTAGGGCAATTTCAGCGTGCAACTGTACTAAAATCTCATCCGGAACGGGAGATTTTCATACCTGCAGGTCTTTTCGTTCATCAAAAATCTATTCTTCTTGAAACGGAATATTTTGAATAATTGGTGCGCCCTTGGTCGCCAATTTAGATGAAATAAAACAGCTTCTTGGGTGAAAAGCGACTTTAGGGTCTAAGCAAAATGCTCAGTTTTTATTTATTGTCTGATATCGCGAAACCCTTATCATTCGTCATAACTGGAATCGGGTTCGTGATGCGTGTGCTCTTTCGAAATAGACTTAGACAAATTTGGGCTTTTTATCGGCACAGTGGAGCAAAATGCTATCGTAATCCATTTTTTTCTAAAGTCACGCTTTTCTCCTTGTTCCTTTAAATCTTGTGTTCTTTAAAGGCTGTTATTTCATTTTTTCTGCAAAACATTCGTCACAGTCTTCCTTTCTTGGTAATATCAATCTTGAGATCTCATTTTAGCTAATGAGGTCGGTTGGATACCCTAAGCTTTGATAACGGACAGTTACTTTTCATTAGATGGAACAACCGCTCTGTAATTCAATTACTATCCTCACTCTTGTTCCGGGAGAGAAGAAAATCCCAGACAATTCATGATGCTTAGCTGCCACGTGGCAAAAGTCTTCTCGCTATAGTTTGGGCCTTATCTCGCTCGTTACAGATGATAAAGAATATAGACCCTACTTTCATAAATGTACGGCATGATCACTTCGAGCATGCAAAAGTAGGCAGTACCTCCTCTTTATTGTCAGGGTACTTAGTGAGAAAGAGATCTAACCAATGAGCTTTTTGCCCCGTCTTTGTGCTCTATTTAAAACGAACACCTGCAGCATGAGAAGAACTTTCAGTGCTGCCTTTAGCAAACAGTGAGCGAACATTTACTTTGACACTTCGCATGCAAATGGCCCCATCAAATGCCGGGTTTATTGAAGTCATCTATAAGAACAACATCACGTCGACTGCTGCTCCCCTTAATATTCTCCAGCATACGAGTATCTGCGTTGGGGTCTTACCTCGGTATTCGGTCGAAAGTGACGGGTTCATGGGACTGTGACACCCATTCTTCTGTAGTTAACCAAACAGACTCCGTATCGTCAGTAATTTTCTCGGTCTTGTCATACACAATAAATTTGCTCTTTACATAAACTCCCCACCTTGGCAGTCCTTCTTTTCTCTCCTAAAAAATTGGTATCCTGATAGTTCTAGTTTACAATAGTTTATGTTCTATGACAACCAGGTTTCTGTTACTGCTATTTACTCTAAAGCACACGGTCTACCTGTATTTGCAGTTCGTTGAGCTTCGAAAACAGACTCTGAAACTTGGTTTAAAGGAATTTTAGTTTGCAACATTCGGCAGTGTTTATTTCAGTCTGGATGGATAATGCTAATACAACGTTTCCACTGCCATCCTGAGCATTGGCTTGTTCCAGAGCCACATCGCGTTCCTCTTTATCATTCTTCCTTAAAAAATAGCCAGGATGCTCTCCTAGCTGCAAATCCTTCTTCGGTTCCATCATTAATTTGTGGCTTTTCAATCGTTCCGCTGGGAAGTACTCCGGCTGTGATAAACCCCCATTTTAGAGTTTTAGAAAATGGTTTCATAAAGGAAAGAAAATTAGCCTTTTTTGTCGGCCAAGATAATATTAATAGGCCGTAGTCGTACAGTTTCCGACTCTTAACTAACATTTTGCTGATCCTGAGGGCCTCACGAATGTTTATGTTGTCTATCGAATCGAGCATACTCTTCAACATATGTCGAAACATATATGTGAAGTTCAGCGCAACTCCTTTCATCTGAGGCAGAGGAATTCAAATTGAATAAGTTGTGGACGACTACGCAATTCTGCTGACCAAGTGGATCTGTTGATCTACTGCCGGCCATAGTGTCAATGGCTGTTTGCGAGAGATCTAATAAGGTAGCTTTTAACTTATACTCCTAGTGGATGTTTACCCACTACACCGTCTAACGAATTTGGTTCTTCGCTTACGGTTAAGGGCTCTGTAGAGCACCCAAGATAGCTGAGAGAATCCTGCTACCACCAGCCCCACCTAGCCCAGGAGAAATAGTGGTGCTTGGTTGGGCTAGGTGGGGCTCTAGGTGGGACGCTGGTTGCTGGTTATGGCGGGGAATGCAACACGGCAGTCCTGTAGAGCCCTGCATTTGGACAAATTTGTGCAAGGGGACGCACCTTTTTCGACAATCATGGCAACCATCCCTTTATCGATTTTTTCGCGCGAATGCACTGACTCCTAGTCACAACGCTGTAGAACCCTGAAATATGGCACACCAAAACCCTAAGTGACGTCGTACAATAGGTGACCTCCCCCATATACCTGTTCTACGCGGAAACATTAACCTACTTTAATGATTGCATTCGGTTATTTTCCGTAGAAATCAGAGGCGGTGTTATTGCTATCCTGCCATTGTGGGTATCCCCGTTCGTAGCGTGAGCTTTTTCATTAATTTGATTTTGGGCCGTTTTCACATTAAACTATCTGTTTTTTAACTTTAGCACTTCTAACCACGTTTTGTATATTCTTCTTCTCTTGCACGAACTTTTTTTAATTCTGCAAAATATTTTTTGAGATTTTTGACTTTCAGCAGGATAAATGAATATCAATGCAAGATTCGTTTCCATATCTGATATATCTTGTTGTAATAACGTTTTTGGTGCGCTTTGACAACCTTTGGTTACAATCAAAAAGAGAGCGAGCGTAAATAGTGGATTCCGAGGCCATCTCAGTAGGCTGTCACCCAATGAAGCACTGGTCCTGGTCTTGGTAAAATTACTGTGTCCGTGAACTTTGAAATAAGTGCGTAAGTATATTTAAACTTTCGAGATTATAACGAATGCTGTACATGGTGTACATTTTACACTCTTTAATTTTTTTCGATGAAAATTTATTTTCAAAGATAAGTGAAGTTTCGTATTTCAAAAGAATTTCTCGGTCACTAGCATGTATACTCAATTGAATTTTGGTGCATTTTTGCCATTACCAATTTGTTAGTAGTCTTACCAATAATTTGACGTATAGAGTAGCAGAATCTTCTCCCTGTGCTGCCTCTTTCTTGTTCTGTACATTAATTATAGTTAACCTTTATTAATGCTTTCAATCGTAAATGCGTGTATTCCTTCTCTAAGTATACAGCCCAATGATGTTTAGAACAAATCCATCCATTCTTGCATGATCTTACCGCGTGGACTTCCACGCGGAAAATTCAATTCTTGCCTTTTAAGTGTCGCTGCATGTGTTATGGGCCTGAAAGACTACCACAGCCAGTTGTTTTTAGGGCAGGCCTATGACGTAATGTTCTATCACCAAAGAGCACTGTTAAAGCTACACCAATAAGTTAGATCTCTCGCGTCACGCCAATAGAATTTCAGCCAAAACTGTCGAGATTTTTGACTTAATTTTTTATCATTTCTACCTTTACCTTATCAAATTTTGTGCTTCCCATTCTTAAATATTACTGCCTATTCTTTGGTTTATTGAACGAGTCTAGCCGTTCTAAAATTGAAAATGCCCAAAGACATTTTACAAGGAAACTCTTACATCCGACACTTTCAACTATTTCCTACTCAAAAATACGCCGGATAACTAACCTACAATTTCTGTGTTTGAGACTGGAATCTGGCTTCTGGCTCCTTTTCCGCGTTAGTGATAAGTCAAATCTTCCCTGATTTTTGCCCTTACCCCCGTTAGTTGCCCATACAACCTACGTACCTCTTCACCGATTATACCTCCTCCTTCTCCTCCTCCTTTGCCCTCCACTTATAAACACTTTTTCTTCTTTGCTTCCAGGTAGAGCTTTCTTTCGAATAACCTTCAAATCGATATAAGGTTATCAAATAGTCTACGTCTTTTCAATCAAAAACTCCACATTCATCGTAATACAGATTTGAATAACTCTGTATTTTCTTCGTTTACGAACAGCTTTCCCGATGTTTCCGAGAAAGGACCATCGGGAAGTAAGGAGACCATATCCAAATTACGTTTCCACGTCTCGGTTTTCCCTACGAACTAAGGTGTTCCGATACTCAATCTCTCAGTCAAAGAATCGCCAAATAATCAGGTCATATTTTGCACACACGTTTTAAACCATCTCCGTTTCCTTTGCCAAAAAGTATCAGCAGAATTTCAATTTGGCTACGGTAATTTTCAGGCCTCACCTTCGTCGTCGATTCTCCTGTGACATGGCACCCCAGTGCTCAATATACTGACTAGTGCGTACTCGATTGCATACGCTCAGAGGAAACTACTTTGCTTTTCTATATCACCTCATGAGACAGTTTTGTTCTCCTGCACCGTCGTGTCATTGGAGCATCCTGAACTCTCACCATTTTCTTTGTGGGTTTTTGCCACTGATTCGTTGTAAATTCAGCATTTTTTCTAAAAAAAATTTAACTTTTGTTTTAACAGCACAAATCACCGGCAGGTGTGAAAACAACTGCACACTATCCAGAAACCTACCTCCAAATTATAATTCTGTTGTATATTTGGCCACTCACGTAGAGCACTACTGTGCACATTGTCATTATTTTACCTTAGCGCTAGCATGTTTAGATAATGCCCTCTGTACGTTTAAAATAACAACTATTATTATACATTCTGCATTAAAGGTTGCTAGTATCAGCCATGTTCAACCCCTCCTAGCCCCGCTCTAAAGAAACGTTTCTCAGTCATACATAAGTTGAACTTTTCTTAGAAGATTTTAGTAAATTGTGCCTTCCGCATAGCTCCTTGCTTTTAGCAATATTTATTTTTTGTCTTGAATAGAGTTCCTCTTCGCGCTGCTAAATTTCTTCAGTTAATCAGTTGTCTAGAGTTTTATCACATTGCGGCGTGCTTCAAGAAAAGATTTGAAAAAAACATTCAAGTCGTCGGAATCTCTCCGAATCTGGACCCAAGTTTTGTTTGAGTACATCGAGCAGCCATAGCACTTATGCAATGTGCAATCCGTATTTAAAAGTAAACAGCTTGCTCTATCCACCTTAAATAATTGTAATTAATTCATGCTGAAGTTTGGAGCAGTTATCTTGAGAATCTATTCAATGGTAAATTCTCTTAGGATTTAAAGCTTCTTTACGCGCTCGCTCATTTGTTTGACAATGAGGCATTGGATAGAGATAAAAGAAACCAAAATTTCCTTTTTAAAGATTTAATCAGGTACAGCCGCCCAGTTGATTTTGCTGTGGACTTCCCGCAATCGTGTGGCTTTACCTACAAAATAGTGGAAGCCAAACGCCTCTCTTCACTTAGCAAGAACCCGCCCATATTAGTTAAACGTTTTTCACCAGTCAATATGGAGTCAATCTTTGCTCATTGAGATCGCATTTCTCTTTATTCAAAAGAAAACAATGTTTTCCTTACACCGATGGATCGAAGAATAGGGTATCTCTACCAAAATTGATTATCGGCTTCCGGTCATAGATTTGTCAACCTCAACGAGCCGGTCAATTCATCTCTTTGAATATCCTGTTTAAAAATCCCCTTAATTTCACATTCTATTTCTTTTCAAAACAATCCCTTAGCGCCTTCTCTCTCACGACAAGTAAATTCAACCTCAGTTGCTTTTAAATCTCTTGTAAGCCCACATATAATGTCCATGCTCATACAGTGCTCATACTGACAGCTTCCTCATTTTAATGTAGGTCTCCTAATCTCCCTTCGAAAGCTTCCGAGCTATGCCGTAAAAACGGCTTGTTTCAAAGAGAAAATCTGCCCACAACCCAAATAAAAGGCAACCAAGTAAACGTTAGCAAACCATTGCCACACTTTTACGTCAACGGTTGTTACGTGAATCGTCCTCAGGCATTTTCTCTCCAACCTAGTTCATGCTTCCCACCAATTAAGGCCAATATTTTTCATGTGAATCACCCTTAATATTTGTAACCTGCATAATAGACCCAGTTTCTCACTACTTAATTTTTATAACTGCATATCCTCCCATATTAGCCTCCAAAGTCCTCCTAGTCTTCCTCCATTTCAAATTAACTACCATCAAGCTTATTTCACCTTTAACGCTCATATTATTCGCATATCTGAAAACTATCTCCCTTCATCTTTTAGATATCCCCTCAGCCTTTTGTTGCTGACCCTCCATATGCCAATAGTCCTAGACCCGTTGATAGTTACTCTTCAAACAGCAATAACTTACAACTTATTTATCCACCTCCTATTTTTTATAAATCATATTGACAATAGCTGCTATGCTTGTAGCATCTTAAATATTATTTTATAAAATGGCAGGTCTGTTATTAACAAGATGGCCGAAAGCAAATCCGTTGCTTTCAAAATAACACCCAATATTATATGCATATCCAAATCCTGGATGCATCCTCTAAATTTTGTGAACTTTTTTTATTGATGCCTTTGCTTTCTGCAGCCAAGACTTCATAAATAGGCGTGGGGTAGTCGAGTTAATTATTATAGGTCTTCCTGAATGCCTGTTACCTACTATCAGAAAGCCCCTAAATTCTCTTGATATTTCTGCTGTGCATCAATTTTTCTCTCGCCATAAAGAAAGGCTATCGTTGGCTCTATCTACGATCCTTAACACTCTTCAACCAGTGATGATGCAAATCTTTGCAAAATCTTTAAATTAGTTTCGTAATCTGCCTTCAATGGTAAAATAATCGCTAGAGATCTTAATTTCCCTGAAATAGTTTGACTTTTGAATATTTATCCGCCTAGATTTCAGTCCTTCCAATGTACTGTCAATTTTGCTAGCTGATCTCAGCTTATTAGCTCTCCAACAAGAGATTATCAGCTTGTAGATCTGATCTTTACCAATTACATTGCTCCGCTTTGCATTGATTTCAAAAAGGCCCTTTTCGATTGTGACCATGTATTTATTCACTTTTGTCTACCGCTCGCGCTTTAAAAAGGGCAAGCGCAGTTTGGACCTGCCTGCACTATACTTTCGTAGAAAAATAATAAAAACATAATTATATTGAATCATTTGATTAGCCTGGCTTTCTCTCCTGTAATGATGCGAAAGTTATTCGAGACGTCAATTTGGATGTTTCCAAGAGCACCTTAGAATTTGTGCCCCGTAGGTATCTCAAGTCTAACTCCTTGGATTCCCTTTTTCCTCACTTACTTTATGGCAGACTGAAAAATTTGAGAAATTAACTGTGTGACTCTTCTACTTATCCCTTAACTGCACATCTAAGAAGAACATGTATTTTTGAAGTGGCATCAAAGATGCGTCAAGCCCGCGACAGGAAGAGAGAATCACTTGCTCTTAGTGGGGCAAACCCCACAAAACCTGTCACTTAAATCGTCCGTCATCGGTTCTCCTCCAAGCGTGATCAAGAAATGTCCCCTTTGTTAAATGACAATACAATTTTCTTTATTCATGACACACTGACAAGGCAGATGTGTTTAGTGCACTCTATTAAAAACCTGTTTTTGCTTATTCCGGACCAATTCCTTCCTGACGTTCGCTTTCAGATTAAACACTCGACACAATCGATGTCTCTTTACACCTTATTCAGAAACATGCAAATCCTGTAAAAAAACATATTTCCCGGGAACGGACGGTATCCCAGACTGGGTTATCAAACAGGCATTGGCCCTTCCCAGGATTCTTAGTCCATTATTTAGTTTATGTTTCGGTCGGATTTTCGTGGAGACAGGGAAGACGGAAATGTGGTGTATGCGGTCTACATGGACTACATGGGCTTCAAGGAGGCCTTTGTGCCTCACAAGCCTCTCCTATACAAATTGCCACTTTACAGGCAAGGTCAAAAGAGATATACAGTAGAGGACCAACCTGACAGTGAAAAAAATCCTGATCGTTCTTTCTAGTAATTTTCAGGATAAAAAATGCAGTTCATTGAATGATTAAAGTTCGGGACGGGGCAGGGTTGACACAGGTGCATGGTGTACTCTTTCTCCCTTCAGTGTTATGAATCCGGTATGCTGCATCAACTAAAGGTGTGTCGGTGAACGGTCTCTCACTGTCGGCTGATTACTTAGCCGATTGCGAGAAGCAGATCCGGCACCATTACCATCGGCATGAAGCCTGGCACAGGGTTTAGAGTCCACAAATTCCATCAGAGCGGAAGAGATATTCCACCAAGTCAGCACCCAAAATTCGTGAAAGGTTCCCTGAATGTAGAAAACTAGTGACAGCTCTCTTAAGCAAGGACTAGCTTTTGTTGAATTTTGATACTTCTGGGTAGCTTATTTCAGATTGCTATGGCGTTTACTGACAGAAAACGGGTGATATCTAACTGCGCGTGCTAGAGGAAGAAATAAAAAGATGTCTCGATGGTTAGTGTGTCGAGAGTGGTCGAGCTGTCTCAGAGTAGTAAAGGGTTGATTGTTTCGAAGTTTAAACCGTAAAAATAAGCCCTTCTGTAATCTGCGAAGCCACAATTGGTCGAGGTTATTAAGCTCACAGTGTTTTTGGTAGGATAGGTTACGGTGTTCTAAAGAGAAGACTCTTTAATAAAGAAATGCTGGACCGACTCTGTCTTCTTCCGTTCACTATCGTGCAAAAGGCTAAATAGAAATGAGCAGATTAGGTCTAATGTACAATTTATTAAGGCTGGTTCTACTATTGTTGGTTTATAAATTTCTGACAGTAAACTCAGTAGTTCGGCGTGCTTTCGAGACAATCAGTACACAAATTCAGACCACTAGAATATGATATGCCCAGCTCCTTAATACCTCCGGGCACATTTAGGTCATCACCATCTATGCTTAGTTGGGGGTTGATAATCGTCGTCAACAACCATAACGTAGCATTTGTGCCAAGAAAGGGAAAGGCACCATGTGCAACACTACTGAGCAAAGGCCTGATGATCCAGTTAAAGCGCTCAAGCATGATGTTGTGATCTGACGGTTTATATCGATAGGCAATTTTTTAATCGTCCTTGTACATAAAAAGTCTTCCATACTGAAAAAATCAGGAACATCGTTGACAAAAAGGCAAAATAAGAGCGGGTGAAGCACACTCCCCTGAATAACTCCCCTCCTCATATGTGTGGGGTTGGAATGACATTGGTAATTTTATCTCGTTGTGTGCAAGCATCCAAATAGGAGGATAGTAAGTTCAGAAAACTGTTACCTATGCCGGAGGTAAGTTTCAGAAGGAGGAGATCAAAATCCCAGGATACACGTAACCTTCTCTGCTATCTTGGCACAGTGCGACGATGGTGTGAGAGTAAGGGTTATCTACACACCCAATTCCTTTATGTCGTTTACTTGTTTGATTTGGTGGTCGCTGATGAAGTACTGATATTCAAACCTCATCACCCGTCTGTTACTAGACCGTAATCGGATGACTTGGCATTTGTTCAAATTAGTGTTCAACAACCACTCATTACACCACTTTTGCAACCGATCCATGTTATTTTGTAATTTCCCCATATCCTCCGGCTTTTCCATTGAACTCCATAACTTTAGATTATCAGTAAACATATCAGACAATCAAGGCATTCGTTCACGTATATCGGAAATAGAATGGGACCCAGAACGCTCCCCTGTGGAACCCCACTGTGAGCGGTTCCCAGTGCGACTTGGTGTCACCAATACAAACACGTTGGCACCTGCTTGTGATAAAGTCGGCCAAAGCATTCGGTTAGGTTGCCCGTCACACCCATTTGAGGCAGTTTTCATATCAGGTATCTGTGTGGGACCCTGTCAAAGGCTTTGCTGAAGTCAAAATAGACCGCGTCGACTGTTAAAGCCATTTATAATGAGTTCGTCCAGCTTTCGATGGATTTGAGCAGGTTTCTGAGGCAGGATCGAGTGTTTAATTCTGGATCTCTATCTGATGTTAATAACTATCAGAGCGTGCTTTAACTCCGTCTCTAGCAAAACTTGTTCACAAACTAATTTTCAAATAAATTTTTGATTTCTGTCTAGCTAATCAGCTTCTGAGCACTAGAAAGCGAAAGGTTTTTAACCTGAAAACTCGTGAGAACCCTGTCATTTAACCTTTCCTGATCTCATTACTTCCCTTTGTAATGAATAAAAGTCAGTGGTAGTTATCTTCTTTGATCTTAGTAAAGCCTTCGACACCGTGACACATAGACATCTTTGGTAAAATTAGCAGCCCTCGGCATCCGGCCTCCCCTACTCGACTTCATCGGGTCTTACTTATCCAACCGCTATCAGAAAGTCATGGTTTGTAATAGCCACTTCGACGCCTCACTCGATCACGTGTGGCGTACTTCAAGGCATATTGATGGACCCACTGCTTTAACCTTTTCATCAACGATATTTCTACCGAAATTAGAAACACACAAACGTCAATTTATGCCGATCACCTTAACTGCGTTTATTCATATTCTAGGTACACCCCAAATATTTGCATTTATAAAATTAACTCCGATCCGTTTACGGTGCCGAAATGGAGTTCAACTTAGCATATGGGGTTTTCTTCGTCCAAGTGCCATTTTATGTTTTTTGGTTCGGTCAAGCTTCCTGACCGCATAAACTTTCAAACTAGCCCACTTTCAAAATACTCGCCAATAAATGGCCAAGGCCTGATTTTACAAACAAGCTCACTTTGTCATCTCTTGCAGATGGTAGTTCTGCAAAGGCTGTGCAGATATTTGGATTCATCTTCCTTCCAAGAACGAATCTACAACTTTTTCAAATGTGTTTTTGTTCTGTCCTCGAGCATCGCTGTCCCTTCTTTGGTCTCATGAATGCCCGTGACGGCAGAAAATGCAAACAATTTTCAGACATTACTTGCTCGAAGATTCTTCCCTCATGCTGGATCCAGTATTTCGTTTACTGAGAGATTTCAGCTGGCGAATCTTCAGTTTTTATGGGTAAGAAGACTCGAAGCTAGCCGTAATCTTCCACGTATTGATGCTTTCACTCCAGTAGATCGATCTTATGCCATGCGTAATTCCTCCAAGTTTATTCCGCCACCTCTTTGCTCTACGTCTTAAGGCTCGACTTTTTATCCATATATGCCTTCATTTGGAATAAGCTTTCTCTGGATCTTAGGTCTTCGTCTAAATTGTTGGCATTCAACTTGAAATTACGTAAGGGACTTACCTCAGAAAACATAATGTAATAACTGGCTGTTTCGTTCCCGAACAGTCAACTTCTGGAGTTCGAAAAGACTCCTTCTTAAATTTAATGTCAGAAATGCGGGCGTTATTTTTTCAAATGCAAACTCTTGCTTATATATTTTACGACTTCTATTTTTACTTAACTGTTAAATCTACTGCTATTATTCCACCTCTGCGGCGATGATCTTCGAGGCTTTTAACATCCATCTCCCTATTTCGACCCCAAGCGATCTGTTGTCGATTATGGCGAATTCCTCTGTTTTCGCCATTTTTTGGTAGTTGGATCGGTCAACAAGGAAGTATCCTGGTCGCATATCCCTGCTCTTTTGTGATCCTCAAAGCCTTTTATTTTCTCTCCTCATTTAGACTCTAAACCGACTGGGATGGATTACGGTGGATTCCTCCTTTCTCACCACCTTGACTGTTTTTTGGCTGTCATCCTCAAAATTTTATGATTACATCTGCATCGAATAGTCTCATCCAGTTTAGGAATTCTACCTTCACAAGTAACGTTTCGTACCTTCATATACTCTCCCCTACATGGCGGTCTTGCCCCACAGGAATAATTACCGACCCATAAGAACAAGTAGGCTAATGGCGAATTCAATTGAATTGAAGTATAAAATCGAAAGTTTTGCCAAAAAACTCAAGGGACAATTTATGCAAGGGACTGAAAATTTAATTAAAAATTCGGAACTTCACTTATCTTTAAAACTGATGTCGTGTACCTTGACTTTGGTTGTGGCCTTTAGGTCCGCTTCACTCCCTTATTTATATGAATGACTACACTAGGAAATTAGGTTGCTAGATTTCATGCTCGCTTATCACGAAAAAATTCTAAATGAAATCAATGATGCTCAAGATACAAATATATGCAATCGCACAATATAAAACCAAGTGTTTGGTCAAGCAGGTTACCTTAACACTTCAGTATGTCCGAATTTGTGGTTTTATACCTAACTGCAGACCGAAAGCTGTCCACAAAATTTCCGTAAACTATAAACATAATTGCATAAAAAGATGTGGAAATAACCTTATACTTGAGCTTTTGTGCAACCGAAAGATTGATGCCATCAAAATACTCTTAAATGGTTGTCCGGGAAATAACTTGCTCCGTGAAGTAAATTTCCTTCAATTTTCCGCTTCCTCATACGATCCTATTTCAAAAAAGAAATTTCGGTCTCTACACCGTGGATAATGGAAGTTTGTTATGAAGGTGGCGAAGACGGCTCATGGTCCTAAGAATCTTTCACAAACTGATACTTTGAAGTCACCTAACTTATTTTTTCTATAACCTGGATTGATGTTCCAAGTCGTCCGCGTTCATGGTTGCAACTAAACTCAGAGGGATTTTCTAGGTTTTCAAAGATAAATCAATTGCACGAGCATCATTTAAAAATTAATAATAATGTACATGGGTCAGACGCATGAGATCTTCAATCGACGTGTAGGCGGACCACGGAACTCGCGACTGGGTAAGGTACCTGCCAGCGAATTTCTACGTTAAAATAAATATTTTACGCATAATTTTAGTAAAGACCCTCTTTTATGGCGCAATTGCTTACAGCCATCCTTTAAACACAATTTAAGGCCCGCACTCCCTCCGTGCTAATTCGCCGTGGACAGCAATAATTAGCTGGAGGTAAGGTTCACATACCTGTCTTCATAACCCATATGCATGCTTCTTCTACTGAGTCTTGAGTAACTCGGATTAGTATTTGAGTTTGCATCAATGTCAACTTGGCGGATACATTTTTTCATTGAATTGTGTTTTCTTGGGTATGAAAATCTTCCTATATAGTTAAGTTCTACAAATATGGCTGAGGCATGTGGATTCATATAGTAAGTAAAAATTAAAGTCTACTAAATGTTTGTCCTTTTCATTCCAAAATACTGCTGGCTTTTCTGCGGTTTACTGAAGGTCTCTTACAACGAATAAATTAAAAGCGTTCTGAGACTTTTAACCCGAACGATCTTATCGTATGCCGAACCTTCCATCTATTACACTGAGAGCTGTCATCTGGAAGATCGTACATTTCATAATTTCAAAAATCCAAAAAGATATTCTGTCCACGAAATATCTTGGTAACAATTTTTTCACTGAAATGCGTAATTTTGCAAGTCTGCAATGAGGAGCAAGGTCGACCTGTTGCTGGTATATCCTGTCTGGCCCTTCTAAGCTGTAAAAAAACATAAGGGTTCTATCCTATAAAATAAAAAGAAGTATTTATTTGGATTGACACCCGATAGATATTGTTCTTTTCAACTTCAACGACCTTATATCAAATTAAAACTCCAGATTTGAAATATTATTGCGTTTATTAAACGTTTTCCTCCCTCACCGCACCGTACGGTTGACCCCAGTTCAGTTAAACTGAACTAGCCCCTGAATTGAATGGATGATGAGCCGTTCAACTCAATAACTCTGTAATGTTCAAGGATATTCACTATAGGAACGGCACATAGATCTAATAGATGACTGAACTGATGAGTTATCTTCCCAACGTATGATGGAATATTAGAAGACACCATCAATAACTGGATAAAATGCTAAGGTGGTTGTTAAAACACGTAGGTTTTATTTCCCTTGAAGTAACATGTTTGCCATTAAATTAAGGACCTTAAAATCGTATTCACATTTTTGGACGAGGTTCCTATCCAACCCTACACTGCTTTTGATACGTGAGATTGAATTGCATCTACTAAATTTTCAATGCTGCGCTTTGAAAGGTAATCCAGACGAAATCAGTCTGTTGTTCTCTGATACATAGAGCGAAGTTAAACTGCCGTGCCGCTGTCCGCAGAAAGTGACGGCCAGGCAAAAACGCGGATATCATGGGCTTCTGGTTTTGCATTTCGACATGGAAAATAAGATATACTGTTGGTTGGGTTCCAGTTGCAAATATTTTTCATTTTATCAAGCAAATGACCTTGTTCCTCCGGACGTGACCATGCGTGAAAAGAAGCAGGACAGTTTTACTAATTGTTACACCCCAGAACAAGTTGTTTAGATGGGCATCGCTCAGTTCTAAACTACGGTGACTGCGTTTAAATAGTTAATTGCACATTTTCGTATCATTGCAATCAAAGGATAAAGTGCTGAAAAAACGCATTGCTTTTTGAAAACTGATTTCGATTATCACATAGTTGAAGAATTGGTTTCCTGGAATACATTTGAACAAGGCAAAGGCGACAAAATGAGCAGAATTTAATGAAGTCATAGCATTTCTTAACCTCGTATGCAACTGCATGCGGACATTGCTTATAAATAAATGAATAGAAACTGACCTATGAAAGCAAATTGAGGAAATGCTGTATGGCCTGTGGTACAGGGTAAACCCCGGCGAAATTCCTCAACTTTGGCGCGCATTCTAGTGGTTTTAGGGTTAGGCTTAGATTAGGGCGAAGATTGTGACAAGCAAACTTTAAAGCCTAACCCCACCGTTACTTCTCACTTCGAACCTATAACTTAGTATATAGAGCATCCCACAACAACCTGCCAACCGGTCAGGTGACATTTTCAACTATGGCATCGACGTTGCGAAGTCTCATAAAAGGTTCACACTAATCCCCCCTCGCCCTCGTAAGCACCCTACTTTTTACAGCTATCCACTTCGTCCGATCCTTCTTAAGTTATTCATTCACCAGCCTTAGTTGTGTATCTGAGTAACAGCGGGAAGCGGCAATATGTACGGCAACATTATTTTCCTTCGCTTGACTGAGCCAGTTGCAATACCTCAGTGCTTAACCCTAGTGTTCTCCATGTGTCTTTACTCTTTGGAGTTCGTTTCTTCCCCTGAAGTTCTACCGTTTTCATGCAGCTCTCCGTGCTTGCCACACAAACTACTTTTCTTTGTCTTCGCCATCTCTCAGAAAACACTTTGAGCACTCTCCGGTGACCTTTCGGGGTCCGTCAAATAGACCTGGCAATTTACGATGCGACGTCCGTTACCCCTCCTCCCACCCCAATCCTCCCACTAGTTTGAGAACCAATCGTGGGCGTAACTGCCGCCCACACATCAAGTTTGTTTTGCTTCTTGGGTTTCAATATAGCACTTTGCCGCTGAACCCCCAACTTCGCGTGTGTTTCCCGTTAAATTCGAAGACAGTATGAATTCCCTGCTTTTGACTTCACTCCCCTTCCTGCGAAAAAGTTGTTATCGTTACCTCATTGTCCGATTCCCCAGGCATGCGGCTAAGCTCTTTGTGCATCCTCTCCCGCAGTCAGCCTACTTTTCCCTTAAGATAGCTATTTCAGTTTGCAAATGCTGCCAGCTAGCTTTAACTCATCGTCAACGGGTAAAAATAGCAACCTTGTATTTTTATCAAAACAGTGACCTTCAGCTAGATTGCTCTCCAGGTTCGACCAAACAACAAAAAAGGCTTAACTAAGACTGTAATTTCATCCCACTGGTTCAAACTCCATTGTGGCATCTAAAGCATGGCGGTTGTAATAGTTATAATTCTACCGATGCTATTGCGCACGCGCGGGCATCCGTAACAGCATAAAACTAAACTAGACTTAGTACTAAATGCAATTTCAGGGTAACCAGTCGTACAAGGTGATCGTTCGGGCTTCATTCTAGTATATCTTCTAACTTAGAGTTCAGAATACCAACGAGTTTTCTTCCGCTCATATCACTCGATTTTCGCGGGTTTGCCAGGACCCGCGACTTTAACACCGAATTTAATCAACTTACTTTGCAATAGACTCTGCGGATGGATGCCTCAAGATCGAAGTGTCCTGTCAGCTGCTATGGACTAAAAGCCCCGAAATTATCCCCATTCCATCCTAGGTGTAGATTTCTTATTATTGATTATAAAATCAGAGACATTTTGCCAACACTTTCTTCAGCTACGGCGGAACACTAAAATATGCTTAAGTCACCATGAAAGTTGACCAATGTGATCGCTCGCTTGCTATTTACTCGCATTTTTCTGCTCGTATCAAATTCAGCATATTGCGCTTCGGCTGCTTTTAACTGAACGGAATGCAAAGCAGGTTCAGGAGGGAGAGGTTTCATGCTGGTAGAAGTCCCACATTTTTCACCATCTCATCCTAGGTGTGTTGGTTTTTATTAATTCTAATCAAACAGTGGTATTCACTTTGCATTCTCTTGATTCACAGCAAAAAGTTAATCACCATTAACTCTGATTGTATTTGTACACCTTCAGGTGGATATAAAAGATACTATACGGGGAATAGTGCTCCCATGCAGCATACTTATGCCATTGTCATGCCCCTCTTTCGTTCTTTAGTCACAGTGTAACCTCGCAATTTGACTTAATTCGGAATACGAATCTAGAGCATCTGGTTCCGCTGCGTGATCAGATATCGTTCTTTCCATCACGTCTAACTGTTCATTTGAATTTCAGTTTACTGATTATGTTCCTTCCAGTCGCATTGTTCCATTCGTCAGACGTTCGACTTGGCCTTATCAGGCATACTAATTGTAGGTGGGGAGTGGAAGGGGGTGATTAGCAATGTCGTACCAGTGGCATTTGGCTAGCATGCCCATGCGTCTTGCAACTTGCAATTGAAATGAGAATTGACTCTGCTTTTACTTTTAGTGCGTCCTATTCGAGCTCAAAAATTCCATCCAAGGTCAAACGTTCGTATCATTTATAAAAGTGCCAGTGATATGTTCTTAGGGCACGAGGGATCAGGATCCTTCATGCATTCTAATCATGTTCGAACGAGCACACGGTCTTGCATATCATTTTGGCAAGGAGACCTCCGTGGACTTGTACTCTAAGCATGCGGATTGGAGCTTGCAAGTACCATCCTTTTAAAGCCTATCTCAAACCAACTTCATACCCCTTAGTGCCATTTAAACATAAAAATATCAGTGAAGTACTTTTAAATGTGCCTACTCATTTAAGTATCAATTAATATTAAATAAGTTCTTAGATTGGGTTTTTGAGTAAGCACTGCGACACAGAAGTCCTACCGACGATATGTGCACGGCCTTTTTATCACACTCTCACTACAGATAGTAGCTGAGAGCCAGGATGCATAATTCAGCGGTTTTACCGCTGTTGTACGTTTCAACTCATCCCACAGTCAAATCTGCAAAGTCATGTTCAAAACGTCAAATTACAGTGCCGGTTCAAACTTTGATTACTGATGAGATGGCAATTCTAAAACAGTTTTCAAGGGAATAACGTATGCCACTATCCCCTAAAAATATATGTAGGGAATATCATTCAATCAAATAGGCAACCCAAGTTGGTTTGGGTCGTTCTCCCATATCCTCAACCATGAACCCTAGTGATATTCGACAGGCATGTTAGCAGCCTTGTTTAGGGATGGACTGGACTGGGTGAAGAGAAAAAATCGATTTAAATCTTGGCTCACTTTATCTTCATAGATGTTCATTGCTAGTTGACGCTTGAAACATGATTAAAACGCTGCATGTGACAATAACCCCATCCGCATTTCGCCCCTCCCAACAACGTGCTCTAGTTCACCGTCTATCAAAAGACGATCAATGAGGTGTTGGACTGGCCTTTGCCATCGTAAGACATCGTGAGATATGTGCCTTTTTCTGTCTAGGCACCAATTACGATCTCATAACAATGACTCTCCTACTGTGCGAGGAGGTATTTGCCTCGAAAATCAGCGACTGAGCCTCTCAGCGAAAAGTTGTGACAATATGGCGGACGATTTCCACGCTGATCTGCTCAAACTCCTTGCGTTTGCACCTAGGACGGACAAATCTACAATGCAGCCTAAGATCGAATGTTAATTATCATTAGAAAAGGACCCAAGTGTCGGTCGGGGCTGCGCATTGGGTAACATTCAAAGCGGCTAAAGGAGAACCCCGGAAGTGCAAAACAGTAAAAAATACTGGTAGTGTCTACGTTCGTCTAAGTTCATTAGATGCCGATGGAACTGTGCGGCGCTACACTACGGAGTTGATGTCTAAGCCCCACAAACGTTTTAACATGAGACTACCTCTAATGCACTCCCATACCCGCCTTCAGTCTCCTTGACTATGGCTTAACATCGGTTTCCGCTATGTAAAGTGCAAGTCACCGGCCCTGCGCCCAACATGCTGTAGGACATAGTTGTTCGCGACGGTGGAAAATTTTACAGGTGGGATATGTGGGAATTATGAAAGATGTTTCTTAAATTAGAAAGAAAAACAGAAAATCGTATTCGCACCATTCGTGTGTTTCAATTTATCAGACTACTGCAAAACAGAACGTTCGCACTGTGGAAATTACCTACGTGGTATCGCGTGACGTCACGTCGCAAATGCTGCGCGCCTACTGCGTGGAAGGTAAAAAGGTAACTAATCCGGAAGCAAAATTCCCAATACCCATTTTGTGAATACTATGCAAATATCATAGCTCATAATTTTAGTCCAGTGATGGTTATGCAGGAAGGTACAGACATCGAATTTTCCATGGTACCATATGTTCCCTGATCGGAGTAAAATAATAAATACAATTTTAACTACGCCGCTTTTTAATTTCGCAGTGACATTGCTCATCCCTCATCTCCTCATGTGTTATACCCACGTAGGATTTCCATCAACATTGCCGCAGGACACAAAAATCAAAATAAGTATTAACTCGCCGCACTTACTACTCTGAACAGAAGTGATTACTCGTCAAGATGGTGATCTGTAATTGTTGGCGGCAAATGAGCCCACAAATACTGCGTGCGCGCAGAGACTGAGTTGTGTGCAATTGCGCACGTTGCAAGGGGACGAAAAAGCTCCGTACGAATTCCATACTTTCAAGTGAGTCAAAGGCAAATATATCAATTTATGAATGCATTTTAATGTCCCCGGTACACTCGAGTTTTTAGATAAACCTGAAAACCGCTTCGCATGATACGCCATTTGCCGTAATTTCTGTTCTAATGCACTACTTGACTGTACCTAGTTATTGAATAATCTATAAGACGGTTTTCTAGGATATAATTCGAGTGGGCGGAACGTTAACTGAGGCCCATAATCCCTGCTCACGTATCCATTGCAACGATTAACGCATTCCATCTTCAAACTTTGCCCAAATAAAATACCACCTTTTTCCCGGTCGGTTATTTTCATTTCCACCAAAACAAGGTGCAAAGGTCACCATCAGAAGTGCAGCGAGAGTTCTGTTGGTAATAAACTATGCGAACTACGTATCGAACTAGTCGGTTACCCACAGTAGGTGACCTAACTCATGCAATGTGTGATCAAAATTTTAGTGAGTAGTTTAGCGTACAGTTTTTTCTTGTTATTTTGGATTTTTTAGTGGATTTGGGGCTCTGAAAACTTTTCAATCTGAGATATCGAAGAGAAACAGGCAGAATTTGGGCGAACTAGCAGGTTGCCAAATATTCAAAAAATTTCCTTTGCTATTTAATATCACAGAGCCAGGACCATCGTTTATGTGCATTGCGCTATAAAAGAACATTAATATAATTAAGAAAGGTGTCAAATAAATCCATTCCAGAACTAAAACATTTGATCAGAGTTCAATGAAAATCAGGTGAAGGCAAATGTAAGGAATCGCATTGTTTTCCAAAAATGATCAAGAATTCAGCTTCGGAAAGTATTTTGTGCGAATTGCTGACTTTTTTGCCACAAAACACAGAAATAAACTTTTTTATCAGTATTTTCGCTTTAATACGGTGAAATTAGAGACCGCTAGCAAAATACGTACAAGATACTGTGGAAATGGACTACATAAATGCTTAGGTTAAATTGGTATTATGTGATTAGATATTTTTGCATAATATAGTTTCCGCTTATCCATAATTTAGAAACGCAATGGACATAATATTAGCAGTTTTCATAAAATATAAGTTTATATTTGGATACCCTGTTGTGTATTTGCAGTCTTAAAACGGGGCATTAAGATATGCCAATGCATGTTCAGCCGAAAATGCATCACTTATTTTCAGAGAAATCACAAAACCGATAAAACCCACATTTTACCTTGACTTAATCTTGGAAACAAAATGCATTCTATATATATTCGTCAGCAAAGGATCTAATTAACGTGCTTTTTAAAGAGGTAAGTAATTGTAAAACGTTTTTAATTGATGTTAGGCATAGTAATTTTTGACTTTTTTTGGACGTTCATTTTTTTCGTTTACGAGTTTTCATGTTTGGGTGAATCTACCAATATGACACAAACGACCATCTCCATTAGAAAGAATATCTAAATGCACAATACTTCGGCAAATGCTTTTACGAGCTTTCTTATTTTGAAGCTTTTAATAAATACATAGAACAGGATCTAAATTTATCGCTAATCGATTGAAAACAGTTACAATTGTGAAATATTCACCCAACTAATTGTAATATAACGTTAGAAATATCAATAAAGAAATCTGATGAAAGGATAGTTCACTTAATATGCACAAAATGATATGCTTACACTGCCACCTGACCTGGCCAAAAGTTACGGAACAGTCAGTTCCGAAAAGGCCCGCAATTATATTTTTACCCTTTAAGGATGAAAACACTTAAAACGCAATCAGGCGACGGTTACGCTGCACCGTAGAAAGAATATTTAGTGCAGCTGAGCTCGTCTTTATTAGTCCTATTTGAAGCCTTCCAGTCAACCGGGCAAAGGATGCCTTGCCATTGCATACCACCCCAAATTGTGTCTATGAATCTACATGCACTTGCAGATGCAAGTACATCGAGTGAACGCAAAGGCGATTGGCAACCAGAGCCGCTGAGCATTTGCCGTACTGACTTTTTACACAAGAAAATAAAGTACCACAGTCTTCGATTACTAAATATCTGCCGGACAGTGGTCATTCTGTTGACCTCTAAAACAGCTTTCCGCCTATTTTTTTCGGGCACGAATAAATCGGGCCGTCCGCCACTTGGAAGCAGCCTATATACGGAGGTAGAAACCCAACCTTTGCAAGCAACAAGACCATGTGGTCAAGCTCCAATTGCCCTGGTAATCTCCACTTCTAGATTAACTCATGACTCTGATGTGTGTCAACTCTTTCCCCATCTTATATTTTCTATCTGATGTTTTAAGGTAACGCCTTGCATTTGATCATTGTTTGCAGTGAACCCTGACCCCTACTATTATGCATTGACATTCTGTGCAAATTCAAAACTGCTGTCTGCTTCGATTCGCTATCAATGTTATGCAAAGACGAGTTACGGTTGATAAGCCGTCACTAAATTTGTTGAAACCAATAAATCCTGCTGCGTACGCCTGTTATAAATTAAATTTATTCGTCCCATTTACAGTGCTTTTACACGTTTTCAGAAACTGTCGCTTTTATCAAAAACTAAGTTTCTCAAAAAATTAATATAACTTTGCACATTTCCTTTAAGTCCTTATTCGCTTAAGGTTGCCCGTTTATCTTACAAAGTTTTGGTACCTGCGTTGATGCCGGTTTGCGAGTGATTTTCAATCTTTCATAAATTCCAGTATTTTGCACACACTTTATGAGTACACTAAAGTAAAAATCCTAATTAACTGCTAGGAGTCATGGCCAGCTCCCGTTAGGCCTATCGTACCTGTCTACACTGTCTCAACGCTTTTAAACATTGCATGGTTATATTCAGCCATGTGCACGTACAAGATAATACTCCCTAAAATAATACTGCTTGGGTTCCCCTCACACGACCACA
The DNA here is from genome assembly GCA_017591395.1 of Schistocephalus solidus. NCBI lineage: Eukaryota > Metazoa > Platyhelminthes > Cestoda > Diphyllobothriidea > Diphyllobothriidae > Schistocephalus > Schistocephalus solidus. The sequence continues at coordinate 128,740 of WEDG01003036.1, forward strand.
CACGGCGGATAAGTTCAAAAAATCCAATCTCATCAACTGTGACGGAAAAGCTCGCGAAGGCTGCTTATGCGAGCAAGACACAATGTAAAATGAGCTCGGTAATGAGTTGCCCATTCCCGTAGTAGATCTGTGCCTCCTTTGTCATATTAAAGCTGGCGCGCTTAAAGTTGTGGCTTTGGAGGCTGTCAGTCGATGGAAAACCTTGTGTTCCTTTTCGGTATGGATTAAACTATATCTGCCCCGAATGTTGTCTTTTTAATAAATCTCATATCTGTGAGGCTGGAGGCTGTGCGTGCCACGCCTCAACCGACCACTTAACCTCACGTCGAGCACTTCACCCATTTTAATCTGCAGCAAATAACCCGTGGAACGTGTCTTACGGTAAAGGTTGTTACAAGGGTTATACGGGTGGGGCCTCAGGATGCAGGCCCCTAACCTTAACCCTGATGAGAATTTATCGAAAGCACGCATATTCCTGCCAACTTGATGGGAATTTTTGCAACTATAAACATTATCTTAACTTTATCCCCTACCCTAACCCGAGGAAGAACTTATCCGAACAGCGCCTACTTAAATAAATGTAGTAGTGAGTCTTGCGTAGTAAACCCATCCCGATTAAATACCATATCCCTACCAAGTTTTCATTTGATCAGCTTAATCCCTATCCTCATCCCTGCCATAATGACTTTCTCTGAAGATGCGCTTGTTACGTGTGTCTCAATGTCTTTGGCCTCTAATTGCCCAAATGTTGGTGCATTGCTCCTAGGACGAGGGGCTTTGCAGTGCAATTCCCACCATGACTAGATCAAACCGTTGACGATTTAGTTAAGGTTTCACCTATTGCAAGGAATTAAAAGTATTTTAGGGTGCCATTAAAGCATCAATTCGTTAATCGCAACGAAAAATGCAAACTCTGACTTTCAAAAGCGTTTAAATAATCCTTCTGTTCGTTTAATCCAACTGGAGCATTTTAACCCTCTGTGAAAAGCGTTTCTTTTTCCCTGTTCCTGAACCACCAAGTTGTCAGTCTTTTCAGCTTGCAGAAATAAAACCCAATACTTTTAATCACAGTTTGGTCAGATAAATAAGTCAAACTTTAGATAGATGATTATGTCTCAGGCATTTTCGCAGTTTGACAAGCCATTCAGTTATTCCATCTCTCGTACGGAATTGACGAATACGAGAAACTCCTTCATATCGATCTCCCCATCACCGTTGGTGTCTACTTGGTCAAACATCGCTCGTGCATGCGTCTTGGGTGCTGTAAATCCGAATGCTTCGACTGCCTGAAGCACCTCCTCCATACTTAGGCTGCCCGAGTTGTCGGTGTCCATGTGACGGAAAAACTGTTTGAACGCTTCCTGTCTACAGCATGGAAAAATCATCACATTGTTATCTGTCTCAAAATAAATAGGTTATGGGCCTGATTCTTATTGTCATGAGTTTACAAGATTCGCGTCCACTTCTCGGTCCATTGGAGCATTAGTCTAAAGAGATTGAAAATGTGCATTCATCGATCCACTCTGAGTTACGATATTTTCAACGAGCGTAGAACGGCCGACCTTAGGCTTAAGACCACTGTAAGCCCACACCCGCTTTCCTGGGCACAACTCTCGACCGGTGCATGCGCCTGCATTTCACCGTGTCCCAGACGCCACTGACTCAGACAATCCCTGTCATATCTTCAAAGCCCCTGTGAACAATTCTGCTCGTTAACTCCCCTCAGCTCTCGCTATCGGCTCGATGTTCGCACTCGATCAATATGGGCTGTTCCCAATTCTTTTTCAGATATAAATCAATGCCACCACCTACTAATTGAGAACCTGACGAAGAATCAATTCATCCAACAATCGAACCGCAGTATAAAAAGACGATGATCTGAAATCATATTCCGGGAAATAGACAGCAAATGTTTGCAGGTAGGCAATCGAATTATAACAAAACGCAACTTAAAAAGTCCACTTTTACCCAGTGTCCCGACTCCTAGTACGAATCAGGGCAGAGAGAGTATGTTTTCAAAGTTTAGCTTTTTGTGGGCCTTTCGGTGAACGCTGATAGCCTCTGCATATGGCGTCAACGTGTCTGTCAAAGGTCTTTACTTTATGTCCTTTGTAATGCCGCAAAACTAATTCAGGGATTCCTTAAGGGAATTTTGGCGAGAAGGTAATATGTGACCTAACTCAGGGAACAAAAGACAGGTCAGCGTGAAATACGTGACCCTACAACATGCCAACGTATCCCTTACCCTAACAATTGTACTCGTTGCCAGGTTAGAAGTGTCAGGCAATATTTCGTTGACGGTAAGAAGACCAAAGAACCGAATCAAATGGCAAATTTCCAAGCAGCGACTATTAGAATGCCGTGGTAGTTTCAAAACGCATCCTTTTTACTTCGATGATGAAAGATCGCACAGAGTGGACCTTATTCTTACTCGCATCAAGGGTCCGAATAAAAGTGGGTAAGGTCAACTAGAAATGATATAATGCATATTGGTCGGCGTGTAGTAAAGCTACTGGATCTCACAATCGACAAACCCATCTGGGCCAAAAAATACCGTGCGACCATACTATTCCGGCAACGAATATTAAACCTAACGAAAACAATGGATAGGGTTTGGATTAGTTGGCACTCTCATTTTCTTCATTTAGCCCCAACCATAAAAATATTATTATAACAGATCCCTATTACTCGCTGACCTATCCTTTGTTCCTTTAGTTAGGTGACATATTACGTGCTTGCCGGACATTTTAAGTAACAGCTTTTATTTCGCCTGCACATATAGCAACAATACAGAGTGCCAAAAAGTACGGGAGCTCAAGAACATCAGGGTTGGTTGTTTCAGCTAGCCACTTCCTTCTTATTTCAAGGTTACAGCCGTCCGAGACTACACCACCAGACCCAAAAATCATTTACTAGTTTCATTGTGATGGTCGACTTCCACCGCCAATTCCTTACATTTTGCGCCGACATCACAATTCGGTTATTCAAACCTCACCTGGCCCTCAGGATGCGTATAGGCCCCCTTCTTCTACAGCACACGGAAAAGGAACAGCTTCCACAAGAAAGAGGGGCCTTGCGTTAAATTCTAGGAAGGCTAAATATCCCCATGTCATAGTCTGAAAACTAATCCTAAGTTAAACCTTAATTTGTAACCCTAACTCTACCCATATTCTTAACTATGAATTTTAACCTAAACATAAACTTAACCCTAACGCTAGTTGCCTCGGAATTTAAGCGGAAAAAAACACCTGTATTACAGACGTTTCCATTTTCCCATGTGTTGTCACAGGGGCATAAAATTAATCCCTACCGAAATTACAAAATATCTTGACTGCACTACTCTTCCGCCTCACTCAGATCCAGACGCACTCCTTTCTGGCAAACTTTATACCGTCTGTGTTACTGTGAGTGTGGTAATTCAAATGTTCGTAAAATGTCCGAAGCAAGCGCTAAAGATCCTATCCAGGAAGCCTTTACCTGCTGAAACGCAATATGGTAAACTTACGTGAGAACTTCTGGCAGTATACCTTGCCACGCCACAGATCCGGTAGGGAAGATGCCCTTCTTTATAGACCACAAGCCTGCGAATTTCGCTCTAAAATTTCACGGCGATTAATTAAATTCGCTAAATTGAATCTATCTCTCAATGCACCTTACGCATTCGTCGCATTAGCGAAAGGAGCAAGAAATTGGCGCACAATGTTTCCAATCCACCGGTTCCCGCTCTCCGCTAGCATCCGAGGAAAGACTTTTGACTGTATGGTTCTGTGGAAAACAGAGGGTACGCAGTTTCGTAACCAAAAATGGCGGAGAACACCGCCCCACGGATATCCTGCCTACGAGTAACAATGGCCTCATTAACTGCGAGAGTCTACAATTTCCCTGCATGGGTTTGTGCTTCCTTGTGTGTCAGCAGTTGGCATTTTCTTACCTGCACAACCGCTCCCATATAAGAATATGAGCAGTTGGGTTGGGTTAGGAAACACTTCAACGACTACCAGAGGTTCATGCTCGGCGCTTTATCCAGACCTCGCCACTCTGTTCAGACATGTCTTCCCTAGCATTTTGACCCCCTGACTTTATTCAGCGATTATTCCTGTCTGTTTATCTGCATCGACTGGATTCCCTGCTGACCGTAACTAAAGTCATTGTCCGTGGGGTTCTGTTTTTCTTAACCTCCTGCGTTCCAAAGTTCCCTACCTCCTCTGCACACATTCACTCGAAGTTCCTATCCATCTTTGTTCTATTGTGTGTTCGGCACAACCAAGCCCTTCGGCGTTGGCCCGCGTCGGCTGTCCGTCCGGTCCGTAGCATGCGGCTTAAAAACTCTAATTGGGTTGTAAGTGCCCTTGCAGAGGTACTAGGCGCCCTCGGGCAACGCAGGTTCTAACGTCCAGACCGGTCGGCAGGTGCATGCGTACACCGCGTGCGTCGGCACCGTCCCTGGTGCTCCAGCTCACACAGGTGTCGATGCCGCCCACCAATTGTTTTTCTGCGGCATGGCCGCGACGCGTTTCCCACTCATATTGATTGCGCAGTCTACTCTCTCATTAACCAAGTACCGTTTTCTTCGCTTTCTCTTGCGTATTTGTGGGGTGGGAGTGAACTATTCTAGCAAATACCAATTCATGTCCTGCTGGTCAGTGAATAACATTATAAAAATTGCATGCGTAAAATAAGAAGCAAGAGGAGAATGAAAGCGTTGAAGCAGTTTGGAAAAATTACACTTATGCAACTCTTAGGCATCCCTTTTCTAGGTCAGTTTAATTTCAGTTATTATCACAATCTGAAGACGGCAAATTTGGCATGTCAAATATGAATTGAAAAAGAAAAGATTTGTATTAAATAACCAAGCATGCTTGACGTTTGAAAATCGGTTTTGAAGGAAAGCATTCTGACTGTATGGTCGCATAAATCAAAACGTTATATTCATATTTACTCACTTGAATTTGCGAATACAGATCTGCTTTATCTCTTCACTAAGGGATCCAATGGGAATTCTCTTTTTGTTCTCTAGTTCAAGGTTCTTGAGGGCATCCTAAATGAGAGGTAGAGGTTGTTTAATTTGTCTCACGAAAATATATACAAATACATCTTTTCGATGATTTGCTCCCAGCAGCTACTGTAGTAATGGTGTGATAGCCTACCGCAACATTTACGATGATAAATGCAACCAGATAGACTCTGTCTCTTTAGGCTTTTACTATGCAAGGCCTGCTTCAACACTGGAGTGGCAGGGCAGTCAGTAATTCAGCGGATCCAACTGCTTTTTATACACTTTTTGTAGTATGAGTTTGAGTAATCCAGAAACGAACTATATGTGGAGTGAGAATCAGATTCCAATGACTACTTCTTAATGTGGCCTCTCTGGCACTTACACTCCGTGGAATTATGATTACGCTCCCATGGTAAATGCTGCGTAGGTGCAGGCTCACGCTGGTCAGCCACCTGTGGCCTCTCCCGGCTCTGGTCTTCTTGACTTAGTCGTGACAATGGGCCTAAGTAGGAAAGGATGGGAGATTGTGCTAGTTGCATCGCAAGGTTTCTATTATTTTAAACTAAATCACGTGCGATTCACCGTCCCTGTGTCTACTATGTTGTGGGGTTCATGACGGACACCCTCGGAAACGGCAACTGAACTTTCATGTCCTGGAAAATGAAAGCGGAGGTAGCCCGGATGCCCGAACCCACAATTAATTGGACAGTTATTTAGGAATCTGGTTGAGGCTAGTCGTCAGGGCCACTGAATTAACAACAGTAAAACTCAATGGCATTTTCCGTGCTTCACCGGGTATCAGCTGCACACATCTCCATCGCAATTGACGTCAAGCTAGTTGGAAATGCCAGTGTAGTCGACTGCCCTCCTTCCGCCATCCGCCATATTTATTGATCGCACTGCCATGGCAAGGTCATCCAGACCCGCTGCGAGCATCCCCTGCCGCGTCGGACTAACTGCGACAGGTACACACGTTCAGCTATCCCCAGCTGTCATTGCCTCGCGTAGGGGAACAAGCGACCTGGGTTAATGACCCTTGTACATGCCCCACAAATCCATAAAAGCGGGTGACTTCGATCGCCGCACGTGAAAAGGGGCCATCGTCCTGGCTATGACCGCTGACCCATCATAACAACGTGCTATTCAACCCGCACGGAATACTTGGGTCTTCAGAGAAATCAACTAGTTGGGAGGACTGGGCCGAGCGCGGTCGGTCCGCTCTCATTCCCCCTATCCATTCTCTGAGAAAACAACCAGCAAACTACGATCATGTTGGAGAGAAAAATCCCCTGGAGCTGGTTCAATTTCAGCCGAAGTTTCCAAATATGATGATTCGCAACAGTTGAAAAGCTGCCTATCTTTTAAGGAAAGGCGACCATAAGGACAAATCCCACAAGACCTACAGGACGCCACTATCCTTCATCTCTACATGGCGAAAAGAGACTAGTAAGACTGCGATAATCGCAGTTTTGTTCTGCATAGTCATGACACGTAGGGTTGGGAAGTTGGCAATGTGAGGGACGTTAGAGCGTCCAACAAGGCCAATCTTGGGATCGACGGGTGCTAACAGCGTAGGCATTTTGGGTTGGACTGTACATTGACAGATTTTATCCTCGCCATTCAAATTTTGCGTAACTGCCACTTTTCCCAGGCCTTTCTTATTCCAGTTACTTAACAACTGTTGCTCCGATTTTCCTGGCCATAACTGCCTATCCTAAGGTTCCTTTTATTGTCTGTAATTAATTTCAGGCTCTAATTAATTGATCAAAATGTACTGGCCTTCATGTTTTGCGAACACCTAGAGTGAGTTTAATGGAATGTGCTCTTTAAACATTCTCAGGAAGTGGCCGCTTCATCGATCCTGAACCTGATCTCGTATTTTAGTCATGCCCAGCACGTCAGCTAATTACAGTAATTGAGTGTCTGGGCTCCGTTCCTGCCGCTTCACCTTCAATAATCTGCAGAGATAGATTTAGTGAGAATGGTTCAAATTCCTCACTTACTTTTGGTGCACCTTGTTGATAAACATGACGTCTATAAGCGTTATAAAGATTACGCCTCACTCCAACCACAGCCTGTTTCATTCCATAGTCCTGACAATTGGATCTCGCCGTAGTACGAAATATTAGGCAGGCAAATTGGTGGTTTTTGCATTCATTTTCGGTCAATCTTTGTTATAGTATAAGCCCGAAGACGCGTTTGCTTCTTTTCATAAATCACTTACATTGTTACTATTGCAGTCCTCCACAATTAGGAGCCGTGGTTATGCAAAAAATACGCATTTTTCACTTACATTCGTTCTTTTTTTGAACGCAGTAGTATTATTTGAAGAGTATTTATTTGCGCTTGTTTTAACCCTAGCACTTAAGTCAATTTTCATTACTGTAACCTAATGGGCTGTGATACTGCTCCCTCCCGATGGCGTACATCTGCCGAAAAAGCACGGAGATTTTCGGAGGTTTCACAATTTCAACCGGTCTTCGCGCTTCAAAGATATTATTAAACGGATTTCTCGTAAAATTTGTTATTCATGCCACAAGCCTTGGCTAAAAGAGCGGTAGAATAACGTGGCCCTTTGGCTGCCTTGAACATCCGCAAAATAGTCTGCATTTTTACGAAGCATGAAAGTGCATATTTTTTAAGTAATAGGGGATTAGGCAAATTTTCAATATTCATTTGACCCAAATGTGAAAAATTTGACGGCCTTGTGAGATTTGAACCTACGACAGCAAAGGGAGTGCTTCAGTTCAGCCCACGTATTTACCATCTGATTTACGAGACCCCACCAGGAGCCGTGAGTTCAATCACACTTGGCTCAAGTTAGCCGCCCAGCTTATGGCAACGTATGGAATCCACCAATTCTGATGCAGTACGCCAATAACACAGGTAAGATTTCCTAAGTTATAAATATAGAATCCATCAAATGACTATCATCTGCACTTAATTAATAGAAGATTTTCGCATCTTGACAGTGATAGGTATGATTGCAGTTTAAAGTTTCAGTCAAACCTTCATCTCAAAAGCTCCCACGTCCAGCTTTGCAGCACCTCTTCTTGCCTCACGTCTTGTCAAGAGGCCGTCCATATCTCTGTCAAATGGCGAAAGTATGTCACGCACAAAATTCTGACCGGAACTATAAATAAAGTTTTGGAAATAGGCAGTGTGAGGGCTTAAGAAAGCAGGATCTATGCGTAGCAGCTGTTAACTTTGAACGTTTAAAAACGTTCGAATATTGGGTGGAAACTAGGAGTGAAATTTCCTTTAAAAGTGACTCTATTTAGAGTTTTTGTTTTGCCCTTACATCCATCCTCATAAAGATGTAAAAAGGACTTAAAATAACCCTTTTACCATTCGAAACTCCGTAGAAAAGAAATTCAGTCAATGCAAAATTCAGGAAGCACCTAAATTACATCCGGATGTTTGTTAAGGTAGACACAAATTTTACTCCAAAAGTGGCAAAAGGGCAAGTTGACCGGAAGTGAGGATTCAGTTTCCTTGGGAAAGCAGGCGATAAATTTCACTATATTCGAAAAATGTGCAATGTTAATATTCTTTTAAGAATTTTTATTTTATGAACTTTAAGCAGTTTTAGTCTCGCACAAACACTAAGGAGTCCTTACATGCTACGAAGATATAGAAAGGATCAGAGCGTCCTTCCTTCATCAAAGACAGTAGGGAATTGAAATGTCAACAGTTAAACATTTATCAAACAACAAATGATCGTTTCGTTGTTTCTATATAGCGACTTTTGTCTTCTGAAAAATTGCATTGTTAAGCTATTTTTTGCAAATTTCCCTTCCTAAAATACAAAGTAAAACATACTGTTACTGGATAAAAGTATATATTTGCTTTCAAAGTTTAGCTCTATGATGCATTTTGTAAATCTGACCTCCGTGCATAATATCAGTTCTCATTACCTTTATTCGTCAGGGATCTCTGATAATATTTTATGCAACTGCTCGTACTAACAAAAACTATCATTTAACCGAACAATCTACTCAACCACCAACCTGGCAAACTCTTTGTAAGACAGTCGAGAAAACATCAAACATGCAACCCAGCTTCTATATTCTAAGGCTAGGGTTAATTGTTGTCCATCAAATGCCTTTGATACATTCTATCGAGGTGAAACTGAAAATCTGCCTCTGAACACATGAATGAACGTCAAAAGCAGCGAAGAGACGGGGCTACCTGTGCCAAATAGCCATGCACAGCTTGGAAACCGGGTACATGTTGTAATCGGAAAGAACTTGCAATTTTGCTGCCTGTCTTGCCATGCACAAGGATGGGGCCTGCATCAGCCGGCATATGACTTGAACGCTAATTACGAAAGTTTTAGGGACAAGGGGAAAGGGCGACAAAGAATGCAAACAAGATTGAAGTGCACGGCAAAAGCTCCGGCACAAACGCTAAGCAAGCATCAATTTTTAAGCAGGTAAAAGAAGTTACTTGTTGCGCACATTTACTATGTGTTCTAACAACGGGAGCATCGCTGAGAATTTTGGAAGTAGTGTTTTAGTTTTCCAAAGAACTTAAATGACTTAAAGTTGTATTTTTTATTGTGTCTATCCTTCAATAGCTATATACTATATATACTTTTACGAAATGTTAACCATGATTCTGAATTTTTTTCCGATTGAAAAGAATTACATAGATGGGGTTGTAATATGGAGCCTGTTGCGGCATAGTCCAAAGGTATTTTAGTCGCCCTTTTTAATTACCTTCCTTTCGGTCGTCTGCAAGATTGACAACCACAAAAAAAATGACTGCTTGGGTAGCATAAATTTTCCATTGATTTCCCAGGGCCTTATAAATTAAAATATTATTTATAGAAAACATATAAAAAAATATTCCTTCTTATACTCGCTCGGTAGAAAATTACGATTTCTTCAATTTTTACGCTTGAATAAAGCGTATTTTTAAATTTAAACTATTTGAAAATAGGGGAAAATTTAGGACCGTGAAATGCCCATTCAAATAATGCCGTATATGTTTTTATTAATACTGCGTATGAAATATATAACCTATTCTACGTCCATTACAAAACGTTTTATGAGCATTATATGGCATCTTACAAAAGTGGAGAATTAAGTGATTCCCCTTATATGGGAAGTATACAAAAAGCGCAAGTGCAGGACAAGTTAAAAAGTATTCAGTATTCAGTTTTTAACACCTTTAGATACCTTTTCTGGTAGTATTTAATTTGAGGGAGATGTAATTTGCCACCAAATAAATACCAGAAAGTATGGTTTGTGAAGGTTTTCTATAAAATATATTTGAATTTATGAGACCGAAATCAACAAGACATACTCATTTTCAGGTGTTGGTCAGCTGTGGTATCTTATGCATTCGCGTTGAAATATACTTTATATTTTAAACTCGGGGTTTCAACCCAATACTTACACAGCGAAAGCTGTAAATAGACCATGGAGTAGTGGATGATTCTTCTTACACGGAAAGTATATAGTATAGAGTTTAAAAAACCTATGCATAAGGGGAACTGCAGGTCAGATTCATATGTATTCAGGAATTGGCTAACATTTTAAACTTACTGACACCTTTTCTTCACGTATAAATTTAAAGGAGACATAAGTTTTGATAAAATATTTTTTAATTTATAATGACATGGAAAATCAATGATAAAATTCTCACTACTTAGGTAGTCTGGTTACCATTTTTCTTTTTCAAGTGACAGCAAAAAGGTTCATTAAAAAGCTGGCATTATGACACGATCTAAATATCTTGGCATTATGCTGCAAAAGGACATCACCGGCAAGGACAAGGACGACTGGAATGGTCATTTATGGCTTATTTTCCATCCTCAACCGGACACACCCAATCCCAGGTGTGGACCACATGAGGTATGTTTTGCTTGCACCTTTAAAGATACTTTTATTTTCATCTCGGGGGTCAGGACCCAGTAATTATATAATGAAAGCTGTACATTTTCCGTGAATATATATATATAATATAGGAGATTAATACCCCCTTGTCATCTGTCCTCCTCCATGAGTCCGGGGTTGGAGCAGTGTAGACAAAGTGTTAGGAGAATCCCCGAGCAAGCTGAGGGCCGTCCTGAAGAGATCCATTGCAACGGGGATTAGAAATCGAGTGAGAACTTGAATAAATCTCCGGATCAAGATCATTTGTGCGTCTCTTTGAGGTTAAGTTCATAAGTGCGAACATCTGCTTCCTCACACAGGTCATTCCAATTGTGCTGGATTAAGCCTCCATCTTTGGATTTAGCCAAGTGAAGAGCGTTGGTCTTAAATAATCTTTAGCTTCGTGAACTTGGTGTAGGGTAGGAGGGCGATTTGACGCATGCGTCCTACAAGCCTGTTGCATTTCATGCTTTAGTAAAATTTAAAATTAGAATAGGTACCAGTTTTTCTGTGCGAATAGTTTCCTGCAACTTATAACTGACAACGGAGCTTAATGCCAATTAAATTTTAATTAAAATCTGCAAAACTGTCGCAATGTTGTGCATTTCTCGTTTTAAACATAAACAAATAATGGAATGAATGCACTCATCTATGTATGCTAATCAGATTATAGAGATTCGTTATATTGGCAAGCTATCTGTTGTCAAGTGAAAAGTTTTTGTGTTTTATGCGGGAAAAAGATTGAATGCGATGTACATTAAAAGTATGTTAACAAGGCCACGTCTTTTCGTTCCAGTTGCGATACAAGAATCGAATTGGGTTAAGAGGAAACACCACGTAGAAATTGTGCAACGCTCTTTAGAAAGTAAATAAAGACACGGGTTAAAACAGTTTTCTTTGAGTGAAATCACCTAACCAGGAAATTCTGTGCTCTGTTAATTATCCTGTGCTGACCATCAGTTTTTAAGAATGCATTGCAACATCAACGGCTTCTTTGCATACACTTGTCGTAAGAGGATTGATATTTTTATTCAAGGATGAAATAATTCATCATAACTTCTTTAAACTGTTACCTCCTGGTTCTGCAAAGATTCCGTCATTTGAGGCGTCTCAGTACTGCGTCTTGCTCTCTCTCTACTAAGCCTTCATTAAGTACAGCAACCGAGTGGAACTTCTGCTTAAATCTTTTAAAACGTTTTCAGAACTGTGGACGACTTTTGAGATCCAGGAGCCCACCTAAGGGCTTCAGTAATAGGAGGAAGTACACATGCCTCTAAAGGCATTCGGTTAGGAGGCTGTGTGTGGTTATTTCCGATAAAAGCGAAAAGGCACGTTCCAGGAAGCAGTTCAAAAGGTGAAGATGCGATCGCTAGAACAAGGACATTATTGACCCGATGGTTCGGATTCTTAATCGAACTCAGAATCAGCAACAGTCATAGAAAAGGGTAAAAGAGGCACGATGTGCGCACTATTTCGAATACGTAGAGGCCACGTGACCACGCGTCAACAAAAACTAGCAGCAACCGCGTTCATCGCTGGGGGTCGTATTTTATGCGACACTTGCTTGCTGGTCTGTACCCGAGACTTTAATGGCTGTGAATTTATCACCATTCGTTGATGAACGCTCACCAATCGCTAATGGAACCCACTCGTCCCGTTCCGCCTTGGGGCTCACTCTCAAACGTTGGACCTCTGATCAACAGGCCGCGGGTTCGAGCCTCAGGTGGTACGCCACCTGGGGTTGGGTATGACTGGCTGATTACGGCTAATGAGCCAGAAATAGCCATTCCAGTCTCACTTTTCTTTGTCAGCAATGTTCATTTGCCTATGATTTTAGTAAGTTTGTTGGTTCTTGGCATGACGATCATTTGGTGGTTTGGCTCGCTGTAAACGTGGACTGCCAGGCACTCGCGTCATCCCCGCGCGGCTAATTATTTTGCTCAGGCAAAATGACAGCACAGAATATGGCGATGGGTCATTGTGCTTGTTAATTGAATGCGGGCCAAAGAACCAGTACTCAAAGCACCGACCCTTGGAATCGTACCAGGGGTTCTAACTCTGAAAAAGAGCATCCACGCCTTCGCGCAGAACAGCTGCTCAAGATAAAATTAAGTTTGCCTTACAGGTCAGAAACATTTTGGTTAATTCGTACCACGAATACATGGGACCACGATAGGTCAGAAATGGACCCCACGACACAGATTTGAAGATCAGGGGTTCAAATGCGCCTCAGAGCGGCTCACATGTCTCCTTGAGCTTGGTCTGCGTATTACCCATTGTTGACCATGCCGACTGTCTGGAGCAGTGACGCAATGAACATAAAGCCTCATTTCAGTTCGAGCATTGAGTGACACGGTAATTTGAACGTAACTGAAACAGGTCTCCTTTCATAAGGTGCGGTCGTCATATAACAAATGATAAATAATTTGATTTGAGAGTGATTACCAGAGGCTACCTGCTAACAGTATGCTCAAAATCGGGACTGAAAATAATTTCCAAATCATACGGGAGCCTTTACCGAGGGCGGCTCTACTTACGCCACGAGCGTGTGAGGAAGCCGGACCTTCAGTCGAATTCACTAGTGCACAAAAGCAAGAAGGCGAAACCTGAAGGCAGATCTAGTTGGCTAGTTGAACTGTTACTTCCTCAGAAAGTGTAGCCGGTAGCCATACCTGTGGTGTTCTGCGTCTTTTTTCACCATCCCGCTGCGTTCACTTACCTTACAAGTGGCTCCACACGTGCTGACCTTCCCACTGTCTGACCGACTACTTGTCAGTTCGACCGTCGTAGTCCGACGATGTCCAGTATATGCTCCACAGAAGGGTGGTGCAGGCACGTTGACTTGTACGCAAATTGGTTTTAAGTGATATTAGACTTGCACTGAATCTATCACACACTCGCTTCCCTTACCTACCTGTGCCCGATGTCAAGACCTACTCAAGAAGACCGGAGGCAGGGTCGGGCGCAGGTGAATTATATCCCACCATAGCCGTAAACGGCAACAGTGGGTGGTTCAGCATGAGCCGGCACCTACGCGTGCCCATATTCGGCATTTGCTATGGGACCGCATCCCAGAATAATAATAACGCCTGCCGCACCTTGATTTGGCCCCCGCGTTGGTCCAGCACATTTACCACGCGGACCGTTTAGGGCGAACTTTCCGACTAAGGCCCACGCAGACACGCACGTTCAGACAGCCACAGCCATCCATGCCCCACTTGAACACGACAGTTCTCGGACAGTGCAACTCAGACCACTAGGCACACCACGCGTCAGGTAACGCAACACACACCACTTCGACATAACAGACTTTGTGGTGGTCAAGATGTGAAATCAACTTTAGCCCCACATACTCAGGTCGGTCTATCTAATATGAGAAGTCACCGAGCTGGGGGGAACCGATTTATTCGATACACAGGGCAGGTTGCCTTGAGTTAGGGGTTTGCTTTTGTGCCAGCAAGAAAGTGTTCGATCAGAAGCCCGTGAGAAGCGGTGCGTTGGTTACGCGTTTGTGACATGCCGTGTCAGCATGAGGGGTGACTAGTTGAGTATTGAACACGTGATTAGCCAGTTCAAGGCCGAATCAGGGGCACGTGAACGGCTGCTACTTGAACCAGTATCAGTATATTTGAGGGAGATGTAGGTGAGTCACCTTTGAATTCCCTATTTTGTACATGTGAGTTGTGGTATCAAAAAAATAGTATCTCGATATGTTTGCGAGGCCAATTTATATGATCCAACTGGCTGGAACATAGTTGAAAAAGAGCGGACAGTGAAAAAAAAACTCCCAGTGATATTTAAGAGAAAAAACGGTCGCCCTTGGGGAGGGGGTCCAACGGGGGACATCGTGGAGGTCACATAAATCAGCACCGAAGTGTGGAAGGTGCAGCCAGATGCTCCCTTGCTTATTGCAGAGTCCGTTGAGTGACTTCAAAGGCGGAGATATCCGCCCAGATCATCCTCGGTCCGTTGCGGTTAAAACCAAGGGAGAACGTTCATACACCGCATGGACGATGGCCGCCAGGTTCAGCTGATGCGAACACTCACGGTGTCACCAAGGTGTGCTAATAATTAAGCAGCGAGGACCTCGGGGACCTCAGCCTGTGAATTATGGGAGAGTGCAAGCCCTCGAACGAAAATAACAAACATAAAGAAATGTTACTCAAATATAGCTAAAAGTAGCCTAAATACCTTATTTTCTGATGTCACTTTTGCAGCTTACAGTTCGTGTTGTAGCTCGCACCATTATATCGATCTAAATTTCGCTTAAAACACCTCCAAGGAGTCCAACATAACAAAATTCAGAGGAAGATTATTCCAAGCTTCAACTATTCTTTTGGAGAAGAAGTACTTCCGAGTGTCTATCCTTGCTCCAGTCACACGTGATTTGAGAGGATGACCTCTCATTTGAGAGTTCAGGCAGCCGATGCCATAGCCCCACCGTCCCTGTCGAGTAGGGCAACACCGTCAGCCCACGCCACGGACTCGTCAACGGCCACTGCTGACTGGGCAAGCAACTCGAACTGCAGTTCTAACCACTACTTTCCGTGATGATTGTGGCGCTGGAAACGCAACCGTTACTTGAGCTGCTATAGACATCCATAATTTTTCCGTTTAACTATACTCTGAAAAGATAAATCGCTAAGGATGACTTAGACGGCTCCCTAAGAGAACAGGAAACGCCCGCAACGCACGTGCCTGCGCCAACTTCCAGGGTAAATGGGGTTTTGGCTTATAGTTAGGGTTAAGGTTTGCGTTAAGGTAAGTTGTGGGGTAATGTCAGGGTTAAGGCTAGGGTTAGAATTAACTGCAGGGTTAGGGTTGAGAGTAGGACTTTGGTTTAGATTAGGACTAGTGTTCGGGTCAGGACGCAGGATTGTTTAGCCTTCCTGAAATTATGCTTAGGGTCAACTGTATTACTTGGGCGGGACGTTCCTTTTGCCCCATGACTTGTTTAGGGGGCCATTTACGTAATCCATAAATCGGGATTTTCACCAAACCTCAAGGAATGTTCGCTTCTATATGTTCGCAGATGCTTATATGAACTACCAAATTAGCCACTGTACACAGTCTCAAACCAGGAAGGACGCGTACTTTCTTTTAAGGCCCTGTGAGAAATGCGCACTTTTTGGGGTGCTGCGCACTGTGTTTGGGTGCGAATGGCCCATAGTTTAAATGCCTACCACCACTCCTTCCTCCAGGCGGTTTTTTATAGCTCATTCACACATCTACCGACTCATTGTTACTCCAGCCCCCTACTGGGCGGATGCCGCACCTTTCTGGTCATAAGCTGCCGCTGCAACCTATCCTGGAGGAGTCGGAGCCAGTATCTCCATCCATGCCATTGTCGTCGCAGTCCTTCTCCAGCTCCACAGCCTCCGAACAACTGGCGTAGGTTTTGCAGCAACACTTTTAAAGACCTTTTTTCTATGATTAGTATTCTCTGTGGATTTTACTTTCGAATATAATTAGGGAAAAGGAAATTTAAGTGAGCGAACGATGCCACAGTATTTCCTTTTTCTTGACCTGCATTCTTTATTGCTAGTGGAAGAGTTGCGTTTGATACAAACGTTCGGTGGCACTCTAGCAGGCACAATTAGCGTACCCTGTACATACCTTAGAGTAACATCCGGTGTGTGACCTAACTCATGCAAAATGCGGAAATTTACAAAATATTGATACTCACTCGCAAACCGGCATCTATGCATGTACCAAAGCCTTGAAATATTAATGAGCAACCTTAAGCAAAGTTAAAACTGAACGGGAATGTAAAGAGTAATATTATTTTGTTGAAAAATGCTAACTTTTTGAAAAAAAACAGCAAATTCTGAAAACGGGAAAAATCACTCTAAATAAGACGAATAAATATACAAAGAATTGTCAGTTGATAGTTTAAGCATACTATTTTGTGTATATTAAGAGAACTGTCCTTTCGTCAAACTTATTTATAAATATTTCTGGAATTGGATTACAGTTAGTTTCAGGTTGTCCTTGAAATACCAGTGTAGATAGCATTACCATCATTAGTTCTTTATTGTAGACCTCAAACAAACAGTATCGCTTCTCGGGAGGAGGTTCTGAAGCAGCTCCTTCGTGACTTTGACAGCGATAAGGATGGAAAACTTACGCCATACGAACTCAAACTCGTTTCCGAGAGTTTTGCAATCCCCTTCGTGGAGGTTTGTTCATGTGTTAATCATTTTTGAAGCCGCAAGAGGGAGAGATCCCCTGTGTAAGGTTTCAATCGCACGCTTCGTTTGACCAGCTGAGTTCTGCCGTTTTCACTGACTGGTCTACGTGCTTAAATAATGCTTATTTTTGTGAAGTTCCCTACAATAGATTCTTTATTTTATTTGTCATCAGTCAGTTACCTTTATGCACTTGGCATAGGTGGAGTTCGAACGCACGACAAAGAGTTATGAAGTGCAAATCTACGTACTTAAGGCCGGAACTAATTTCGGACACAAATCGCCTTCTGTATTTTTACCCAAAATCATTACGTTCTAAATACTCAGCTCTTCGTATTGTATTTCAACTTCTGTGGGTCTACGTCCACCAACTTTGCTTCTTTTACAACGAGATAAGTGAAGCTGTGTTCTTAAGGACTTTGGCCTCGATACCATTCACGCAGTTACAACGTTCTATTAGTATTATTTTAATAACAGAAAATGGGTACATGCCATCAATGCCCTGGACAGTTTGATTGGAATTCTTTGCACATTTGCAGGCAGCGTTTGATGTTATCCAGAAGACATGTAAAATGTTACTGATCATTTTTGACGTATTTGCTTTTTATAACCATCATTTTGTAGGCATTCGCATCAGAATTCGGTCTACTTTTCTGACAATTCATGGCTGATGGTCCCCTTTGGGGAAGTGAAGACAACTTACTGACAGCATACGTAACACTAATGTTTAGTGCTGAAGGAAACCCGCTCATGACTTCACCAACCGACTGCCATCCTATGTGTCAATTCATCATTTGACAATGTTTGCATCCAAAAGTATTTTAGTCCCCTTTGAGCAAAATAACCTGTATGCAATTTATAAGGTGACAGATAATCAGATTTTTCGAAGGAATCCGATTCGATTTTTATCTTAAAAGATTAAATTGAGCTGCGAGCGATGCGGAAAACATATGGCTTATAAATTTGGGTATTTTTGTCTATAAGACTTCAGTTCCCTAGGACAAATTCTCAATCGCAAATCAGTAGGCCTCATCACTAGTTTGCCCAAACTGTTGATATTTTCAATTTTCCGGTGATTCTATGCTCAGCATTTTGAGGTGTTGAAATTCCCCAACTATGACCTCAGCAAATCGAGTGTCTCTTCCCTTCCTCCCATGGCAATTATTTCAGATGTGCAAGTCAGAGATCTTTGGCATTCTTCAACTAAACGTCTACTGTCGGGCTGGTACGTGTGAGTACTAATCACGTATCTTGGCAAGATTGGCAATGGTCACCTGCAATAAATGTTTAAAATCTTTGAGCAGATTCAAAAATTAGTATCACCGTCCCCTTCCAATAGTTTATTCCACCCATTTCCAGTACATTCTGAGATCAAGGTCTGAAGACTAAGAAACAAGGCTAGCCGTGATGTAGGTGGCGGACAAATAAGAAACACATACTCCGATCAATCGTCAGTCTGTCAGATTCCAGGTCGTTCACGAAGACCGAGTCCCCTCACTTAAACGTCAAAGCCTTGAAAATGATGCGAACGCAACTAAGCCTAATCAAGCTGGCTCGTTGAATATCATCGGGGACAAAGTATTACTCACCCTCCAAATACCCGCACGAACTTGAGACCCAAAATGTCAATGCAAGACGAAAACACTCTTTTCCATCTTGAAATGGGGACAAATCAAGGGCCGCAAATAGCGTGACACTTGCGTCCTCGTGCCGGTCCTTCTTAATATCAACCTCATAAAAGGGCCAACGCGTCAGCTTACGGTAGCCTTATTGGCAATGAAGAGCTCAAATGTAGCATTACTGATGAATATATTCTTGGTGATTGTTCATTAAGCAACCTTAGCTCAATTCTGTACCCAGTGTGAACAAATACGGCATCTACCTCTATTCCATCCTATCATTCGAAGTCACTGTAAATGGCGGACTAAAAGGCGACCGTTTGGTTGTTTTAAATGTCCGACTGTCTACTCAGGCACCAAAACGTGCTGGTCAAGATAATACGCACAAATTAAATGGGTAAGTCTTCTGTCAAAGGAGGGCATAGTGTCTTTTGATGCCACGTCCTCTGTTGCTTGTAGTCCACAGGGTCTAACAGAAAACGCCACCAAAGCACTCTGCAAAAGGAAATAAACTGAAACGCATAATCACCTGGGATGCATATAAAGACCCTGATATCTGAGATGCAGTCCCAAAACGTACGTAACCTTCCATGGAGTAAAGTACGAAAAAGTAAAAGGCGTGCCAACGTTTTCAGCTATTTCTGAAGTCAAAGTCTGGGCAGTCCTGCATCGATTGGAGTCACTGGGCTGCCAACACCAGCTATCGAAATTCCTGGCTTCGTATGTGAATGCTACCTTCAGGTTTATTGAATAGAATCAGGTGTCGACGCTTATATCACATCTCAGCATCATCTTCTTGGGCACTATTTACGGTGAGGAAAGAAAATTAGAAGCTGCTAGTCCTTTCCTGGTGCAAATATTTGGGTAACCTACATCCTAAGTTTCTGGCAAACCGAAAAACGCAATGAAATATTGAACTTCAGCCGCAATGACTCAATCTGTCACAAACGAAGTTGGTAAGACCCAAATTTTGGCGAATGCTGCCTCGCATCGTTCATTTCTTGGAAACTGTCCGCTGCTTTTCACGAAATTCAGGGTTAGGGTTTCACAGGGGCCGTAGGCAACCATCGGACGGCAGTTGGAGAAACTGAGAGATAACTTCGACTGCGGATTAACGAAGGGAAATGACATTAACTCTCAAGTCGCAGTTCCTTTAATAGGAGCCGACAACATAGTCAAGTTTGGTAAGACAGAACCCACAAGCTTACGTTTTAGGAAGTTGTAGTTCCAGAGATATCAGAGGTTCGGTAGGTGATAAATGCCAAATAACCTGATGTATTGTCCGAGTATAAGAGCAACCAGTCTTTACTTGATTTTCGATAGCATTTATTACTTTTTAACAACCATAGCCCCAACATTATGAAACAAAAAACACTGTTAAAGGTAATTTTCACGTAGTTTGCATGTACCGAAATAAATCTTTTAAATTTTCCGTGTGATTAAAATATCTACGCAACATGTTACTCATTTTATCCTGAGGTCTGCAATGTGCCGCAGTAGGCATGTCTCTGAGTAGATTCTGTTATAAGCAAGCTTACCGTTAGTCCTGACCCAGCACTGCTTTCCGTCTTTAAGGTTTGCAGGTGGTGTCGACATGCTTCTGCCGAGGGCACTTCCTGTTTGTTGTCAATTGACGACTTGCTGGTGCACATAAAGATGTGGGTTTCAAAGCAAGTAAGGTAAGCGATGCATCAGTCTGCGTGGTTTGACCCCCCTCCCCTCCCCAGCTTATGCCAGTCTCAAATGTCCTAGACTAGAGCCTATGTTTTAAATAACAGATTGTCTGGGCAACCTATACGGCAGGTATAGCGGACACGACCCGGGGAATTCAGCAATGATTATCATGCGTAACTGCGTGGTATATCATGATTTAATCTTGTGGGAGGTTGCAGACCTGGTGAGCTAATGCTCCCTGGCTGTTATCTTACTAATTCCTGCTGCACAAAATGGGCTTCGTTCAGCAACTGATCAGGCCAATCCTCAGCCTCGTTTTCGTTCCCCTCCACCCGCGCCTCACTGACAGCACTATGAACTCGCCACCATCGGTTCCCAACAAATAAACATTTGCTCCCACATTCTCTTGTGTCAATGGCAAATCCGAGGTTTTTTTTTCTAGTGGCACATTAGTGCAGACGTCTACAGTATGTGGATCCCAAGTTAAGTAATCCAACGTACTCCCAGTAGTTGCTTGCTATAGAAGAATAGCTCGGTTTCGCTAAAGCCCTGTGAATTCTTAGTCGTCATGAGTTATTAATTTTTCTGCTACGACTAGCTCACTGCAACCTCACTAACGTACACAACGGATTTTAAAATGGTCCGTTTAAATTGTTCAAAATATACAAAATTTCAGAAAAAACGCAACAGATCACCGCAGATGAACAAGAACGCTGCAAACGCTGTTCAGAATTGCCATATTTGATTAGCAAAAATACACTTCTGAACTTACCAAAGCTTTGAGTTCCGAATGCTCGGTCGTATCTCGAAACGTTCGAAGCCCTATGCTATATTTAAATGCATCTTCATAAGGAATAATGATAAGAATGTAATACACACGTCTTCTTATCCTAAAAGTTACTAATTATACAGTAATCCGTACATCCTCTTCGTTCGCTTCTCTGTAAATTGGTAAGTTAAATCTTCGTAAGTTGAGGAGTATCTGTACTGCCTGAAGTGTCTTCAAGCACCGCCACAAAACCAGCTGAAGTAAAATTAATTTTCAAACAATAATTAAAATTTTAGGTAGCGTGTTTGGGCACACGTGGCCTAAGGCCCGTGGATTTATCCCATACTTTATGAAATTTGATGCTTTTTAAGGTATTTGAAAAACATACATTTTTGAGCAACTTCACTCACACAAGTTTTTTTCATTCGATTTTATAAGCATTCAATAAACTATGGCAAATCAAGTCAAGGATATTTCAGTATGTAACTATGGCTAACAAGGAGCTCGTTAAAAACTTTTTATTGCTGATAGCTATTTTTAGGCAACTCATTATTCATATTAATGAAGAGTTCTCGCTATAACTATCGAACACAGAAGTAACATCTGAGTTCTCCCTACACAGTGACATAATTACGGCCATCTCAACGACCGCAAATGATTCATTAAAGTGACCAGATCTTCGAGGTACTTATGAATAAACAGGCAGAATCATTTAGTTTGATAACGTGGGATAGTTCATATATAACTGCCCAACTTATGCGTGTCATACAGATAAAATTGAACGCTAAATATCTTGCTTTGCCCACAAACTTACCTTTTGTCACTCAAGAAACCGTAAAGTTCGATCTAATTAGTGATGACACCTTGACTAGAATAACTTCAAGATCTGTAAAAGTTCTGAACATGCAAGTTTATGACGAGTGCTAGAATTGCGCTACTGCCAAAATATTGGCCGTCATAGCAATACGCTTAAGGGAGTAAGAAAACCAGGGAATGATAGGACTTGGTTGGCTGCAAACTATAGTCAGCACTACGTGTGTGGCAATAATAAGCCACTCGACAACTGAAAAGATCCTCAAGGCTGAAAGGAAAGTGGCATCACAGCGCACATTTTAACTGACGACTTCGTCTGCTCCGGAGCTCTGTCGTATCACTTAAGCTATTGAGCTGAGCACGAGGCTAGCATTTCTTAAGTTGGTTCACTTTCTTCTTTTTTTCCTCTTTCAAACTCCTCTTTTCCTCTTCCCTGTCAATTTGAAAAGAATGTTATAGTCCTCTGTTCTAGCATTGATATGCTGGTTAACGATGATCTCTTTTATTCTGCCAAAGGTCAACCCACTTCCAGGATCTCTTCAAGATTGCAGACACAGATGGTTCGGGTAACCTCGACATAACGGAGGTCAAAAGTCTATTCAGTATGCTGGGCCTCACTTCGGAAGAGGAAGAGTTAAGAAAAATCTTCGAGCATTTGGATGTCAATAACGACGGCACCTTGGATGATACAGAGTTTTTTGGACTTGTAAAATATTTAATTCGGCGAGAATAACAGCATGGCATAGGTGAATATTTTTGCTTTCATGGTTAAATGTACGTCAGCGTGTTTGGTCTGCAGTACTTTTAAACTTGGCTCACGGCGCGCTAGTTGACCGTATGCGGCCACCTGTTTAAAACATTGGAGAGGGACGGGATTATCTGTCCGTGTGGCCTCTTGCTACTTCAGAATATCGCAGGCCATTGTTTAATTTATTTTCATCATTAGTATTCGGAAGCTCAATCTTATGAAACAACAGCGCAGCCTTAAAAGCATATGTTACGTTTTTCAGTTCATTGTTATTTAAGTAAAGGTATACGAATGCATTTTATTCCCTATTGCTTACAGACGGGCTAATAAAAATCATCGATGCGTAGGAAAAATTGAAAAAGACGTTGTTTACATAATTACATGCGAAAAGCAGACAGCCATCGGCTGGTCGGCAAGACTACGTATAAAAGGCTACTAGTGTATTGTAAGTAGTATAATTATGCGCAATTACACGTGGATGGTAAGTGAGAAGCTTGGTGCGCGTAGTTTTCACTTCGAGAAATTCAGGCAGGTGGAAAGAACAACATCCGTGGGTAGAACATTCCAGGCTGCAACCATTCTGTTGCCGCAGAAAAACTTTCGTCCATCGATCCTTGCCTTACCTGTGTGTAAGTTCAGTGGATGACCGCACAAAGTGGACATGTTAGCCTGAGTGAAAAAATCAAAAATTTCCAGTCCAGGCTATTCATAATGCGAAAGGAGGCATTGGTACCAATAAGACTCGTTGTACATACTTGGTAGGCAATGCAAAAATGAGCTTTCTTTTGATTATTTGTATGCTTATTAACATCACTATCAGTATCTTGAAAAGTTTTGGTGACCGTTCTTTGCCTCATCAGTCGAACATTTTTCCGAGAAGGACACATGAAATGCAAAAGTGGAAAAGAACGAAAAATTTCAATGCTAAAAGGAATGTGAACCGGAGCACGCTCAATCCAACAGTCCCTCGTAGTCCATGTTCTATCTCCTCCAGAAAATATGTGGGTTGTAAATAATCCTGTGTGGATTTGGAAGTATGCAATAAGATCTGGCGGGATGGAATGCTTGTTTCTGGTTTTTCTAAAAACTAAAATTCCATTTCATCGGTCCTCTTGATGGCTTATTATAATGGAACTATAATAGCACCTTAGAACTAATTAGCGCCAACCTGGATACCATGGCTGTCGTGGACAGGGATATCCATTACTGCCCCGACAAAGGAGGCACAGCGGTAGGGACTTGCACGCGAATTTGGTTGTAGTGAGGTCTATTTGGGCTGCGTCTTCCTCACTTCCTCTTCCAATATCCGCTCTGCACTGGTGACAAGACAAAATCAGGAAAAGCGGCACGGGAATGGTGAAAAACGAAGTTAAACGGCGTATTTACACGTACCACATGCGACATTGATACGTTCGTCAACCCACTTTTGGTGCCGCCAACGTGAACAACAAAAGACTTTGGTGGCAGTAACATCGATGGTGTCCCATAGTTCCGTTCATTGGGCTTTATCAGTACCATTCTCGTCCAGAATTTGCATTTGCTCCAACCTGAGCTTCGTATGATTGATGAAGTCCAATCCGCGTTCAGTCTTATTCACTAATACAGTATTCAGCGTACCTGCTGTTCGCTCACCTGGCGGTCGCCCGCGGGTATGCCGTCGAAGCCTCATCTTTGAGACGACAGGATGGTGGTCCATCCAGCAGCCTGCAACACACCTTTTCTTGGGCACTAGCGCATCAGAGGGATCCTACCTCTGGATGACGAGGTAATCCATCAGTTGCCAGTGACACAAACGAGGGTGCATCTACGTGCCTTCTCCCGTTTTTGAATACAGAAGAATTTGTGGGGGGGACAATCGTGGCAGGCGAAAGCCTGCGGCTGTTACGGTTGCCGCGGCGTAACATTCGCTTCCGCATCATGTGGTCTCAATCGACGCAGGCAGTGAAGTTATTGCAGCAGCTTCAGTTATTAGGTTAGACTCTGGCCACTATGACATTCTGGCCCGATTCCGTATGAGAAGAGAAGAAGTAGGACGCTAGTTGGGAGGATAGTGTATTCTGTACAGAACTATCGAAGAAGGGGTTGGAAGTTGGTAGCCGGACGAGGACACGTCCGGGTCGCAAGACCATTTGGGAGTCAGTCTTCAGTGTGATTGGCTGGTTTGGACAGTCTGGATTGGTGAGGACCAGACGTCGTATACAAGATTTCAGGTGACAGCTGCAATGCGGTGTATTGCGGTCAGACAGGAAAGTCAGCCTCCACGCGCATACACGAACATCAATTGAAAGTAAGGTGGTGAGACCACTTTTCTCAAGTTGCCATGCATACGCTGGAAACTGGCACAAATTTGCCTGGGACAAAACCCGCATTTTTGCCTCCTGTTCATCTAAGAAAGGCCGATAATTTTTGGAGGCCATTTATTCAGATAGCTCGAATTGGACCCTGCGTACAGCAACCTGAAAGAAAGATGGAAGAGGTGACAGCCAATCCAAGAAGGAGTTCATCCCACAATTACAGCCATTAGCAATATCGATTTTTTGCACGTTTTAAATGTAAACTGCTTCGTACACTTACTTCACGTCTGACGACGACGACATGTCGAACCAGCGTTGAAAATTTACCTAATAAAGTTTTCTTACCGCTTCCCAAAGAACTCCTTTTCTTCAAATTCGACACCTTGAGATGCCTATTTTTCAATTGATACCTATATTTACACGTATGTACTTAAGGCCGAGGAGGCAAAAAACTTACTTCGTAAAAGTGATTCAGATAAACTGAGTAACTGAGAATAAAGGTCCCCTGAGTGCACCTTGGGATCTAACTGGACTTAGCCCCATCAGAAGGTCAGCACGTCAATGGTACCCGCGTGTCGGGGTTTTTGCACCAGCGTACCTTTCTATCTTCTCAATTGTATGTTTGTCTTCGTTTGAATCAGCCTCTTCCACAACATTAAGATGGCGTTGGCATTATTTGTAACTTCGAATGGGGCTTTTGTTACATAAGCTTACTATTTAGGGGAGTTTCTAGCCAGGAAATATCATGGAGATGACGTACCGTATAAATTGGCGAGAAGCAGCGTTAGTATGTGACTGAATTATAAGACAGTGCAAATGAGTGTTCCAAAGCCGGCAATTGTCATCCCCCTACTGTTCTCTAAATGACGACGGGGAAGACACGGGACTAGGTAACCCCGTATTAAAGGTGCCCGATGGTACACAAACGCTGCTATGATAGGGGCGCTTTGCCAAAGGATAAAAGCGTATTTCAGAGAAAAGGGGAGACGAATGCAGGAACAGTGGCATCTACTGGACCAATTATCAAAAGACGATTACCCAGACAACTTCATTAGCCGCCTCTTCCGTACGTGATCAGGAAGAACAAATGGGGTGCGTTATCATCACCGTGGAACCCTTTATCTTGCACAAAGAATGTATCAGAAGCAACATACTGCACTGCCACTGAGTTTGACGCGGGTATCACTCATCCTCCGGCAGGTACCACATGTACGGTAGGCCTACAAATGAAGCACCGACTGGACGAAGGCGAGCAATGAGTTTAGTTTGATGAACTCCATGCTACGACTGGTCATTTCGCCATACAAGTGAGACAGCGCGACAACTCAACTCACGAATAGACCCGCTGTCTCATGTCGCTACCCCCACCTTGGTGGAGGTTCCCCATGACTTTGATTTCACGCGCACCCAGATAATGGCGCGGTTCGGTGACAGTTTGACCGTCGATTTCGATGAGGTCCACCGTATGCTCTGCACCAGGTGGTGCAGGGACGGTGAATTGCGCGTGTATTAGCTTTAAGTGATAGTAGCCTTGCGCTGCAGCTACCGCACTCTCTCCTCCTGCCCCACCTGAGCCTGGTGTCATGACAGAGTCAAGAAGACTGGAGGCGGGAGAGGACGCAGGTGGCTGGCGCGGCCGGAGCCGCCCCTGGGTGTACCACCACACCTGAATCGGATCCAACGGAGTGGGAGTGCCATAAAGACCACATTGAGAAGGAGCCATTGCAGCCTGACTCTCAGTCCGCCAGTCAGCCACTACATACAAAACACACAATTGGGCTGACTAGGCGGTCCGAGTTATCCCGTCAGTTGGCAACCTTCCAAGCCACGGCTTTTAGCGCACCGTGATAGTTTTAAGCGCGTCAGATTGTTTATGGTGAGGAAAATGGGCTGAGCTGTTTACCTCACTCTCTCCCCCACCCCCAAAATCAGACCACTGTCCGAGTCAGTCAGTTGCCTGATGTGGATGTGGGCGCATTGGCTGACGGCTCGGCGTACCCGTCTTCGTGTGCCACAGCACGACCTGGCCCCCGTAACGCACACAACAGGATTTACTTACTCAGGGGATATGGAGGAGCCATCGCCGTCTGACTCCCAGTTCGCTGGTCAGCCACTTGACACACACAGCACATACACTGGGCTGACGGCGTGGTCTGGTATAAGCGTCAGATTGGCAGCCTTCCAAGCCACGGTTTCTATGAAACCATGATATACTCTGGTAAATGGTGATTGTGAGGGTGTTGTCGATGTATTGGTGTAGGTGGTGTTCGCTGATGTAGCTTAGCCTCCGGTGGTTTACCGCAGGTTTTCGTGGAGAAGCATACGTCCTAATAGGCCCATGTGATGTGTTAATGTGCGGGAGCAGTGAGGGCAGTGAAGGCGGGCGAGTTGACTTTATGTCGGAGCCCCAGGCACTGGTTCACCAGCCTCCGTGCGATGGATTCGCAGGTGACCGACCAGGCTGATGCGTGAGTTGAAGTTGCGGGTGCAGTGTGGGCAGGAGAAATCGTTAGAGGCTGGGGGGATGTCATTCATGGTAGTGGGGGTGGTCGTGGCGGTAAAAATAGCAGGAGCGGATGGTGTGCATGGTGTATCGGTGTTGTCGGCATGGTGGTGAATTCCGGTGTCATGGATGCGCATGCGATCGAAAAGGCCCATGTGATGAGTGAATGCGCGAGGACAGTGAGGGCAGTGGAGGCGGCGATCTCTGCTGTGTGTTGGTGCTCCGGGCACTGTCTCACCAGTCTCTGTACGATGGATATGCAAGTGACCGACCAGGCCGATGTGTGAGGTGAATGTGCGGTCGCATTGAGGACAGCTTAGGAGAGATTCCCCATCGCTGATGGTGATGGTGGTAGTGAAGGCGAAGGCGGTGGTGGTTGCGGTGGTGGGGGTAACAGGCGATGAGTATTGGGATGTGGTCTCTATGATGGTTGGAGTAATGGAATTAATGCCAGGAGTGAGGGTGGAGAAGTCAGAAGGAGGGTTGGCTGATTCGCGCGAGGAAGATGCGTTGACAGCGCAGGCATGTTGGCAGGGCCTGGGCATCGACGATGTTGGTCCGGGGCGCTGGTGACTTTCGTGCCGCTCTTTTGGCCTTGGCGGCGGCGATCCGGTTGGCCTCATAGATTGCTAAACTAGTCTTCACGGATCTTCTCCATGCTGGTCTACCCTGGGCTAGGTCCTCCCAGGTCGCCGGGCTAATTTGCAGTTGCTTCAGCGATTTCTTCAAAGTGTCCTCGTAGCGTCGTTTTTGACCTCCCTGTCGACGAGCATCCCTAGGGACATCTCCGTAGAAAAGTCGTTTGGGTAGTCGCTCGTTGTCCATTCTTACCAGATGGCCGCTCCATCGCAGTTACACTTACCTCAGCATGGCGTGGATGCTGAGGATTCTGGTCCACTTCAGTACTTCCGTGTCCACGATCCTGTCTTGCCATCTCAGCTTCAGTATTCTGCGGAGGCAGCTGAGATGAAATTGATTCAGCTTCCTGGCTTGGTTCGAGTAGATTGTCCAGGTTTCCGCTCCGTAAAGGAGTATTGACAAGACGACGGCTTTGTACATCTTCAGTTTGGTGTTCAGGTGAATACCGTGGTGATTTCACACGGAGGCCTGCAACCGGCCGAAAGCCTGAATAGCTTTGGAGATCCGTTGGGCAACCTCGCCATCGATTCTCGGGTTGCGTGACAGCGTGCTTCCTAGATAAGCGAAGGTTTCCACGTATTGAGTTGAGCACCGTTGACATTGATTCGGGGAGCATTGTATTCTATGCTAGGTGGCGGCTTGTGCATGACAACCGTTTTGGCTATACTGATTGTTAATCCAAAATCGGCGCAGCCTGCGGCGAAGCGGTCCATGCTCCTTTGCATGTCCTCCTCCGTCACGGTGTTAAGGGCGCAGTCGTCCGTGAAGAGCAAGTCATGGACTGTAGTCGTAGACATGCGCGTTGGAGCCTGCATACGCCGACTGTTGAGAAGGTGCCCGTCAGTTCTGTAGGTGATGCGGATACCAGGCTGCTCATCACGGTAGGCGTCCATCAGCATAGCCGAGAACATGAGACTGAAGAGGGTTGGGCCAGTACACAGCCCTGCTTCACTCCGTTGGTCACTGCAAATTCTTCGCATACCGTCCCGTTGTCAGTGACGCGCGCCGTCATCCCGTCATGAAGCTGACGCACCATATGCGTGAACCGCTCAAAACATCCAAATTTCTGCATGAATTTCCACAGTCCGTCGCAATTCACCGTGTCAAAGGCTTTCGTTAGATCCACGAAGGTAGTGTAAAGGTGAGTTCGCATCTCCTGGCACTTCTCTTGTAGCTGGCGGGCGGCAAAGATCATATCGGTTGTTCCGCGGTGTCGGCGGAAGCCACATTGGCTTTCCAAGAGCAAGCCCTGCTCTAGGTGACCATTCAAACAATTGAGAATTATACGGGCGAAGATCTTCCCGGCGATGTTGAGCAACGAGATACCTCTGTGATTATCACAGAGTTGCCGGTTCCCCTTCCCTTTGTAGAGATGGACGATGGTCGCGTCTTTGAAATCCTGAGGAACTTGTCCTTGGCGCCACATCTCCTGGAAGGGTGTTGTGAGATCTGCCATCAGCCGGGGTCCGCCATGCTTGTAGACTTCCGGTGGGATTGCGTCGGATCCTGGTGCTTTACCGCTGGAAATCTGCTGCACGGCCCGGATTGTTTCTGATAGGGAAGGTGACAGATCCAGGTCATTGTTTGTGTCCACTTGAGGGAGCCGGTCAATGGCAGCATCGGAGATGGCTGATGAGCAATTAAGGACACTTCTGAAGTGCTCGGCCCAGCGCTTCAGAAATTGCGATTTCTCTGCCAACAGTGTTGTGCTGTCAGAGCTGAGCAGCGGTGCGGTCCCTTTGATGCAAGGGCCTTGATGGCTTTGAAAAAGTTTTTCATTTCATTGCGGTCCGCATACCCCTGGATTTCCTCAGCCTTTCTGATCATCCAGGCATCCTGCATCTCTCGCAGCCGTTGCTGTACAAAGCGCCGGCATCTGAAGAAGGCTGCTTTGGTGGCGTCAGTCCGAAGGTCCATGTAGGCTTTGTATAGTCCATTCTTCTCCGCGAGTAAGTTGTTAATTTCGGCGTCATTGTCGTCAAACCAGTCCGTGTGTCGATGGCGTGCGCGTCCGAGGACTTCGAGGGCGGTGGACTGGATGACATTTCGCAGTTGACACTATATTGCCTCCATGTTGGCGTTATTATTTGGAGCATGCAGGTTCTCCCGTTTCTCGGTTATCGGTTGCTGAAATCAAAACAGTGAGCAGGCAAATTAAATAAAAAGTATTTAACTTACCTGGCGGCCTCTTACCTTGGGGCTTTCGTCGGGTTTGCAGTCGGAGCCTCATCTGGGAGATGACGACGTGATGATCTGTCCAACCATCGGCATTGCGGATCACCTTGGTTACCAGCACGTCCTGTCAGTCTCGCCTCCGGACGAGAACATAGTCCAGCAGATGCCAGCGCCGCGACCGAGGGTGCATCTACGTGACCTTCTCCCGCGTCGGAAGGCGGAAGAAGGTGTTGGTCAGCAGGAGACGATGTTCCGCACACGTGCGCAGAAGAAGGAGGCCGTTATCGTTACAGCTACCGAGACCGTGGGGACCCAGCGCTCCCTGCCAGGCAGCGTGGTCCGTCCCGACGCGGGCGTTGAAGTCACCAAGGACAATTAGCTTGTCCACCTTGGACACGGTCGCCAGCAGGGCGTGCAGGTCCTCGTAGAATTTGTCCTTCACCGCATCAGAGCTCGTCATTGGGGAGCGTAGGCGCCGATGATGGTTGCGAACTGGTCTCCCCGAAGAGGCAGGCGGAGGCTAATCAGGTGATAATTGATACCCTGCGGCAGACAGGGCAGACGTCCCACGATGTCGTTCCGGATGGCAAAGGCAACACCAGCGTCGCGTCGCTCTGCCTTTGGCCGGCCGCTCTAGAGGAAGGTATAGCCGGCACCCACCTCTTCCAACTGACGCTGCTTAGAAAATTGGGTCTCGCTGAGAGAAACAATGTCCACCTTGTAGCGCGCCAGTTCCCGAGCGACTGGCGCCGTCCTCCGTTCCGGCCAGTTGCCCTTCGGATTGTTTAAAATGGGACGAAATTTCCAGGCTGCTAGTGTGAGCGGACTCACTCGAGCAGCCCAGAGAGTATGGCGAGGGGATGGGGACGTGGGGTATTGTTGTTTGTTTGAGTTTTACGATCGCGTATTTTGTGATCTGCGAGCCGTGGCCGGCTGCAGAAGACGTGATAACCAGCATTTGTTTAGGGCACCTTTTCTAGCCCCTTCCTCCACGAGGAGGCAAGCAGTGCTGTCCCTAAATAGGGCTGCTCGGACATCCCAGGCGGCTGCCGAATTCCCCTATGGGTCACGGTTTTGTTTTAGTGGGAGAACGATCCGAGTTAGCCTGGACATTTGGACCATCTGCGCCGTATAGGAACCCATGTTTGCATTTCGGGTTCTTGCTGGTGGTCAGATTGGCTGAAAGAAGGCAAACTAAGCCCGAAACAGTATTGAATCCATCTACCCGCATTCGCTGCATTCCCTGTCCACACTAACACGTACCACTTTGAGATATGGGAAGTACATCGTCGAATGTAGATTAAAGAATCCAAATTAATGATTTCCACTATAATCTTCTGTTACGAACTGACAAAACTGAATCGGGAAGCACACTAGAGGCACTCATTTCTAAGAATTCGTTGTTTTTCCAAAATTCGTCCTCACACCCACTGCTGACATACTGAGAGTCGAATGGACTGGAGCTGTTGGCCCCACTGAATTTTTTAAAATCCTTCCTCAATATATTACCCTGTCACAAGTTCCCTGCACACTTTTGTGTTATAGACTCCCAGGAGCAGAGGGGTCTTCAGAAAGCTCCCACTGTTCTCACACAAATACCTGAAGCCAAGGCTGCGAGCTTACTCAAGCAAACAGGCCCCGATATCTATAAGTGGGCATAACGAAAACGCAGTCACCTGTCAGACCATAATGCAATCAGGTGAACCCTAACCGAGGGATGAGGGTGGAAGTGGGGAGAGTTTGGTTACTCGCAAAAGAAAAATCCCTTGATTTGTACCCATTCCCTTTGCCATACAAATCCGTTTCGCCCTAAAAACGGCTAACCGATACGGAAGCGCTGACAGAACTATATTTTGAATAATAGATTACACGTTGCTTTTGTGTTTCTCTGTGGCGTGTGTATGTGTATGTGTCGGATACAGGTGCTGATACATGTGTAACCAGCTAAAGAGTGCATAAACAAGCTTGAAACGGATCCTCTCCCGATATTCCTTTTCCTTCTAGGTCGATTTCCTCTCAGTAGTTTCGAACACCCAATTTCCTGCTGTGAGTGAGTACTCAGTTTTGCCTAAAGTTGAAAAATGAGCAGAATTACAAAATTCCCAATTTTATTTATGGCGTTCCTTTGGTGCCAGGTTAGGCTATTCAACCTTAAGAGTTTCAAACTTCACGATTCTGTTGGTGTCAATTTACAATGTCAGCGTCCGAAAATAACCGCTTAGCAACCCTGGGGGTTATAGCCAATATTACAGTACCTGAACATGACGCTTACGTGGTAGGAATCTCTAACACCACGTATATTTTCACACACGGCAGGTATTTCTTAAAAGTTATCATGTGAAAATCAGCGCTTCGTGGAATAAGCAGTAGATGCCAAACAACTGACTCTTTCTGAAAGGGATGAATTCTAAGGAAGGGGTTATAAAGGGGGAGATAATTTAAGATAAAGGAAAAGCTTAGCAATTTTAAGAACAAAACTTAAAACAGAGGATAAGAGCCTGCAAGGAATATTC
Organism: Schistocephalus solidus; assembly: GCA_017591395.1. Lineage (NCBI taxonomy): Eukaryota > Metazoa > Platyhelminthes > Cestoda > Diphyllobothriidea > Diphyllobothriidae > Schistocephalus > Schistocephalus solidus. The sequence goes on from WEDG01003036.1 coordinate 161,553, forward strand.
TTAAAACAAAATAGATCCAGCCTTCCAATAAAATATACAGTTAAAATTTAGTAATCAGCTCGAACTGATCGAGGTGTGCAACACATATGACGAAACCTTTCTAAAAATAGAACGCATATACTGACTACTTCTGACAATTTTAAGAAACAGAAAAAAAATCCAAATCCATTTGATATCCTCAGAATTTAATGCGCCCACTTTGGGCATATTCTCCGATGAAGCACAAATGTTCTCGAGTTCGGTCCGAAAATTGATATGAATGTTACGGATGAACTCCGTCGGCTTCGGTGAAATAACCGCATACTATTCGCATCTTGTCAGCAGGCGTTTAGTAGCACTCAACTATTTGTCCATTTGCCATACTCTCAGCACCCTCCCTCGATGGGTGTATTCCCTCTAAACTGTTTCATGCATCTACTCATAATGTTCGCCCGGGTGTCTAGTTTCTTCGCTTCATTTTTTTTTCGCTTCATTGGCAAATCTATGAAACGTAGGTGTCTTTCCACGTGTTTTGCTTGATTATGTCCATCTGGTATAAAAGAGCATTTTCGCTGCGGAAATCAATAACCTTCAGTGTTGTCTTTCTGGCTTTCGCCTCATCAATGAACTCTTTCATGAATGGGTAGGGATGGCTTGTATGGCCGCCTAAACAGGAGACGGAATCGAAACAGCCTGCCCGCTTATAATAGGTTGTTTTATGGTAAATGAGTCTTAACGATAACCCTAACGTAAAAGTAAACTGTCTCCTGAATCTTAACCCGAGCCCCAGCCTAAACTTAAACCCTACAGTTAGCACGATTATAGCCTTAGTCCTTAACCTAATCATGACCCTAGCCCAAGCGCTAATCTTAAATTCAAACTTAAATCTAACCCTAAACTCAACCTTAGCCCTAACCCTCACCTTAATCCTAAACATAATTTCCTTGGAATTTAGCGCAACGCCGCATATATTGTGGGCGGTTCCTTTTCCCGTGTCCCGTTTAGGCGGCCATACAAGGCATTCTTACCCAGGAATTAAATGTAATAGCCTTGCTCACAAGCTTTTCCCGCTTTTTTGAGTAAGCAGACTTAATCAGAGAAAAAGATTTCAATGGTGGACTGACCACAATTCGGAATAGTGATTTTTATTCCCGCTGCCGCCAATGGGGTCTAAGAGTACGCACAGACTTCAGCTCGGCAAGCCAAGTACATTCAAACCCAGTACCTCGCACAGGAATTCCGCACTCCATATCCTATGATCGCAGATTCCGGGTCAAGTGCGTTATGTGGAAGCAACGAGGGTGCTTTAAGTCCACTATATAGCTCCACCTTTGGCGGCTTCAGGAGACTTTGTCTGTGTTTACCCAAGGAGTAGGCAGGAAAAATGGCCGGAGGCGACTTCATACGCAAACAGTTTGACGAGATTGATAAAGACGGCGATGGATTTATCACAGAATCTGACCTCCGCGAATGCGTCAAGGGACATTCCGTCCATTCCTGTGCCATCAGAGTAAGCAACCCCAGTTGTCGCCAACAGTTTTTGGTGGTATTTAGAGGTATTACCAGGACATCGCACAAGTCGATACAACCTCGTGTCTTTATTTCCCTTTACTTGTTTCTAACCACTAGCAGAGTCAGTATAGTCTGACACCTGCCAGTCAATCTTTTTTTGGAAAATCCAAAATGTTCTTCCCCCTACCACGATACGTACGGTGATGTCTATTTTCTTCGGATGGGCTTAAATTCTTCTGTCATTTGCGCTCTCACCTGAAGTCTTTAACAGAAGTTCCTGTTTACTCATCTACCCGATACTGGCCGCAAAAGATCGTGAAATACCGTTTTCTTTCTCTGAACTGCCAGGGATGCTGATTCGAGCATTTACCTCCATAAGTTGTAGATTGAGGCCTGAAGTATTAACTATCAGACTAAAATTTATGGAGCACTCGAACGTGGGTATTGTAAACGTCTTTAAAAAACTTTCTGACTGCCAGCATTTCCCTAGTACTGCATACTAGTTAAGGAGTTACCTGTGGAGGTATATTACACGCGGTCAAAAGTTCCTTATTGTAAAATAAGATTTTTTAATTTTTGAGTCCGATACTTACTAATCAACTAGGGATGCAAATGGAGGATAGAGCAGGACATCGCGTTGTGAATATTTTATGAGTTTTTAAACTTGTTTGTGACTTGCAGTGTTTCTTCAAGCGCTATGATGCCAATGGTGACAAGAAAATCTCTTTCACAGAGTACCACAACGGCCTACTATCTTACCTATTCCAGAATTTACGGTAGGTGCACTGCGTTTTATCTCCATTATTTCACATTTCTTCATTCTACCAGGCCTCCAATTTTCCGCTTCTACTTAACTGTTTAGGATTCTATGGCGAGATTTTTCACAAAGATTTTCACAAAAAAGGCTTCTTCCGATGGCTTTATCTCAGGTTCACGGATTTAATCCTGATGAAATTATAAAGCAGCCTGACATTAAAACTTTGAGGTTTTTCTATGCTTGAAGGCATCAAGGGAATGCATGGCGAGCCAGCACTACTTCGAAGTCCTTGCAACGTGTATCTAGACTTTGGCTAATAAATGTGCAGTGAGTATGTCATATAAATCAGACTTTGAGTTCTGGTTACTGTCTGTTAGCAGAATATAAATATTCCATGGTTATTTTGTCAAAGTTGATGGATTTCAGCTCAACTACTTATATCGACTTCCGGACCGAACCTATAAAAGTTTTTACCGAAGAATTTGCGTATCAACTTCTGAGGAGGTGTAATAGCTGGAACATTAACTGACTTTTCCGGATATCTTGTCAGATTTTTTCAATTATTCTCCCGATATTTTCTTCTGATCTATTCTTCGCCTGACTGCTGGTACCACTGTTACTCTCCTCCAACTGTTGCTCTAATCAATACTTATTTTCATGCTAATACTAGGGTAATGTTCATTGCGCATACTGAAACTAATAATGGTAATAATACGGGTCTATTGGTCGGTTATGCCTCAGTCGTAACGTTCGTATCATGTTTTATATAAATTCTAGCGTTATGTTAAGGTTAAGTGTTCCCTATGGTACACATCTCAAAACCACACCTGAAGCCTTTCTCTGCGACACAATTGTCTACCGTAATGCTTTGAAGAGAATCCGTCCTGAAAGGGAAGTCTACACAAAATGAAGATCAGTAACTTCCCTCAATCTGACAGAAATGTTCTGCCGTCCATCTTCTTACGGTAAAGGGAAGGGACAGCAAAGATGTATAAATTGGTAAATGACCAGTCTGAGTCAATTTATGTATATTTATCTAGGTGGCAGTAGCCTCATTCTCACAAAGTAAGCATTCAGGTCTTTTTGCATGCTTACTTCCGTCTACTTAGAACTTGCGGGACTGAACGCAGTGCGAAATACTGATTGAAGTAGTCATAGCATAATTGCCATAGAGCTCAGAGACATTTTAGTGTGCTGTATGGTTTACCTTATCCCTAGGTTAGTCCCATGATTGTCAGCGCCTGCATGTCTCTGATTGAGTAATGATCGTCATCAATTCTACCTCACCCGTGGACAGTCGATGCAGGGCATTTTTTGCCTACGGTCGCAGGCGTTGGCACGTAAATATGGCTGGCTGAATGGAGGCATGGACAAGTAGGTTGCCGGGTCTATCCGCCTGATTCTTGAACCACCGCTGGTAAGGCAAAACCTTTTTTTGCATTTTCAGGGATGAGGCCACCGCTAGTTCCTTGTTTCACCTCCTGGATACGGACAGGTCGGGCAAGGTGAGTTTGTCGGAAATGCGCCACTTTTTCGAGAGCTGTGTGGGCCAACTGCCAAAGGAGTACGTCACTGACTTCCTCAGAAGTCTCGATGAGAATAAGGATGGCGAAATCAGCGAAGAGGAATTCATCACCTTCATGCGCAAAACCTGGCAAAACCAATGCTGCTGTTGCTCTGGCGCCCAACAACAATTCATTCCTAAAAAACTGCGCTGAGGACGTTCCCCTGCAGACAGCATGTTGCCGAGGGCATTGTGATCTTAAAACTTGTGCTCATTAAATTACCCTTGCTTTTTTGCTTTAATTTTCTAAGGATGAGTAAAAGAGATAAAATGTAACTTTTAAATTGCAGTACTTTAAACACGCGAGCTGAAATGTTGTCAGGTTTCCAAAAAACAAAATAACTACACTGAAGTTGTATGGAAGTAGTTAATGGAAAATGAGGACATCGCACAGCCAGACAAGGCTTATTATCAGACGTGACCGAACCGTCGACCAACACATTTCGCTCTGGGTGCCAAGCCAAATGAGCTCTAGCGTGGTTGTTTACGAATTACGCAATAAATAAATATTTTCTGTGAATATTCCCATGTTAAACTTGGAAAGTCAAATCGGCAAACACGTGTTTTCGGTAACTCATCATCGGGCCGGTACAATTCCATTGATAATTAAAGCATGAGGGATTTACAGGTCTTAGAAGCGTCCTACACCGGTCACATGGCGAGGTCGGCGGGTTGAGGTCACTGGGACTGGGAAAGGGGGTAGGTAGGGTAGGATGTGAGCAATAGTTGGACTTTCAGTACCATGAGTGAATATCACTGTCAAGTAGGCGCAGTGAACAACTGGCGTCAGAAGGCGGGGTTGGCATGGGAACACTACCTGAAATGGTTGTCGGCCATGGGCGAGAGAGCGCTGTATGAGCATCTTCTGACAGTATAGTGCTGGGTTTGCTAGCCTCAGCTGTTGCTCGCACCCGTTGGCGTAGGCCTTTAGAGAAGATGGTTGGTGTCCGGTAGACAACCTAAACGGCTTCGTTGGGATCGATGCGGTGATTAAATATCAACTGGATGGGCGAGAATAGAACTCGAGATCATCTATACCTAATCAGGCAGTTATATGCTCACGTATCCTCTTTCCAGGCGCCTCGCTGGACGTGCCCTTCTTTCCAACTTGCAGGATGAACCCATTTTTACGCTTGAATAACTGATCAGATTGCGTTAGCGATTGTGAGGCTGTAGAAAATATTGTAAAGATTTCGATTGTGAAATATATTCTGCTTGTATGCCGTTTCGTAAGTACTACAGGATAGTTTATTTTTATCACGGGTCGACAATTTCAGCTGCGCCATAGTATGGCGCTCGTCTTATAAAATCGGGAAAAATAGGCTTAGTAGACCGCAGTTCAGGGAAAAGTACTTCTGAATGAGCCAAAAGTTAGTTTTGGTTTCATTAATGTCCCATCAGTTCGAAAGTTTTTTTATAATAACTTTTCTGTTAGCTTCATAATATTACTGATTCATCTATGTTGTGTTGATAATGCAAAAAATCTAAGGTGATAGGAGGGCAGAATAAAGAGGGTTAGTTGGCATGTAAGCGTAACTTACTCCTTTGTTTTGGGCTGCATCTATGAATTTGTTATAGTAATACACGTTTTGCCTACAGTAACGGGTTGCGAATTGCGTCTGCCTCCGCGAGTAGCCGCCGCAACAGTGCCTTCAGGGTAATCTATACACATGTCGGTATTGTCTATGGTATTCGGCTCTCCTTTCTACATAAAGATAACAGCCGTTTCCTCATGCTTACTGTAACCACGACTTGTCTACAGACTCCATAAGGGCAAGTAAAAGATAAAAGACACTCAAATGTCATCTGTGGCAACGATTTTTCCCGCGCTAAAGATGAGGAAGAAGCTTTTCATCCAGCCACACTGAGTAAGGACGATTTAAAATGCTCTGCCTCAAGTTAATTGTTATTTAACCCTCCATTGACAGGTAACTATAGGGACTATTTTCTGCCGTATTATCCACGGTTTTAATTTCTCGTCCAACATTATGAACATATTTGTATGACATTTATCTAAAAGTAAATTCCAGATTTTCCCAACTAATTATTGTGATTTTCAAATTTAAATGTGATTTACCGTTTAACCCAAGCCAAGAAGTCAAATTTGAATCCTGTCTTCATCTAATGATTTTTCGTATTATCGTGAAAAATAAACCCATCTGCTCCTGCTGGAAGATCAGAAAATAAAACGTGGAAATTTTGATTGTTCACTGGTGGAAGAAAAATCAGTAACGTTTTCCCTTATCCCTCATAAAGGGAGGAAATTTTTTGTTGGGTTGCAAAGAAACAGAGAGTAGCTTAAAAAGACTAATTGGCGGTACTTATAAACACTTGCCTTCGTTGACAGTAGTAAGGACTTTGCATCGTCTGGTGGAATTCAAGGACTTATGGAACCGGCAATGTATTCTGTTACCTCTTCAGAATACGTTTGACATATTTGGGTCGAACGGAATAAAGGTGTTGAGGATCAAAAATTGCTTTCACCTCTACCCTAATATTGGCACCGGCGACTCTAGCCTAACATCGTATTGTGATCCCCCATTAGTCGCCAAGCTGTAGTTATGCGCTAGAAACCGATGTTACTGCATGTTGTTCTTATCAATCTTAAGGTTACTTTGACATATATCACAAAAATTACAAATAGTGCTGTGTTTAAAGACCTTTTCATTCAATAACTGCTGATACTTTTTGAACTTACCTCAAAAGGTTATTTTGGATCCAGGAGGATATGGGAGGTAAAGGCCAGTAGATTCCTTGACCTTCATAAAGTGTGTAACAGTTTTACGAATATGAAGAAACCTGGAAACTATACTTCGTTGAACGGCTTTGACAGTATCGGGAGGTAAACGATTATCGATACTCAAACAATGGCCATAGGCTAAGTCAATTAAATCACATACTCTTCAATGCCTACCAAGCCAGCTCACTGGTCAGCTTCCGTACAAGGCGTGTTGCATCCGTCACCGGTAAGAATGGTACTGACCATGCTGCGGATACGTTGAGCGCGCTTTCCAGAAGGCGCGATCAACAAGCACTATGAAGTTAAAGGTCCCAAGTATCCAGATAATATCACCGGCATCCGTCTAGCCACAAAAAGTTATTTATAGCCGTTCCTCGGGGGCTTTAAATCGGAATTAACTGTCTCTGCCTGAGGCGTGCTCCACAGGTGTACTCCTGAGGCGTGCTCACAGGAACTTTAGACAATAGCAAGATTCATTCTGTACACCTGATCTATGATTCAGACTCCTAGGGTCAAGTACAACCATGACTTCCGCCCATTATTTGCATTAACAATACTACATATACAGAGGGCAGCTGGTGAAGACTACCTTCCAACAGCAATGCAAGGGCAATGCTCAAAAAGTTTTTCAGACGAATTACACTGTCTCAGGACCCAAACTTGGATAACAGCTGCATTATACGCAGTCTAAAGATATGTTATCGCTAGGCATACCTTCATAAAAGGCAACAGATCCAATAGGAGACCTACAAAGTCCATAATATTTATGCCAAAGTCTTTGCTAACTTCGTTCGCGCTCGCTTCTGGGTTTAATAAATAGAACAAAAGGCAAGAACGGATTACTGCGGTGTTAAACCGAAGAGGTAAGGTGTGGATGGACCTTCACTTTTCGACCAAATTTTTGAATACAGCCATTGCCACCAGCAGCCCACATTCACCGGTTTTGTGAATCTCAGCTCTTCCATTGCTTCATTCCATTGAGACTCCCCTATGCTGCATGTAAACATGTCACTGAAGCTGGTTTTATTGGCGGTAGTCTGTTCTCACAGAACAAGGAACAAAACCGAAGTAAATTGGTGGACAAAGAAGTTTTTGATCTCATCTCCCACGTCTATCAGGGCTATACTGCCACACAATCTCTCTTCAGACATGAGATGAGCTAGATGTTTCAGTATTTACTGGCAAACCAGCCAAAGCTATAATAGGTAATGACCTACAGCTTATGAAACATGTTATTCCTGTGACGTCCATGCCAGCACAATCAAGCGAAAATCTGTTTGTCTTAGCCAAACGCATCTTAAACAATTTATAAACGAAAGAAGAGACCGCTAATTCTCCGGAACCCATGTTGGAATATGTACTCGAACTTTAGGCTGTTTGGTAACGGCCATACTTTCATTGCCCTTAATCTGTAAGACAATTGCCGTGGAATATGCACTAAAGGACTATTTTCAAAAGTAATTCTACTTGTGGTGTTTTCTTTACTCGTTTGTTTACATAGACAAGCATTTTGTACATTTAAAACTTCAGGTTAATTATCTAACCCGATTTTTCACGTTTCCAGAATTTGCCACTTTTCTAAAAAAAAGTATTTCTAAACAACTTAATATTAATTTTTTAACTATAATGTGCCTACTTTTTGAGAACGGTTGCTTTTTTTACTCCTGTAAAACTTTGAGGGGTGCAGTGTCGACTGATTTTGCCCAACGGGCCTTTTCTCGTGAAATCCATGAGGTTTGATGAGATAGGGCACGTACTGTATGTGTCACAGATTTCGCTTACTTTAAGGAATTTGTGTGAAGGCAACCCATTTTGTAAAAAGACGGTGTGCTCCGTCCCAAATAGGCACTAAGTTAAAGTGAGTTCTTTCAGAAATGGAATTTCGGGATTCATATTTTGAGGTCTGGCATATCGTGTGGCAGTTGGTCTAGAGAGCAGTTTCTCTTAGCCTGGATAGATCCTCCTTTAAAGTTCGTGCATTTGGCATAAAAACAGCTCTTGCGGATTGAGATGAACGCTGACCTCCCATAGTCATTCAGTTTACCATACTACAGCGGCAGGTCTCCCTTCCTTAAAAGTGGTAGGGATAAACACAGGCCTATCTCTCACCATTTTGGTAGGAAAACAAATGGTATGGAGAACCGGATTCAAAGGCTCGAAGTGAAAGGACAGTTCGAGGCTCATATCTGACTTAATTCGGGTATCGGGTTCCTCGAGGTTATTTGATCGCATCACTAATAGTTACTTTGCAGGTGATTCGATCAGTGCTACTTTCAATTGAGACGATGTTCAGTTGGCGGAGCTACTATGCTGAAACGATATGACTCTGATTTCGCTTACTTTTAGGGGAATTTTGTGTGAAGGCAACCCATTTTGTAAAAAGACGGTGTGCTCCGTCCCAAATAGGCACTAAGTTAAAGTGAGTTCTTTCAAAATGGAATTTCGGGATTCATATTTTGAGGTCTGGCATATCGTGTGACAGTTGGTCTAGAGAGCAGTTTCTCTTAGCCTGGATAGATCCTTCTGATAAAGGAGGAAAATTAAGCGTTCAGTGGCGTCTTATCTGACCAAACTGAGCCTTAAATCAATGGAACATCAGCCAAATGACCAAACTAAGATTATAACAAACTTTTGCCAGGATTACCCTTCTATATGGCTTTACAACCTTCTACCCCGAACCCGGAAACAATTTGTAATTGGAGATCATCAATTCGTGGGGCTTATGCACCAATCTCTGTTTTTCGACGCATTAATAAATACTCCATAGAACGACGATAGAGATGGACATGAACGCAAAATTCGAGCATGCGCTCCTCCCTTCAACCACCTTTTTATGTTCTGCTTCAACCTTAAGAATAAATTAGCCGGATTGTCGTCTTCTCATAGCCCGATTCCGACTGGCGATGGCGATAAAGTGTTCGGTCGAATAGATGGATAGAAGCGGTGAAATCTGATTTAGAATGCATATCAACTCTTGTCATATTGTTTTGCATAGCTAGCCTGCCAACTGAACATCGTTCAATTTAAAGTAGCACTGATTGAATAACCTGCAAAGTAACTATTAGTGATGCGATCAAATAACTCTCGGAGTGAACCCGGATACCCGAATTAAGTCAGGATAATTGGGGGCCTCGAACTGTCCTTCACTTCGATCCTTGAATCTGGTTCTATACCATTTGTTTTGCTAGCAAAATGGTGAGAGATAGGCCTGTGTTTATCTACTAATTTTAAGGAAGGGAGACCTGCCGCTGTAGTATGGTACACTGAATGACTATGGGAGGTCAGTGTTCATCTCAATCCGAAAGAGCTGTTTTTATGCCAAATTCACGAACTTTAAAGAAACGTGTTTCGTTCCGTTTCAGGGGAGACGTTAGCGAATGCGAGTAGAGGGATATATAATCGTTTCACGTTTATTCTGGCTTAATTCAGCTTCTCATAACCCTGACAAGTAACTGGTACCAGAAACACAACCATGGGTTTTTACACGGTGCAGATGGTCCACAGGTGAATTTTAGAAGATGAGTCATATACATTGCATTTAACCGAAGTTCACCAGTGCCTCGACAGCTGGCATGCTCTGTTAATGCTTCAACCAGGAATGGGCGCACACTAATCTTTTGGATTCCCGAAACAACGAAGCTCTGTGTGAATAGCAAAGGTATCGAACAGATGACCAATTCTCAGGCCAAATACGGCCAAGTGATGATAGCAGAAGAACATGCAGATGGATGGATTCAGCGGTGTTTCTTACTGAAGTGTGTCATCTCGATCGTTTGACCGTCTCAAGCGTCGAGGCCTACCATTGCTTCTGTAGGTGGGCGCCATGGCCACATGATCTTGGATTTGTATATAATGAGGCAGATGTGCTCTCTTCCCACGCCTACCCTTACAAGATGGTAGAAAAGCGTCACGACAAACGGATGATTCAGTCACCCACCTAGCAAACTTCTAAGTCGTGACTGTTTATGTATCATGATGTTTATAAGGCCTGTTTGGTTGTTTATGTTGAGGAAACCGAGTGCTCAATCCAAGCTGGTTCGATCTTGCCTTCTTTTCTTAGTGACAATTCCAAGCTAAACTGGCTGGGAATGGACTGAAGTTACCGTCAAGTGTGTGCCCTTAACAGGGTAATAAGGAGTCACTGTAGTCTGAGCCTGGTTCCAAATGGTGGCTGAACCATCCTGTCAGCTGGTAACTGTCCAAACCAAGACGTGAAGTTAGTCCTCGTGCTATGAACCTACCTGGTAGACAGAAATAACATGAAGCATATGTCTGCTTGACTGATGTCCCAGGAGAAAATGAATTGAAAAACCTGCAAGTCATTCTCATTGAAAAACTGGTTGTATTCATAGTATCTGGTTCAGGTTGGTTAAGATTCGGTCCAATCCGCTTCAAAAGAAAGTTATGGAAGAGCCGAGCAACCCCTCGCAGACATGAACCAATCAGCTCCTACAGGCGCACTATTGCCACAGCCAATGCGGGAAGCCGTCGAGCGCATGAGCTTTTCTTTGAAATTGACTCTTTCTATGAATGGGGACAGTCCTAACACGTAGTCAAACTGTTACGTCATTACCATGACCTGAGGACACATTAATAAGTTACAGAACCCTTTATATGCCAGATTTCGTCCTAAGACGCGGAAATTGGGTCCGGTGATTGACGGCCCTATGTCATTTTGCTATAAGATCGATGGGTAAAGTCAGTGACTCATAGCTTTAAGCCTGTCAGGAGTTTACGTACGATCCAATGGATCACTACTACAGCTTCTTCTTGCAGAAGGATTTAAAGTACACGTTAAGGTCGGCAACATCCTCACTTGCTGTTTTTGCAGTCGGCAGGTGATCTAGCTGTTTGAACTACGGCCAAATTTATGCCTTTTTTCTACATTCTTGTCAATTTTCAGCGACGATTCTTTAGTCTCACGGTATACTCTTCCTTTATCCGGTTCAGAATTCCGTCTTTAAATGCTGTAAAGGAAAGTGGCCTCCTAAACATATGCATAAAACTGTGAAAAGGTCTGTACCTGTGAAGCATCCTTATCGATGGGCACAACAGGGAGGCTGTGCAGAAATATGGCTGCCCAAAAAGCGCGCGCAGACGACCTCATTTTCGTCATCAGGCAACAACTGACCAATCCTGTTCCTTGGTAGAATGTGATATTGCATTAACCTTCTGCCAGCTGCTTGCGAAACCTAGCCTGTCCAACGCACGAGGAGAGTGCCCCTCATCAACCTAGCCTGACTCAGGATGGGATATAGGTGTTCCTGTGGTAATCATTCTCTACTGTTTATTGCTCATCGCTGTACAACCGTTCGTCAGAGCCCTAGAACAGAGCTCTAAGGAAAACCAGAGCAGCCGTCTTTCTTCCCGTAATCAGATCAGAGTTCCGATCGCAGGTAACGTGGCGTGATCTAAGCAGTTGTATATTGTTAAGACCGGTAAAGAAGTAACCTACCCCAGCCGGTTGAGCAGGGAAGGCAGACACCGTTGGATTTAAAATATTCAGATTTTTACACCTTCGTGAAACAGTCCCCTATATTTCACAAATGATCTTACTTTATATATGAAAACTAGGGGTCGTCGAAAGATTCTCACGGGAGGGTCTCATAGCGACACATTCAAAAGAAACTGGCAGTTCTCACGGTTTTGGACAGGCTGATAGAGCGTCAAGTGCGGACAGAAGTTGCTACCGTCAGCGTTCTGATAGAGAGAACATTGAGAAAATGTAAACGTGATCAGTGGGACAAGAACTGTATGAGCCTGACTTTTTGAATTCAATCTCCCAACCCAGCATCACATTCCCACACAGGAGACAGTGACCGTCAGTAATCTCCAATTTTCTAAAAAATTAACCACCCACAATCGTGGGTAGAAAACAGTGGTCGCTTCGATCGTCAGAAACTGAAAACCGAATACTTATCTTTTGCTCAAATGTTCTCCAGAAATCAAACCTAAGACATTAGTTTTTGCAAAAAAAAGTGAGTACACAGCTTATTCGTGGAAGCGTTTAGAGCAGGAAATTGAAGATCAAATATGGGTTTCCTTGAGCAGCACCTTTAAAATCTCAACAATCGCCAGCTCCACATCACATCATTTTTAATTTTCAAAGAACTAATTGGTAAATGTTACAAATATTTTTTCTCAATTTCCGCGGCTTTCCTTTTGACACTATGAGGCTGTTTTCTCTGATCAGCTGCTTTTTGAGGTGCCGATCACGGTCACATCACAGATTTGCAGTTCTTAGATAGGTCTCTGCCTTGGAGCAAATTCGTTTAACGCGGAGAGATTCGAAAAAAACTTCCGAAATAACAGGTGATATGTAATGTGCCCATTTTTCTTTTTTTAGGTCTGTAAATAAATTTTTAACAAGCTACGTGACCCTATTTTTATCAGTGTATCACGGGATCAGGACAAGAAGCCCTGTATGCTGACGTAGTTTACCTTCTATCCGCCCTGTCCCTAACGACACTGGCGTAATCCGAGTGTGTGAGAGAGCGTGATATTTTGGGCGCTGCAACGTTATCTCTTGGTAAGGATAATAGTGTATTCTCCGATAAGTACTCTTCCTCAGCCATGTTACCGCTTTAAGCGCACCTTTTGGCCAATTCTATCGAAGCATTACCACATGTTAAATGCTGAATTTTCGACACCCCTGTCCCAGTGAAATAACAGCTGACGTCAGTAAACTTAACGATGCTCAGTAGGCATTAAAAAGTCTGTATTCGGACTTAGTCGAAGTAGGTGAAAGTCATATTTTACAAAACGTAGGTTAACAATGAGGATTGCGAGGAGGAGCTCCACTCTGACTAAACAAAAGTGGGATCAGAGAAGAATGAGAGAAAATCTTCAAATGAGAGGCCGGCATCGGGTGAGAATTGGTGCAGTTCCAGCAGAGCACGAAGAAGGGCCTCGTTGGCCGGGTCTCCCAATGCTAGCAGAATGGCCTGCAGTTCAGGCACATCAAGTCTCCCGTCGTTATTTACGTCCAGCGTTGCAAAAACACGACGAAATCTCCCCGCACTGAATTGGTTAAAAGAAGGGAAAAGTCGGTTTCAACACTGAATTCATTTCCATTTTTCACCTACTACAACCGTCACATTGTGGCTCAAATCCCAAGACTTGTAGCTTTATATTTGCGTTGACCATATGTCGTCTCCGTAATCGTAAAGTGTTGCAATAACCGATTATAGAATGCAGATGACGAGGTCTTAATGCATTTAACCCCGATTAAATTCTATCTAACTAACGCATTTTGTCGATCAAATAGGTGTGTTGGCAGTACAACCGGGCAAGTAAGATAAAAGGCGAACATATCAAGACTTTAATTGCTCGACAGGGGCATACTTAGTGGCTGCAAGCAGATCACTTTAAGCCTCTCTACATATTTTATCCGGCTGTCCTACGTATCTTTCGCCCCTTAAACGAAATGTCAGGCGCCTAAAAATAGTGTCCAGAGAAGCTTCCAAACTGTACATTGGAACACAGTGCGTCTATCGTTCCCCGCATCTTCTGGCTGGAACATCCGTAGATGGTTGAATAACATTCAAGGATTAGTAACTGGAATACTGACGTGTAGCGAAATGCTACCTGCAACCTCCTTTATTAAACATTCGAACGCGCATACGTGTGCCGTTCCACCTCCACATCCTGCACGCGCTTTTGCGAATACCCACAAATGCGCAGAGTTTACAGTTAGCCGATCGTCACAACCAGCTACAATATGGATGCTCACGGGCACTTTAAGTGTTCCAGATGTCCATGCCTCGTTCGGCGCAGTGTAGACGCCAGGCAGTAGCACAAGGTCGAGGAGCCACGCGTGCCCGGACTTTTAGCTAGTATCTGTACCGTTATTATGGTAAATAATTACGTAATTGTATACTCCCGACCGCCTGGTGCCAGCTTATGAATATTACGCGGCTCTTCCACAATAGCTGGTGGATATCAGCTCAAATATTCAAATCAACTTTCGGAACGAGCCTGAAAAGGCTTGCTCCAAAGGAGTTGCTCCCAGTTCGTGCATTAATGTCTTCGGAAATTAAACAATGCAGGTTGAAACTAGAGTTTATTTACCTGAATACGCATGGGGAACGCTGGGGGACCCAGTGAGCAGCTTCGTCAGATAGTGGCATCAGTTCCGTGAAGGGCGCGTGAAGGGCGCGTGTCTAATCGTTTAGCTGGCAGCTGTGTAGTTCGTATGGTAAATAATTACGTAATTATAATAATTGTACTAAATGCCAGCTTGCCGATTAAAATTATCGATGGGACTAGGCGTCTGACCCATGAGAACTCGCGCATGGCCATCCCAAAATCTGAACGGGACAATGGAACGCGCCAGATGTGAAGTCGGACAGGCGTGACAGCCATTGGCGCCTGAGGGAAAGTCTGCTAGTATCCGCGAGAACCTTTCCAATTTTGTTGCGGACATTACGGGGTAATGCCTCCTGACAGTTCGATTGTCTGATGAATATTGCCGGTGAAGACAAGGGAGGCTGGAATGGCCATTTGTGGCTTATTAGCCGTCGTCAGCCAGTCACATCCAACTACAGGTGGTACACCACCCGAGAATCGAAACCATGACCCGTTGATCAGAAGTCCAATGCTCTAACCACTGAGCCATGGGCTCGTTGTCTTGCCATTTTAGATCGGGAATATTGACTTGCATTCGTCGATGAACGCTCGCCGATCGCTAATCGATCTCATTCGTTCCGCCCTGCCTTGAGGCTCACTCTCGAGCACTGCCAGCAGCAGCAAGGCGGCTAGTAGTAGAATATGCAGATGAATATTGCCGGCAGAGACGAGGGAGACTGGATTGGCCATTTCTGGCTATTTCGAAGAGGTTCACCGTCTGCTCCACAACATGGCGGCGCAGGAACGGGGACTTGCGCGTGAATGAGCTAATAGGGAGAGTAGACTTTCGATGTATCTTCTGCGCTCTGCCCTCCCCCCACCGCAGTACCCGAGGCCATGACCAAGTCGATAAGACCGGACGCGGGCAACGGCGTAGGTGGCTGACGAGGCCGGAGCCGACCCTAGGCGTGCCTGCTCGGATCCTGGCTTGGATCACATGAAATTCGAATGCCAAAGAGGCCACAGTAAGAAGGGGCCATTGCAGCCTGAATCTCAGTCCATTGATCTGCCACTCCACACAAACACACACAGGGTTGACTGTGCAGTCCGAATTATCCCGTCAGTTGGCAATCTTTCATGTCCCGGCTTTTAGCACACCGTGATAGCCTCAAACGCGTCAGCTTGTTTATAATGATGATAATGCGCTTAAGCGTGGACCTCACTCGCTATTGTCATTTCCAGGCCCCAGCCACTGACCGAATCGGTCAGTTTTCCGGTGCGAGAAATGGGCTAATGCCTCCTAGGGTCCTTGCCAATACTTTTTATCCATTAAGCTCTGTCCTACATATTTCAGGCATCTGGCCATCTATTAAGCTCAAGGTCTAAAATCACACAAATTTATGTTAGCCCCATTGAGTGCATTACCTATGATTTTATAGTCACTGGATGTCGAAAGTTAATGTGCATAAAAATGTGGAGCACTTACTCGACACTGTCATCTGGAAGCCGGGCCAGCACCTCGTTATACTCCTCTGCCGTGATCTGATGATCTCGATTACGATCGAATGTTTGCCAGAAACTCTGCTCGATAAAAAAAGGAAAAAGACGTTTGTCGTGAGAGCTGAAACCGGTCAGGAAGAGGGTAGCCCTAGGGTTCGGGTAAAATTTTGCAGCTATATTAGCCACCCCCTTTTTTTCTAGCCTCGGAAGCAAATAATCAAAAGTCGGACAAAAAATCCGAAAAATATCTGCTCCTTTTCATTTAGCCTCCTTACAGCAGGCAGATCTGGATAATGTATATAAATGCAAGCCATTTTGATATATTTTACGCTTAAAACTAAAAGTACAAACGCTCAATCTCTTTTGTGTTTGCGACACACTCCAGTATGAAAATTATTAATACCAAAAGTCATCTGGCATCGGTTTGCCTTCAGCCAACCTCTGGGTGTAGAAAGCAGCTGAAATGTGGGGCCATTGGTTTTCCTTTCATTCTTAACTAGCGGTCAGACAGCTGTATTTAAGAAGTTGACTTTGACGAACTAAAAATCTCTTTGATGTAAATAGACCGTTACGTAAAAAGGACTCCAATAATCTAACAGCTCTATTAGTTGATTTGCGTGACAAGGTATCCACACAAATTAACTCAATGCATAAAGCTTTAAATTTTGAGCGTGCAGCGCTGAACTTCAAAAATAAGTAATCAACGAATCTGTAGAAATGCCTGCTTACGTTCTGGCTAAACTATTGTGCATACCGATGAGCTGAATGATTCCACTCTCCCAGATTACGCGTTTTAGCCTTTGTCTTAGTAAGTAAGATTCCTGGATTTCACATCCCTTGATTTTTGCTTAAGGCATAGCAATCTCTTTAGCCAAAGGGATTGCGAAGGCATACAATAATCGATTGTAAATTTTACTGTTGCATCTTGATGTTTTGAAAGACAGTATCGATTTTTTTATGTCCTTGTAATGCAATCTTATCTTTACAGCAGCGGATTATTAAGAATTTTAGCCTAGAGTCTAAGGCGACTGGAAATAGGAAATCCTGGTATAAATTGGAATTTCTCTCTATTTCCCATCGCGTATGCTTATAAATGTTTATAAAGGTATCTTATTTGTGTACCTACTTAAATGTTGAATGAGGGCTTCCAGTCATACCATATCTTCACTATGTCGCCCCACCGCCCACAGCATCTTCTTTGCATGCTATTGCACTAGGCCAAAACACTAGTTACCTTGCACTAGTTGGACTGTGCTGCGTCTGTGCAGGTCCTCAAACACTGTCATACGTACTTACGGCACACTTTAGACAGAGTTTCACACTATGTCCATGACTGCGTCCATTTTTCAACTCCACTCGGCTTCAATCTAAGAGGTCACTGATGCACAGCAGATTAAATTGTCAGTGGTGTGGGTGCTGAACTACAGAACGTACATACACTTCTCTGGTCCACTTGAACTTATCACGACACACTATCTGTCGTGGTTTGGAATGTTACTAACTGACGTTGTAATTCGGTCCTTCTTTTTCTTAAAGTGGTCTTTATGACATGCGAGCAGAGGCTCCTTCGTTGAAGCTTGGCAGAGCTGGATGAATGTTTTAATTTTTTCAGCCACTACATTCGTTCTTTTCACTCTTGATACTGGAGCATGGTCCATGATAGTCGAGGACGATCTTGCTTATACACATGATTCTATTTGAGGGGGATTCTCCAGCCAAAAAAACATCTTGCAATTAGCAATGCTCGCAACTAACCATTATTGCTGCATCGTCATAACCATGTTGACGCAGGTATGAATTCACTTCACACGCACTCAGAATTCTGTCGTGATTTGTATCCATCTGGTAGAACAAATCAACCAGTCGGCGCCGTCTGCCCGTGTTCTCTCTCAGCAATCGCCGATGCATGTTCGGTTGGCCTGCAAAGGCGCTATAAAATAAAGTAATATGACAGGAAATTTTGCAACTAAAATCCTATATTTCTCTCCTCCCTGTTCTGCTATTTAGGGGCACTTAAGGACATCCCCGTTGGCTCTCCATTTGTGTTTGGGATCAGCATATTGGTATAAGTACATCACTGTTTAACTTAAAAGGCCTCGAAGGTCGTGGTGACGGTACAGTCAGCAGTAAACCTCAGCTGTGCCCCACCTGGGTTGGGTATGACTGGCTGACGATGGCTAATAAACCAGAAATGGTCATTCCATTCTCCCCTACATTAGTCAGCAATGTTCATCTGGCTAGATTAAACACTGTTGTATCCCCTAACCGGATTGCGGCTACAAGCTGGACTAATTGCCTTGCAATGCGTCAGTCAGCGGCATGAAGGGCAGTACTTTTCCTTAACTTCAGTCTACTTCTTAACTGCCGCCCTAACTCAAACTGCACTAATCAGCGCGGTTAAAATAGCAGACCTTCGTCGAGCTTGCAGCAAACAGAATGCATCGCAATTTTAGGTACACCACCCGGTTACTAAGCATCAAATTAGGATCCGACAGTTGCATTTTTAACACGCCCTGTAAGTTACTCTATACGAATTCTTTTCTGATGCCACTTTTCGTGTGCTTTCCCGTTCCAAAAAGGTAACTGGAAGCTCATTCATTAAGAAAGTCACTTTCCCACGGGAATTGATTGTGCCATACATGGGCCCTCCAACCACACGATCAGAATTTACAAGCAAGTTGAAGCTGTGTATACAAGCGCGTAAAATTTCTTATCCATATCTCAAAAAGGGCATTATCCATATCTTTAGCCGTCAGTCTTTTTTCATCGGGGATGGTTTTTGGGTGCAGTTTCGAAGGATGGCGTAATTTTCGCCAAAGTTTTGACTTTACTGAATCGGAAGACCAATAAGGGCCTTCTCTACGCGTCTGCTTAACGTGAACTGTAAGTGTTTGTATATATAAGCCTGGCCGAGGAGCAAACTGGAATCAAGTGCACTGACACTCTTGCATCCTCCGTCTGAAAATTTGAAAGAACAGTTAATATTTGACCATTTGTTGAAGTGATGTCTGGGATATGAAAGGTTCCCGAAAAGTTAACAATTCGAGCACTTTGATCAGCTAGATATCAATTTGTCCAAAAAGCATGATCTTCCATCTGCCTACAACATATTGTCTAGGAATACGGTGTATGGTCACAGTGAGCTATAGCATAATGCGCCTGCGCTATTACTTGATGACCAGGGGTGGGAACGGGTAAAAATGCAAGCGGTTACAGGTATTAAGTAAAAAAAATTGATAATGATTTAGCAAATATCTCACAGAGTCTGCACGCCACGGCCGTGTACGTCCTACTAGTGAGTGGAAGGTCTACCGGCAGACCTCCGTCCGACGCCTCTTAAACTGCGCACAGTCCAGGTGTGTGTGTGTGCGTGTGTGTGCACGGACAACCTCCAAAAAGTGCATGCTCGAAGAAGGAACCTCGCGCTCAAAGTACGGACCTGAGGTTGTAAGAGATCCGCGAATCTGGCCACACAAGCACGTAGTAAGGCGTTAGTGGCGAAAATGCGTGAAGTGCGTGTGAGTAAGCCTCACCGAGGTCACGCCCAAGAAGTGCATTGTAAAGTTGACAGTTATAATTTTCTCGATCCGGAAAAGGGGTCTTACTGGTAAATACTCGAGGACCGAGGGCTAGTTTACTCATATTCTGCACAACCTAAGGTCTTTCTTAACTGCCGCATACCGATATCGGCCTCGTTTGGATCGATGAAGGTACGAGGTTCTGGATATGCCTTTTAGACTGTTTATTTTCCTAATCAGTGGCTCTACTGAGCGGGAGGTAACTGGTAAAACGTACCTATAAAATGAAAATAAATAGTGCACATAATGAACACGTGTCGTGCAGGGTCTGATTAAGGCTGTCATCTTCAGAGGATCCTACAGTAGATTTTTATCTCATTAAATGTCGACCGAACTTCTGATATGTGTCTTCGATTTGAAAAGATTACGTAAATAGTAATATTAATTATATTATATTATTGTAAAGGCATGAATATGAATAATCGAAAACGTACATTTGCGAACTTGAATTATTCAATTTTAGATATCTTGTAGCAAAATCTCGATATATTTTAGAAACGACAGAATATCAGTTTTTGAACGAGCTTCTTTCTGGTCACCTGAAAAACTCCACTCCGTAAAAAAGATTACTTAATAGCATGACTTTCTTTCATCGATTTTAGATTTCCTTACAAATTTAAAGTTTCTTAAAATCCAAAAGCTCCCTTTCTTCAAGCTTAAATTTTACGAAGAAGTTATTTGCCACGAAACGAGTGCAAAAAAAGAATTTTATAAGTGCTTGTTTATTAGAACATGTATTTAAATTTATAACCACAGCAAAATTGACGAGAAGATGCACGCGAATTAAGGGGTTATTTTTAAAGAAGGTAGTCTTTGCAGGGGGGTGGAAAGAAGGGTATTCTGACGTGACTGAACTATCTTTGGATTAGGCTTTGTGATAATTCATGTTAAAACCCTACTTAAGTATTCTTTTCCAAACGAAAGCGCATTTCCGAATATCAGTTAACGTTTCATGAGATAGCGCATCTGCCGCAGTGGATGATTTTTGCACACTGCGTTTTCATCCTGGTAGAAGGCTTGCTACTGTTTTGCGATCTTTGAGCACACGCCAGTTTTTCTAGAAAGCCAAGTTATTAATTTTTTTAACGAATTTGCGTCTTTTATCGCCTTAATCATTGTTAGAATGCCTTCGTGTATCAGGATAGGGTCTAAAATTCCAGTTCCACTTAACGGTAGGGAGCCTAGTTTTAGGAAAAGGTCATTAAAGGTTATGTCCCCTTGGAAAAAAAAACAATCTTTGAGGAAGTAAAAATCTCCTCTCAAAAATTTTAACCTAAATGTTTGGTAAAAATGTATCTTTTCCGAAATTCTCTTTCCTCAAAAGTATGACAATTTCATGAGTGTTGCTATAAACGGGCCACGTGATAGATGCGTTGGACCAACACGGGGGCCACAACACGGCATGGCAGGCGTTATTCGGGTGGCGCTCCCATAACGAATGCCAAACATGATGGTGTGGTGGCACGCCCAGGCGCGGCTCCGGCCGCGCCAGCCACCTGCGCCCTCTCCCATCTCCGGTCTTCTTGACTCTGTTATGACACCGGGCTCAGGTGGGAGAGGAGGATAGAGTGCGGTAGATGCAGCGCAAGTATACTAGCACTTTAAACTAAATCACGTGCAAGTCACCGTCCCTGAACCACCCTTCCGTGGAGCATACGGTGGACCTCGTCGGACTACGACGGTGGAAGTGTTGTCATAACTTCCAAGACGATAACATTAAAAAATATACGATCAACCTAGGCCTTCTTTTTAAGAACGATCGTTTCTTTACTGCTGTAAGACTTTGGGGGACGCGGCGTGGGCTAACTTTGCGTAACAGAGATTTTCTTATTAAACCATGAAATTTAATGACTTAGGCAATTGCATTTATGTAGCTGCTTTCAGAGAGGTGGGCCAAGGGCCAAAATCACGGGATAGACTGCATTGGCTAAGGATTAAAAATAAGTTGGTTATTATGAACTATGGAAACGGAAATTTCACGCTGTAGGAAAACGTTTGCAACCGGTAGGCATGCGTTTACTTGGCCAGGATGAATTTTTGATTTCGCAGTCTGTAACAGCAGAACCATTTCTAATCCTTAAAATTAACTGTTTCTTAAAAAAAATTACGAATCCGACTCGAGTTAAAAATACTTATCCAGGGCTTTTAGATGTCAGTTTTGGACTGGATACATGTTTTTATGAAGAGCTTAGAGCTTAGATTATTGTGTTTTAGAAAAATAGACGACAATGAGGAAGAAGTAATCTGATTATCGGTTTTCTCCGTAAGATTTACTTTAATGTAGGAAAAAATAGTTGTTAAACATCCCGTATGGACGTGGTTTGAAGTAATTTAACATCCCATGCGTATAGAATGAACTGAGAGATCAAAAACGACTAACTGAAGAATGTGTGGAGTATTTAACCTTTGGAGTTGAGACCCAATTATTGAGATCCTACTATTGCTCAGACCACATATTTTGGCACCGACCAAAATAAAGAATTTTGTCATTGAAAAACATTTGCCTAGAAAAACAGTCAGTCGTCTTTAGTAGCCTCTTGAACAGTGAAAAGGGAAATTGATCACCGGAGCTAAAATTTTAATCGCCTTACCGTCAGGGAATATTTTCATACACATCGTCAGGACCAGCAAAAAACTAAAGTAATAGAAGTGTGCAGCGTATGTTAGAAACAGTTGTCACTATACAACGTACCTGGTTAAATTAACAGGCCCTTCATTTATCGCAGATGTTTGACCTTAGCGCCATAATGGCCAAGTCATCCCCATTGGAGGCGTTATTTGGGGATGTAGGCGTACTAGTTAGGGGTAGCACCACACGGATAGCATTTGGTCACTCCATTTGTCTCATACAGGTGGTGAACGCTCCTGTGGCCGCCTCTACCTGGTACCCAACTCTCGTCTGTGGCTCCTCGAAGTTGGGTTCTTCCCAGCGGCCACACCCCAGGCAACCGTCACGACCGGCGGGCTAAACCAGGTGAGGGTCTCCGGTGTTGTATGTGCCTCCACACCCGGTATGTCTGACTCCCGAACTTCCCACCTCCCCCCTCTCAAAAAGTCCTACCGTGGGGGCGACAGCAACCCCGTAGGCGGCCCAGGCTAACTCGGGTCATTCTCCCACTAAAACAAAACCGTGACCCATAGTGGAGTTCGGCAGCCGTCTGGGATGTCCGAGCAGCCCTATTTAGGGACAGCACTGCTTGCCTCCTCACGGAGGAAGGGGCTAGAAAAGGTGCCCTAAACAAATGCTGGTTATCACGTCTTCTGCAGCCGGCCGTGGCCCGCAGCTCGCAAAATATGCGGTCGTAAAACTCAAACAAACAACAATACCCCCGTCCCAATCCCCTTCGCCATACCCTCCAGGCTGCTTGGGTGAGCCCACTCACACTAGCAACCTGGAATGTTCGTTCCCTTTAAGACAATCCTAGGAGCAACAGGCCAAAACGGAGGACGGCGCTAGTCGCCCGGGAACTGGCGCGCTACAAGGTGCATATTGCTGCTCTCAGTGAGACCCGATTCTCTGAACAGGGTCAGCTGGAGGAGGTGGGTGCCGGCTTCACCTTCTTCTGACGCGGTCGGCCAAAGGAAGAGCGACGCGACGCTGGTGTCGCCTATGCCATCCGGAACGACATCGTGGGACGTCTGCCCTGTCTGCCACAGGGTATCAATGATCGCCTGATGAGCCTTCGCCTGCCTCTTCGGGGAGACCATTTCCCCACCATCATCAATGCCCGAATGACGAGCACTGATGCGGCGAAGGACACATTCTACGAGGACCTGCACGCCCCTGCTAGTGACTGTGCCGAAGGTGGACAAGTTAATTGTCATTGGTGACTTCAACGCCCGCGTCGGAACTGACCATGCTTTCTGGCAGGTAGTGCTGGGTCACCACGGTCTCGGTAGCTGTAACGATAACGGCCTCCTTCTTCTGCGCACGTGTGCGGAACACCGTCTCTTGCTGACCAACATCTTCTTCCACCTTCCGACGCGGGAGAAGGTCACGTAGATGCACCCTCGGTCGAGGCGCTGGCATCTGCTGGACTATGTTCTCGTCCGGAGGCGAGATCGACAGGACGTGCTGGTAACCAAGGTGATCTGCAATGCCGATGGTTGGACAGATCATCACGTCGTCATCTCCCAGATGAGGCTCCGACTGCAATCCCCGACGAAGGCCCCAAGGTAAGAGGCCGCCAGGTAAGTTAAATACTTTTTATTAAATTTGCCTGCTCACTGTTTTGATTTCAGCAACCGATAACCGAGAAACGGGAGAACCTGCATGCTCCAAATAATAACGCCAACATTGAGGCAATATAGTGTCAACTGTGAAATGTCATCCAGTCCACCGCCCTCGAAGTCCTCGGACGCGCCCGCCGTCAACACCAGGACTGGTTTGACGACAATGACGCCGAAATTAGCAACTTACTCGCGGAGAAGAATGGACTATACAAAGCCTACATGGACCTTCGGACTGACGCCACCAAAGTAGCCTTCTTCAGATGCCTGCGCCTTGTACAGCAACGGCTACGGGAGATGCAGGACGCCTGGATACTTCGAAAGTCTGAGGAAATTTAGGGGTATGCGGACCGCAATGAAATGAAAAACTTTTTCAAAACCATCTACGGCCCTTGCATCAAGGGGACCGCACCGCTGCTCAGCTCTGACGGCACAACACTGTTGGCAGAGAAATCGCAAATTTCTGAAGCGCTGGGCCGAGCACTTCAGAAGTGTCCTTAATTGCTCATCAGCCATCTCCGATGCTGCCATTGACCGGCTCCCTCAAGTGGACACGAAACAATGACCTGGATCTGT
This sequence comes from Schistocephalus solidus, assembly GCA_017591395.1. Lineage (NCBI taxonomy): Eukaryota > Metazoa > Platyhelminthes > Cestoda > Diphyllobothriidea > Diphyllobothriidae > Schistocephalus > Schistocephalus solidus. The sequence goes on from WEDG01003036.1 coordinate 186,056, forward strand.
CGCCTTCCCTATCAGAAACAATCCGGGCCGTGCAGCAGATTTCCAGCGGTGAAGCACCGGGATCCGACGCAATCCCACCGGAAGTCTACAAGCATGGCGGACCCCGGCTGATGGCAGAACTCACAACACTCCTCCAGAAGATGTGGCGCCAAGGGCAAGTTCCTCAGGAGTTCAAAGACACGACCATCTTCCACCTCTACAAGCAGAAGGTGAACCGGCAACTCTGTGATAATCACAGAGGTAGCTCGTTGCTCAACATCGCCGGGAAGATCTTCACCCGTATCCTTCTTAATCGTCTGAACGATCACCTAGAATAGGGAATGTTTTCGTAAAGACAATGTTGCTTTCAACGACACCGCAGAACAACCGACATGATATTTGCCGCCCGCCAGCTACAAGAGAAGTGCCAGGAGATGCGAACTCACCTTTACACTACCTTCGTGGATGTGACGAAGGCCTTTGATACGGTGAATTGCGACGGATTGTGGAAATTTATGCAGAAATTCGGCTGTCCTGAGCGGTTCACGCACATGGTGCGTCAGTTTCATAATGGGATGACGGCGCGCATCACTGACAACGGGACGGTATCCGAAATATTTGCAGTGACCAACGGAATGAAGCAGGGCTAGGTATTGCCCCCCAATCTGTTCAGTCTCATGTTATCTGCTATGCTGATGGACGCCGACCGTGATGAGCAGCCTGGGATCCACATCGCCTACAGAACTGACTGGCGCTTTCTTAACAGTCGGCGTATGCAGTCCACAACGCGCGTGTCTACGGCTTCAACCCATGACTTGCTCTTCGCGGACGACTGCGCCCTTAACACCGTGACGGAGGAGGACATGCAAAGGAGCATGGACCTCTCCGACGCAGGATGCGCTGATTTTGGACTAACAATCAGTACAGCCAAAACGGTTGTCATGCACCAGCCGCCACACAGCGCGGAATACAATGCTCCCCGAAATAATCTCTTACCTAGGAAGCACGCTGTCACGCAACACGAGAATCGATGATGAGGTTGCCCAACGAATCTCCAAAGCCATTCAGACACTCAGCCGGCTGCAGGCCTCCGTGTGGAATCGCCACGGTATTCACCTGAACACCAAACTGAAGGTGTACAAGGCCGGCGTCTTGACGACACTCCTTTATCGAGAGGAGACCTGGACCGTCTACTCGAACCAAGCTTGGAAGCTGAATCACTTCCATCTCAGCTGCCTCCGCAGAATACTGAAGCTGACATGGCAAGACAGGATCCCGGACACGGAAGTCCTGGAGCGGACCGGAATCCTCAGTATCCACGCCATGCTGAGGCAAGTGCAACTGCGATGGAGTGGCCATCTGGTGATAATGGACGTCGAGCGACTACCTAAAGGTCATTTCTATGGAGATGTCCCTACGGGTGCTCGCCGACAGGGAGGTCAAAAACGGCGCTACAAGGACAATTTGAAGAAATCTCTGAAGTAACTGCAAATCAACCCGGTGACCTGGGAGGACCTCACCCAGCATAGGCTGGCATAGAGAAGATCCATGAAGACTGGTTCAGCAATCTATGAGGCCAACTGGATCACCACCGCCAAGGCTAAAAGAGCGGCACGAAAGTCACCAGCGCCCCGGACCAACGCCGCCGATGCCCAGGCCCTTCCAAAAAGCCTGCACTGTCAACGCATCTTCCGCGCGCGAATCGGCCTGGTTGGTCATCTTCGGACGCAATACACGAATAATCTGACATTTCCAAATTCCACTTCAAAGTCTGCTAACCCTCCTTCTGACTTCTCCACCCTCACTCCTGGCATCAATTCCATTACTCCGACCATTATAGAGACCACATCCCAATACTCATCACCTGTTACGCCCACCACCACAACCACCACCGCAAACGCCGCCGCCGTCACCACCACCACGACCAGCGATGTGGACTCTCTCCTAAACTGTCCTCAATGCCACCGCACATTCACCTCACGCATTGGCCTGGTCGGTCACTTGCGAATCCATCGTATAGAGACTGAAGAACCAGGAACTGGAGCACCAACACACAGCAGAGATCGCCACCTCCACTGCCCTCAATGTCCTCGCGCATTTACTTATCGCATGGGTCTATTCGGGAACATGCGCATCCATGACAGTGGAATTCACCGCAATGCCGACAACACCGATACCCCGTGCACACCCCCTCCGCCCCCGCCATTTTTACAGACACCGCCACACCCACTTCCATGAATGACATCCCCCAGCCTCTCCCGATTTCTCCTGCCCACACTGCACCCACAACTTCAACCCACACATCAGCTTGATTGGTCACCTGCGAATCCATCGCACGGAGGCTGGTGAACCAGTGCCTGGGGCTCCGACATACAGTCATCGCGCCCGCCTCCACTGCCGTCACTGCTTTCACACCTTTACATACCGCATGGGCCTATTAGGTCTCATATGACTCCACGACGATCTGCGGTAAACCACCGTAGGTTAAACCACATCAGCTCACACTACCTCTACCAATCCATACACAAGACCCTCACCATCATCATTTACCTGAGAATATGATGGTGTCCTAGAAACCGTGGCTTGGAAGGCTGCCAATCTGACGCTTACACCAGACCACGCCATTGGCCCAGTGCATGTGCTGTGTTTCGAGTGGCCAACCAGTAGAGTGGGAGTCAGACGGCGATGGCTCCTCCATATCCCCTGAGTAAGTGAATCCTGGTGTGTGCGTTATGGGGGCCAGGTCATGCTGTGGCGCGCGAAGACGGGTACGCTGACCCGTCAGCCAATGCGCCCACGCACATATCAGACAACTGACTGGCTCGGATGGTGGTCTGATTGAGGGTGGGGAGAGAGTGAGGGCAAAAGCTCAGCGCATTTTCCTCTCTATAAACATTCTGACGCGCTTGAAACTCTCACGGTGCGCTAAAAGCCGTGGCTAGGAAGGTTGCCAACTGACGGGATAATTCGGACCGCATGGTCATCCCAGTATGTGTTATTGCGTGAAGTGGCTGACTGGCGGACTGAGAGTCAGGCTGCGATGACTCCTACTTAATGTGGCCTTTATGGCACTTGCACTCTGTGGGATCCGAGCCAGGTGTGGTGGTACGCCTAGTGGCGACTCCGGCCGTGCCAACCACATGCGCTCTCTCCCACCTCCGGTCTTCTTGACTGTGTCATGACACCGGGCTTAGGTGAGGGAGGAGGAGAGAGTGCGGTAGATGCAACGCAAGTCTTCTATCACTATAAAATAAATCACGCGCAAGTCACCCTCCCTGCACCACCCTTTCGTGGAGTATATGGTGCACCTCATCATAATAGAAGGTCGAACGGTCGGAGCCATTATTTACCGTGACATCATCACTTTGTGGGTCATCGGCGTGATTCGGCGCGCGTTCGAAAAATCAGTATTTCAACTTCGTATAACAGGAAGCTTTTCTGGGTTTATCGAGATCGATCTTCCGCAGCCACTCCAAAAATCACTGCTTCTTCTAGCGACTAGGGCATTTTAACAAAAAAACACACTTTGAAGATGGCAGGTAAGGAGACTAAAATCGGTATTTCCTAACTGTCAATGCGCCAGCGAGAAGGAGGGTCACATTTTGTTTTCCAGAAATGGGATAGTAAGTTGGGGGTCCGTGGGAAGAGCGGATAGAGGGTTGTCATAATTAATTAGCACTTTGGGAGTGGGGGACGACGGATAAGCTGCGCTTGTAAGCCTAAGCAATTTGCATCGGGGGTCAACGCTATATTGCCAAGCCTTGAAGAAATTCTGTGACAGCTTCACATGGTCCTTTACTGATACTCGGTTTGTGTTTCAATTGATTTAACTATGCAAGCAAAACATACTGTGGATAGGGGTCGTGCCGGTGGCCAGCCGGTTTGTATTCATCCTGATAGCATTTGAATAGCCTCTGTCTAGCAAATCAGATTTGCGGGCTTGTGTGCGGCCCATGATCCGATTGACCAACTGGGCATATTCTAAGCTAATCACGCGAAAGGGCTGCTGAGTGGGTAGTGTCTGCAGGAGTCAGCCAATCACAAAATAACCGTAGACTAACCACAGGGGTTAGTGCTGGTCAAGGGGGTGGGTGTTATCAGGGCGTGAGGCAGGGAGTAAGGCGTCAGCCTGTCTGGTTAGCCTGCATTCAAGTCCCACAGGCGGAAAGCAACCCCGCGCTGGTGCTCATTCCGTATAAGGTCGTTGACAAGTGACAACGATATCCAGAAGTGTGACCTAGGTTCGTGCGTTATAAATTGGGGATTTCGAAAGTAAGTGTTCGATTTCGAAGTACATTTGTTTCTTTACCGTATTCTTGAAGCAAAGCGTTGATTATTTTGTTTTTTTTTCTAGTCGTTAGTCGAACTTAGAGTCAATAATCGAGCTCATGAAATTTTGGTCAAAATTCTAAACTGCATCTTCGTTTAGGAAGGATTACTTCAGTGGGATTGGGGCATTTATTATCTTAGACTATATTTCCAAGATAGTTCAGATACACCAGGATGCGGGCCTCTCAACGCATGTCTTTTCGGCCAAGTGATCAAGTAGTATGCACTATTTATATTTATTTTTGATGCCTTCATAAATTCCAAGATATTTTATAGAAAACGGAAGCTAACATATTATGTTTTCTAATTTATTCTAATACGTCTTTATCAAATTTTATACTAAAAAAGGGGGTATCTTTAGGTTTTGCATTTTTCCGATTCCCGAATAATTTTGAGTCCGAGCTGCCGTTGCATTTGCTCCTCATCTGCAGGCTTTCCGTGTAAGGAATGGCATACTCTCTTCTATGCCGCAAAATATTTACTACGCACCTGTTATAAACGTGGTTAAAGTCTCCTTAAGATAATGGCTATTCAATTTTTACTAATTTTTACTACATCCTACACAGAGCTTGCGGAAATAAAGTATCTCTTAACTTCAATAAATATTATTCCTGTCTGCATCTGAGTTATCTGAGGGCCTGTTGTTCTGCTTAAAAATATCGAGCTTTTCGTATGGTACTGTGTCCGTGCCCAATCGGTTAGTGTGCCTGCTGCGAGTGATATGAAGCAAATTGTCAGCGACCGAGGAGTCCTAGACTCTGTTTTACTGTCGAATAGCGGGGAGTTTGCCTTAAATTTCGGACACCTATAACATTCGCGGACAGTTGCTGTGCTGGAACTGTCTCTGATGATGGGTTCGAGAGGGCATACGAAACCTCAGACTACGAAAGCTCTTGTTCCAGTGATCGAGTCTACGTCTTCATGACTGCTTCTCGGAACTCGCCTCTTCACTTCTATTAGCCAACTATGGCAACGCACCGACGCTCGTTAATGACCATGAAGCAGTTTGCTCCCCCGAAGAGTGGTGTCTGAGTAACATGCTTCGGTCGGAATTGGTTGTGTCCCTCCCCCTCCCCTCCCCGACAAGATACGAGCAAAGGAACATCTTTCCTCTCCCCCGCCCTCCCCCCGGTAATACCGGTGGCTTTGCGTCAAATTCCGGAAAGAGTAAATACTCTCGTGCCCCAGCCATAACCCTATACCCCTAACCCAAACTCTAGGCCTGACCTTTACCCCCAACTCCCAAGTTCTCTTGAGTTTAGCACAAGACCGCCTATATTACGGGCGGTTCCTATTCTCGCGTCCCGTCGAAGTTGCCATATAAACTAGCAATGCCTATTCTACCACTGAGCCAGAATTGGACAGCTGAGAGTTAAAAGACGTGTGCTCTGCTAATATTCTGAGAGCGTACCTGAAATTAGACCCTACGTCTCTGACAGTAAGGGTTTTTTCAAAGGTATGAAATTCATCCGTGATGTTTACTGTGCAAGGATGCAAAGCATAGGAGATTACGGCTAGTTGAATCCCTCTAACCCACTGGACTCTGGTTGACCAGTTATTGCTCCTAAATGCCCATTTAAGCATCGAACACCGATATCAGAAAGTCGCTGGATCAGCGTACGAGCTTTTAATACGCTTTTTGTTTTTAAATATAGTTTCCCTGTGTTATTTATTCGCAGCCAAATCACTAAGATTTTCGAGAATTCTCCTTCCTTTTTGATTCAAGACCAATAAAAAATACTCAGTAATATTTGTCTGTCGTATCTTTGCTTATTCATCAATCTAAATGGAGAAGGTTGGGTGGGTAACTTGCCTAAAGTGTGATAAAACTTACAGCTCCCGGTGGGGACCTCGTAGCTCAGTTGGCTAGAGCGTTGGCTGCACTAAAGCCTTCCCCTTGCTGGCATAGGTTCGAATCCCACCAAGGCCGCCGAGTTTATCACAAGTGGGTCAAATGAAGTAAATTGAGTTTGCTGCCGGAAAATCTAGTCAATTTTACCGGTTCACTTGCCCCGCTTTGGCTGTTGGGAATGTCCACATTCCTACGATGAGTCAGCCTCGCTGAACAGCACGTGTGCGCATCTTCCACTCTGCATGCCATGAACGGGCGCCCCACAGTGTCCCGTACTGGCTGCAGCCACAGTCATGAAGGAGACACGATCACTGGAACGAGAGCTTTATTAGCCTGACGTTTCGGATTCTCACTCGAATCAATCATCAGATTGTCATGCCAGGCTTCGCAAGTACCGTCAGATGATTGATCAAGAGAAGACCAAATGCTATGAGTTCATGGACGAGAACGGTACAAATCTGCTCCTGCATAGGGTGACTGAATGAGTACGCGAACAGAGAGCGATACGCAACACAGCACCGGAAAACAAATTCAGAAAGCTACCTAATCCAACGTCACCCAAAAACGACAAACTTGGCCACATTCTGTCATCAAAGGAGCTGAAGAAGAATCACATGTAGGTGTTCCGGCATGAAGCCTCATTCAACCCAGCTGATGACCAACTAATTAACATGATTGCAGCGGTGGAATCAATCCTCAGTCAGGCGGAAACGACGGATGAAACAAAGAGCCTTATCCGACACCAACTTCCATCACTTCTTATGGCTCACAGGCCGCACGAAGTACTATCTAAGGTCGAACATGCTGCACTAAGGGAATTCAAGGTCGACAAATACCTCGTTATCGTGCCGGCAGACAAGGGGCGTTCCAAGGTCGTTTTAGACAGGACAACCTACCTTCAAAAAGCCAAAGATTTACTGGAGGACCGCCATGCCTATGTCCCTTGTGCAACCAACCCCGTAAAAATGCTGGCACGCGAAATTAATGCAACGTTGTTGGCATTGGAAAACTGGGGGGGCAATATCGCCGGTTGACCGACGCATAGCGAGAGCCCAGGACACGGCCTTGGCCCGATTCTATGGCCTTCCTAAAGTGCACAAAGAAGGCGTTCCCCTCCGACCCATCGTATCACTCAAAGGTGCTCCAATTTATGGGTTGGCAAAGGGACTGTTTCAGCGTCTCAAATTCCTGACCGCTAATTCAGACACTACCGTCAGTTCACCAACACAATTCTTGAAGAAACTTAAAGGGGTAAGCCTCTTGCCAAGTGACGTTAGGGTATCCTTTGATGTCACGTCCCTTTTTACTTCTATACCACAGGACCTGGCAATCGAGACCATCGAATTACTCCTACGAGATACATACGATACAACGGAGAATCGCCTTGGACACGCACAAATCCTCCAACTCCTGAAGTTCTGTCTTAAGACGTACTTCACGTTTGACGGAACAATCTACGAGCAGGTCAAAGGCACGCCAATTGGGTCGCCGATTGTGGGACTCATAGCTGAGGCCGTCCTACAACGATTGGAGTCGCTGCTTTTCCGACACCACAGACCAAAATTCTGTGCTCGGTATGTGGATTACACCTTCGTCGTCATCGAACGGGATCAGGTGCCGGAATTCAAAGAACAACTCAACGCTGTCTTTCCGGACATACAAGTTACGATGGAGGAAGAAGAAAACAACCAACTGGCCTTTCTTGATGTCCTTGTCTGCCCTAAAACCCAATGTATTCAGGAAGGGTACAAACATGTCGCAAATATTGCGTTTCAACAGCAACCACCCCATGAGCCACAAAGGCACCTGCGTAAGGGCACTTTACTAGCGTGTGGATACACAATGCAGTGAACCGGAAGACAAGGCTGCCGAATTACAGTATCTTCTACGGGTGTTTAGAGCAAATGGCTACCCGCGAAACTTCATCAACCAGTGCCTACGCAAACGATACGAGAGACCAAATCTGACCGGCCCCAAATTTTGGCGAGCTCTACCGTACGTTAAGAATGTCTCGGAAACCGTCAGCCGCCTTCTCATACCCCTTGGCGTTGGAGTTGCACACAGACCGGAGGTGACAACCATATGGCGTCAGATCATGAGACCTAAAGACCAACTGCCGTGGTAAAAAAAATATCTGGGGTCGTTTATCAGGTCTGGTGCAGTTGTGAACAAAGCAACTATGTCGGAGAAACTGGAAGACTACTGCGAATGCGACTGGCCGAGCACGCAGCAGCAGTGAGGAGGAACGATGCCAGCTCCCAAGTCGCGGCTCATTCTACGTGAGCCGGCCACGCATTCAAGTTTTATGAAGCCGAAATTCTCGCCAGAGGCGACAACTGAGTCATGGTTTTCCGGCCCTCAATTAATCAACGAGCGCAACGACCTGCCTGCTCCATATTCGTAGTTGCGACTTTATCTGGGCAAAGGAGTTAGTCAAGCAGAGAACACGCGGATGGCCACTGCTCCTGGTGCGAATGCTGACGAGCCAAATTACCCAAGAGCTCAAACGGATGATGAAATCCGGCCGTCAGCAATTCGACTACGGGCCATCATCGCACCACATGCAACTACGTGCGATGAGCGTGGGAACCGATAATTTTGACAAGCACACTAGCACACAGTAATGGCATGGCAACTGCATACTGCAACAGCTGGCCGGTCAGACAACTATCACATCACCCGCAACTATTTGCGATACACTCGGGAACTGCCAATGTTGATAGGCATGTAGTGGCCTAGCAACTACATCCTATAAATGCTGCAAAACCTGGGCGATCCAATACCCTTACCTGACTCTGCCTCTGAGGATGGATTCGAGTGGGAATCCGAAACGTCAGGCTAATAAAGCTCTTGTTCCAGTGATCGTATCTCCGTCCTCATGACTACTTCCTGAAACTCGCCTCTTCGCTTCTGTAGCCACAGTGTTCCTCTCACATCTGATTGGTCCATGTCCGCGAGAAGTCGCTCGGCTCTCCTTTATCTTCCTCTTAAGTGGATTGGACAGAACATGACCAATCTAAACGGGACGCTATACAGACGCAGCTTTCATGTGAGTTTGTTGAATACAGTTTCCGCTTAGCTGGTTGTATTCTCTTGCTCCACCGCGTTGGGGTTGGGACAACTGTCGATCAGGCATACGCTTCGTGTGACATCGAAGTAACAGGCCGGGTCATAACAATTGACCTTGCAAAATAATCCTACTAGCTCGTCCTCGCCTTAGTGAATGGGTCAACGTGGGATGCACGGGGCCATGGTGCCGTCCAAGGAATCGTTCGTCTTTTATTTTTGGCACAACCAATGAATACAACTGCAAGTTTTTGTGAGACAGGTTTGCCATCCTAAGTGGCAGCAGCTGCAACCCGACAACTCGGTTCTTCTACCGCCTGACTTGTCTTCGCCAGCCGCCCGATCGTCTCACTACCATACCTCCCGACCAGCGGCTTTCGCATCAACTTGCTATTATGAGAACCCACCTGCCAACCTATTGCCTGAGGCCTTGTAAACACAGTGAGGCGTGACGCGTGCTGGGACTACTAAAGCAGGAATGAAGAGAAGAAAAAATCGTTTTTTCCTCCTTATTTCCATAGGGGGTTTGGTGGGGAAATAGCCTAAACTCAGATGTTGGGATAACTAATTTTTATCTTTGATATATGCTTTCGCTTAAATTTTAAATTTTTAAATTTTTAATTGAGCTCCTTGCCGTTCACCTATGCCTACTTTATCCTTTTTAGAGAGCGCTTGCGTATCTTTGCGTTCTTTGCATACTCAGGCTACATTGCGACGTCATCTATCCACTGCGCCGATGCTTTTGTAGACTAAATGACGACCCACTTTACCGCATCGGCTCAAATACCTAGCAATATGAATTTGTTATTTCCTTTACAATAATGCTTCGCTAAATTTTTAATCATCTAAAATATAAACATGCTTCCTCTGCACCGAGTGGTCCTTTCCTACATCAGGCCCGAACGTGCACTGCACAAACAAAATGCACGCATATTTTGCACGGTTTTACAATAGATTTGCTATCTTATGAAAGATTAACCGAAATTCTGAAATTCGTTTTTCTTTCGGGAAGATTACTTAAACAGGGTTGTAATACGAAGAATCGTGTGACATACTCCCAAGATATTTCGGTCGCGGCAGGGTGTCGGTTTTTGAGCGAACTTCGTTTCAACCGCCCGGAACAACAACAGTCTGTAACAAATGACTACTTAAGTAGTATACATTTTCTCTTTGATTTTCGATGCTTTAATCAATTCAAATATAATTTATAGAAAACGCGCTCGATCATTTGGTAGTAAATAACGCCTTCCTCACATATTATACTTGGAGAACTATTGTCTTACAGTTTTAAAAGAGTTTGTAATTAGGATATTTTTAAGTCTATGCAATGTTCATTCATAATACATCGTATCCGTCCATTTATCAACATGGTTCACATTCATTGAACAATTTATCGGTGCTATGTGATAACTTCCTCAGAACGTAGAGAAATATGCGATTTTTCTAAGATCGAATGCATACGGCATGTGGTTTGCAAACCCTCAATTCTAATTTACCATAGGGGCGAGTTCAAAATTATTGGGCAGATAAAAAGCATTTAAAACCAAAATACACTCTTTCTTCAAGTACAAAATTTAAAGACGGCGTAATTTGCTACCAAATGACTAAAAGAAAGAATTTTTCGTGAACTTTTTCCATGAAATATATTTGAATTTATAAGGGCATCTAAAATCAGTGTGAAAAATTCGCACTACTTAAGTAGGCAGTTTTGCAGACTGTCGTTTTTTCAGACGATCTGAAAGAGGCCCGTTTAAAAGCCGGCTTCCTGCCTTGACTGAAATATCTTGGGATTATGCCGCAGGATCATTAATATTACAACTCTACTTTAGTAATATTTCCGAAACTAAAGCACATTTCAGAATTTCGGTTGGCGTTTCATAAGATAGCAAAGCTGCCGTGGATGCCTAGAAGATAGAAATCGATTGGCTAAAATGAAAGGAATAATCACCCCTCGGACTGGTCCATGATATTGTCCATACCAACTTGACTAGGCCCCGAGGGCGGGGACATGTGGAAGCAGGGATGTTTACTGACAAGTGGTTGAGATGGCCCAATCAAAATTAAGGTCACAAAACCGTTCATGCATTGGCTCAGATTAAATCAAATTTCGTTCTGCAATCGAAATCAAGCTCAATACGATGTCCTTTTGTTGCACAAAATTCCTGTTTAGGGGTTTTACAAATGAAGGCAGTATAGCAATTAACTTAATGAAAAGGGGGTCTGCCCAGGACAAGAAAATTTCCGAATGTGGCAACGCGGACAATTTCAGACGAAAACGGGATCGGAGAACAAGGAAACGAATTGCTCGTAGGTCAAACCAGCGTCCAATGATAGACCATGCAGTTGGAATAGTGTGCGCAGGAGTTCTTCGTTTATTGGGTCTGAAAGTGCGAGCAAAATGCCTTGAACTTCGGCTGTGTCGATGCGACCGTCAGCGTTAACATCAAGTTGGGTAAAAACCCTCCGAAGTCTGTCACCGCTGAAAACGAATGAAAAAGGTTTGCTTGAGTCAGTTTACTCCATCAAGCTCTTATGACCGCTGCAAATGGGCTTTTAGAGACTTCAAGGAAGTACTAAGTATGCGTTGGTGTAAAAGGACGCATGAATGCTCACGAGATCCTCAAGAGACAAACTAGACAGAACTGGTGGCTTAACCTCTGACAAGACGTTAGGATTATGCTCTTTTGTTGTGGTTGAATACAGGAAGGTCAGTTGGAAAGAGCCTTTAATTAGGTTAATTATATCTATAACGCTATAACTATCCATCAGTGGGATGGAGTTCAGTCAAACTAAAGAAACAAAGTATTCGTGGAGATTTTGATCGAATTCTTTCACTAGCGCTAGCACCGCTGTGGTGTTCTGCCCCTGAATCAGACCACCAAATCCACCTTCCCTGAGGAAGGCAGCTGTGCGAAATATAAAGCAGGCATTCGCGTTCTTCTTTGACTTTGTTGATCAGTAGGATAGTTCAGATTGACGAGGTACGTTAAGAAACTTGCATGGCGTCGACGATTGATCGGACGCAGTGAGGGGCATCGTACAGAGCCCCGCGATGCTGGACAACTGACCTACCCTTTGTGTGCAGTGGAAACATGCGTCGGACAGATACTCAGTGTAGCAGCGGACAACTGGAGTGGGGTCACTATAAAGACTACCGAGGAGGTCAGACGAAATTAGGATGGCTACTTCTGGCTATTTCGTCGTCCTCGACCAGTTTCAACCCACCCCTAAGACGGGGCTTAGCGATCTAATAGTTAGGGGACAGGTTCACGCTCTATCGGTTGCGATTCGAAATATAAAGTCTTGAGATGGTGGAGGGGGGGTGTTCTGTTCAACGCTCTGGTTTGTTTGTAAGAAGACGCGCAAACCTTCTGTCTTGTAACTAGGCCAGATGGGTTAGCGTAACTAACTTGTGAAGCGGAATATGCACTAGCGTAAACCCTACTCAAAAGTTGTATCTGCTGTCGAAAACCACCAGTAAATTGCTTTACTAAGAAGGGCATAGGTAAGTGGGGACTGTGATCCATAGTGATCGTGCAATCGACAAATATTGGCTGGTGGATGTCATTTCTAAAAATGCTTCTTAATTCCACCAGACTGGTTCAGTGAAAGCACAATTGTGAGTCTGGCAGATCTACAGCTGTTGCGCGGAACAGGCTCCGGTTCTTGGTTCATAAGAAACGGTTAATACGGGCCCCGAGACTGCCATGGCCCAAGATGAACACAGCATGGTTGTTCTCTCCAGCCACTTGACGCTACAGCGACGAATCAGAGAAATAACTCATTGTACGATAACTTCTTCCCCCTTCTCCTCCCCAAGCCCCTGACAGGTCTAGATTGTAAACCCCGGTATATTAACGTCCTCAACCCTCTTCTCCCATACTTAAGGTTCGTTGCCTATTTACACTTTTACTGCTGTATCCTCACTTATATTACTGTACAGGCTTGAGGATGAATAATCGAAAACATACGTCTGCCGAACTGGGCATTGTAAAGGCAGTGACATGGCAGGAGATTCCGGGATTGTCATTTGTGGCTTAATCCCCCACCCCATCAGTCAGAAATGCTTAGTTCCTAGTCGGTCGGGCTCGGGCCTGTAGCCTAAACCCTTGGTCATTAGTGATTAAGTTAAAGACTGAACCAGTGGGCCTCTGGCCCGTTGCCATATTGACTGAAATTGTGACTATTAATAAGATGGAAATGGCCGTTCCAGTCTTCCTTACTTCGCTGGTGACTCTCGACATCGTCATTGTGTGCCCACCTGCCGGGGACTCTAGACTTGAACTCCCGGCTGAAATTGAATTACGTGGGCTTCGTCTTGCCAGCATGGCACATCAGGGATCACCAATTCCATGTGACCTTGAATTTTATTGGAAGTTACCAGGGGGCTATTTCAGTTGAACATGTTACTACTGCTGTCAATTGCTGCTCACAGCCCGGTTTCTTTGGTGAAACATGGAGTGAATGTTTAAAGTGCAAGCAACAGTAATTTTGCCTGTTCAGCTTTCAAATTTGAGATAAAGTGCAAAAATAGTATACCATAAACAGCCAGGATTTGAGTGCTTACTCGAGGCTGTCATCCGGTAGCCTAGCCAAAACTCGGTTATACTCCTCCGCAGTGATTTGGCCGTCGCGGTTGCGGTCAAATGTCTGCCAGAACCCCTATATGCGACAAATAAAGAGGCGAAAAAGTATCCATATTACTGCATTTAATTACATCCTTCCTTGCAGGGGAAAATGACATAAGCTTGTTTCATATGGATACAAACTTACAGTTCCGTTAGGCCCTAGCGACAAAATAAGATGCAAAGCTCAAATCAATTCTTCTAACCAGTATGATACTAAATTGTGGGTTTTCCAGCTTCGGACTAACAACAACTAAAATGTATCTTGTGTATTGATTGAGAGATTTTTTATATTGTGTAATCATAGGTGTGTTACCAAAAACGTTGCATTTGCATTATGTAGATAAGAGCAGGATTTCCTGCCTACCTCCTCTGTTTAGTGCAAGCATACAGCGGGAAAAAACCAGGCTCAAATCATCCCTTCAAGGCCAACTAACCATGATCGAGGCCTCATCGTAGCTATTTTGACGCAAGTAGCAGTTGACCTCTTGACAGCTCAAGATCCTGTCGTGATTCGTATCCATCCGATAGAACAGATCCACCAGTCGTTGGCGCCGTCCAATTGTATTTTGCCTGAGGCGTTTGTACATGTTGCTCTAAACTGGTAAGAAATGAGCAGTTAAGAAGTATTTTTGATGGAAAGCACGAGAGGCTCGGATAGCCCCTTTTAGCTCATCATCGGCTAGTCATAAGCCAGCTGCAGACTAGGCGGACAGAGTACTCAAACCCCGACTCTCTGGTCATTGGGCATTTAAGCCAAACGCTTACCATTGATCCACAGCCTTGCCACACCGCAGGTTACTATGGGGGCAATGGAAGTTTCTGTCCAACGACCTATCCCAACTTCAAGTAAGAGCCCAGGCGAAAACTTTTTGCTTTGCCTTTTGCATTTTCAGTGTCACGTTTTCTCAAGTCGGTAGTTTGTTTCCCACAAGGAAGATTACTGCGTTTAAACAATGGTTACTTAAAAAATTAACCACAGTATCGAATTGATGCCAATTAACCGCACGTTAGGTTAGGTTTTCGGAGATATTACCCGAACGTCAGCCCATCCGCTCACAACGACATGTGAACCAGCGTTAGAAAAATCTTGAGGTAGTTCGTTTCAATATTTTTTACAAACTTATGTCTAGTTTTCAGGTTGACTATATGCTTCGTTTTCCTGGTTCGAATGTTTGGCAGCTATTGAGATGACCAAGAAATCCTGGTTCCTGAATGGGTAGCAGCAAATTTCGCATGCCTTATAGGGGTTCAGGGGACTGTGTCATTGTCGTTGATGTTCATTCCTGTCTAGCTGTTGCTAAACGGATGTATCGTAGTCATGTGAGCCGTTCAAAAACAAATATAAATCATTTTAAAATACAAATTAATTAAAAAGTTTCGATAATGTTGTCGTCAAAAACCCATTCAATTATATTTTCCTTAAACGAATCTCATAGAGTTTACATATTTCGTCACACTTTAGGACCCTGTGACCAGAATATGTTAGATTTTTCACACTAATTATGAATTTGGAAGATTGCATCAGCTTAATAACTTTGTTATTCCTACACGCCGATTAATTGTTCATGGCCTTATTTAAAGTATACGTCCATTTCTACCAAAGGTAGACGTAGCTCATATGAGAGAATACCTGTTGAACCTGTCATATCTGACAGCCGTTACCGAAAGGATTCGCGTTATTCCTCTAGCATTCGTGAATTTAAATCTTCCTTTTATATTAACTCAGGATTTTTAGGATAAATGACCTCGTTGCAAACTCGCTCCATTATTATTTTAAATATTTTCCAGTCTTGTGATAGTCTTCTTGGCTTTGTCTTGACACCGGCCCCGGGTGGGGGAGTGGAAACGAGAGTGAGGACGGTGCATCAAAAGTCTGCTCTCATTATAATCCGACGCAAGTCACCGTCCCTGCACGACCATGCTGTGGAGCACAGAGTAAACATCTTCGAATTACGACAATCGAACTGTCGGTTTCTACTTGGTCGTGACCCCCTTCAACCAGAGGGCAAGCGTTCATCAACCAAAGACTAGTTTTCTCTGAAACGTCAAGTTGGTTGTGGGCGTCGAATGCAGTATATAGCATTGGGTAGTACACTCGCTGCTGCTGTTCTATAATCATAGTTTGAATAAAGCATTGAAAACGTGCTGACAAATGTGCTAATGTGTGCTGAGGCATTCCCAATTTGAAGAAAACCGGAAATATTCAAAGATGCGAAACTGGGGGTTTTAAAAGAAGCTGCGATTGTATTCAGATTATCTAAGTCAATAGAGCAAAAGTTTTGAAGAGTTAGCAACTGATGCAAGCCTGGCTTTAAAAAACGACCGACATTTATCAACACATGAACTGAAGTAGAAAGCTTTCTTATATATTGTCCGATGTAGGAAAAAATACTCTCGATGTTATAAAAGAAACCTGCTTGCTATATTTACAAAGCAGGTCTGTTATCGCTTCAGTTTGGCAAGCAAATTCTGTGGTCAGCGTCAAAGCACAAAAAAATAATCGAGAGTGGAGGAGTGTGGAATACCTTGAACCGCTGAAAAGTGAACGCGCGAGCGCATAAAAGCACTATCATGTCCTTTTCGAGTTGGGACACAATTTTTTGCACACGTAGGAAACCTTTTGACGATATAAAAAATAAGTACAAATGAGTTTATCGCTGGGAAAACCTTTTGAGACCTTCATCAATCCAGAGTCGTTACGAACGAAGGTCATAACCCCTTCAAACATGTTTGTTGACCAACGAAGCCATATATAAATACTCTGACAGAAAGCCCCCATATCCACGATTTGGCAAGTCATCAGCCTTAGCAATTTCATTGAAAACTTAGAGGGGTTTTTCAACTGGATAAAATTGGAAATCAATATCCTGTTCGAGTCATGCGGCCTCCAAATACAAGATTTGTTTAATGCACTATAAGATACCGACCGTACCACAAAACAATAAGTAGCATAGGCAGAATAATATGACCAAAAATGATAAAAGAGATTGGAATGACCATTTGTGGCTTACTAGTTATCATCCGCCAGCCACACCCATCCAGCGCTTTCCTCTTCTAACCTACATGCACAGGTACGCCTCGGAGTCGTCTTTACCTTACAAGCTACTGATTTTCAATGTGTTCTTAAAAGACCTTTAGAGCCTCGGTCTCAACCAAGACATTGGGGAAAGCATCTCAGCTCCTCACCATACTCTGCCAACAAAACTCAGAGCACTGGTTTGCCTGCCCCTTACTTCTTTCGTTTCCGACTCTGTCCTTCAAGATCCAAGCCTGAAACCTGCTGGGAAAAATCGCCTATGCTTAATGTCACGTTAAAAGTTGTTCAGCGTCTGATGGGTTAAAGTTAGGTCACTTTTCTCCTGCCCCTAACTGAAAGGAAACAAATTTAGCACAGACCATTGCTGTGGGTATTCAATAAACTTCAGTTCGGGCAATATTTCGTGACGTGTTTGTATATGCTTCTTCAGCCATGACCTCTAAACTTGCACAACGTACACCAGACACTGTCGGAAAAAGGGTCCAAAAGTTTTGACGAGGAGATTCATGACCAGGTGGACGCATGTACGCCGCAGGTAGCTGATTGACTCTTGCTTATGGTTTGCTATAAAAAGTCTAACACTTGCAGTGACAGCCCCTGTTTATCAAAAGTTTTAATGACTCACAAATTCACTAGTCCTGAACTTGGCATACATGTTTCTTAAGCAGATCGGTGAGCCCCACACTATCATCATATTCCCGATCACAACCGACAAAACAACGAGCCCGTGGCTCAATGGTAGAGCGTTCGACTCAAATACCAAAGGTCGCGGGTTCGAATCCCAGGTGTGCCACACTTGGAATTGGGTATGACTGGCTGATGACGGCTAATAAGCCAGAAATGGCCATTCCGGTCTCCCTTGTCTTTGTCGGTTCCACCTTATCAACATATGCTACACGTCGCTATGCGACCGCCTGCGAGAGCTCTAGTCTGAGCTCCAGGGCACAACGGAACATACATGTTCCTTAAGCAGATCGGTGAGCCCCACACTATCATATATATATATATATATATATATTACCAACCTTAAGAAAGCTAAACAGCAGCACTAAAAATGGACAAGGAAACTTCAAGGCGAAGAAATCAGCGGGCAATTACTCCGGCCAACTTACATGCTTCTTACTTCAGGCCGGAAGGGTAAGTGTTCTGCCAAGATCTGGCGCACGGGAACTACGCACTTATTCTCTTTACTGCGTCGCAGGAGAAAAAAGTGCATTCTTTTCAGCTGCGAAAAGTGCGCGGATTCGTAAACAGACCGACTGTTTCATTCAGGCAGCAATTCTATGCCTTCTTCCACATATCATGAAAAAGCCCTGGTTACCACACCCGGCCATTGTGGGGTCCTCTTCTACCCTTATGTGATACCTCTCCGTGGTAGTCTCACGCAGTCAACACTGTAACTTTTTGATGAATAGTTGCCTAAACTGACTGCACGAATTTGATCACACAGGTCGGACTGCAGGCTAGACAATCGCGGTTTATGGGCAAGACTTGGATGGATCCGCACCATTTCCAGCTAGCTTTAGCAGCAGCGCGCCTGTACCCCATTAAAGAGTACTAATAAGATTTATCAGATATTTACTCGAAACATTTATTCAGGAATCCACACTACGAAAAACAACATCAGCACAGCGAAAAAAACGATTGTGACAACACAGCGAATAGGAATCCTTTTCCCATTCGGGGCCTAATGCTAAGTTCCAGGGACATTAGAGCTAGTGTTATGACTAGGGTTAAGATTAAGTGTTGCGTTAGTGTTACTGGTAGGGTTACGGTTAGGACTCGATAATATTTAGTCTTTGTGGAATTTGACGCAAGGCCGGGTGGTCCAATTCCCGTGTCTTGCCATCATTGTCTTTATGGAACGAAGCATTGACCCATATATTCGCTCCGTGGGCATCAGTGATATCTCAACGCCAAGAATGTCATAATATTGTCGGTTTGTAATCCGTTTTACCCTTAATCCCTCCTGGGCCAATCCGTAAATGGTTCCATCTTAAAGTGCCTTTAAGTGCAACTCTTATGGATATGACTTGTTTGTTTTGTAGTGAGAAAACAGTGCATAAAAAGGACGAAATATCTACCCAGTCAATCCACCCAAATCCATTCACTCCTGCCGGTGGATCCTGAGGCAAGCGCAGAGGAGAGAGATATATGTATATGAAAAAGGAAAGGTTCTTCGGAAAAATCACGAGAAAAACCTCTTCATTTTTTTCATTCTATCGCTCAGAATGCATGCCATCTCTGATCAACAATATATGTATATATATGAGAAACAGGGTTAGCGCACCGAAATAGCGTGTCTGCGAGGACCCTCGACACGTGCAAGACAAACTCACTCGTATTCCGTCTAGAAACAATTTTCAACAAGCAAACGCCATTTCCAGCTGGCCATAATATTTACATTGTCCCTTTTGTATTCCCAAATCTTAATGCCTTGCTGACAACAGCGACAACGCACTGGGCAAAATTACGTGACTTCTGTGCAAAAATGCATGCACAGTGAATTCCCCATCTCATGAAATATCAACCGAAATTCGGAAATGCGTTTTGGATTCGAACAAGTTACTCAATGCTGGTAAGAGTTATTGTCGTGTAGCCTAATCTCAAGACATTTCAGTCACGCTTTGGTTTATAAAAAAGCTTTGGTATCCATTAGCTCGGAAGAGGTCATGAAGGTACTGTCGTTCACCCCTTTTGTCAATTGGCGTGCTACAATGTGTTTCAACTCTTTGGAATAGAGTTCGGGCGCAGCTACGTTTGTGAATCAGAGGGTGATTGCCATGGAAGTGTAATATTTGCTTTGTGCTGGTGGATTTTCTGAAGACTGGAGTTTGGAGTTGTCCATTTGCACACCGTTGCACAAGCACATCGAGGGAGGAAAGTTGGTTATTTGTTTCAGCTTCCATCGTGAATTGGATATTTGAATCAACTGAGTTAAGTAATTCTTTGAAGTGCTCGATGTCAGATGTCTTGACAATGACAAAAGTGTCATCGACATAACGAGCCCAAAACTTTGGCGCATACTTGGTGAAGACCAATTGTTCTATTCGTTGGAGGACCACTTCAGCAATCAAGCCTGATGGGGGGAGCCCATGGGAGTGCCTTTAATTTGTTCATACATTTGTCCATCAAAGGTGAAGTAGGTTCTTACTACAGATCTAAGGACCAGCAGTTTTTTTTTTTCTAAAAATAGTCTTATCTACTGCCCTGCTGCAATTTGTCGCGATGTCTTAGCCCACCTAGTGGCCATCGGTAACCGAACCAACATCAAAGTAACTCCCTGATCACGTTCAGGGGGTGGGAAAGCTGCCAGTGGAAACTCGCGACTGCGAAGGCGGGAGCCAAATTACCACTAACGCCCGCCCAAAACACGAAAAGCGTGTCTGTATGATGCCATGGGTAAAATCTACCACGGAGAAAAACGATCAGCCGTGAGAGCGCATACCGCGCCAACTGGCCGAAACGGCCCCGCCCCGGCTCCCAGGTGCGCTTCCTCCCCACCCCTCTACGGTGATACGCCGTTTACGCTACCCCGGGCCTGCAGACTTCTCTACCCCGGGCTAGTCAGCCTTCGTGTCCCCCCACGTTGTAGCGTGAATGCACGCTGCACCCTCTCCCCGGCCCTTTACAGGGCTAACGACAGCTGATTGACCGGAACGGCCATCGCAGTCTCTCTTCCTCTCCATAATGGCTAATTGCTACTGGACTGCCTGAGCGGCCTGTAGACTGGGCCCCAAAGCGCAACTGCATGAGCATATACCCTAACCTAATTGCTGAAAGCCCCTCCACTATAATTCGAAAATATGTTTGTCCGCGTCTGATTTATTCGATTTGGAACGGAACTTTTTCTAGGGGAAAAACGTGCGCAGAGAAAAGCAAATGGCAAGGATGGTAAGTGTGCCTTGTATGACCGCCTAAACAGAACACGGGAATAGGAACCACCCTGCTCGCTTCAAATATGTAGCATTGCGAAGGGTAAATATTCCCGTGTCTTAACGCGAACACTGATCCTAACATCAAACTAAAGTGTTGCCTTAATCTTACTCTTCGCCCTACCTTAAACCTAAACCCTGCAGTTAACACAATAAAAACCGTAACTCTTAGCCTAGACCCCAACTCCACACTCTGCCCTTGATCTCAAACTTAAACCTAACCTTGAACTTAACCCTCCCCTTTATTCTAAACATAATTCCCCCGGAAGTTGGCGATAAGCCACATGCAAAGGGGATAGTTCCTATTCCCGTGTCCTGTTTAAGTGGCCATAAAAGACATCCTTACCGAGCTGTATTTGCCTGTTACTATGATCCTGCTACGCCCCAGAATTAGGTGCTCACCAAGACGTCGTATGTGATTCCGCAAGGGTTCGAGAGGCCATCAACTACCTAACTAGCAAAATAGATCACTACAGCCGAAATTTCGTGAGCTCAGCCTAGGTGCAAGTGGTTGACAAAAAATAAGAGACAGATACGGTTGCGCCTTCCGAATTATGACTGCCTCACTCAGGAATGGATGCAAACCAATCTGTTGACTTCTCGAAACAAATAAGTCCGTATGAGAGACAACGGTCACGAACAGGCAATCAATTAACAGACCAAAGTCAGTTAAATTATGATAGCAAGGAGGAAAACCACAGATAAGGCTAGTCTGCGTCTGTTGACCAACAAACGTGCCTATGTGTTTAGGCTCACAGATGGTATCAGGGTAATTAATGGCTGAATGAAGGCAGTATACGCCCGAAACATTTCGGTGTCAATTTACCTGCAATCTCTCTCATCTCCCATCTAAGCCTGCTTCTTCAACACCCCGAAGTATCCACCAACTTCGTCGCTGGAAAACTGCACTGATGCAGCGCGAACCTTCCCTACCCTCTCATTACGTCTGCTTCTTCAAGCTAATACAGCCTTTTCAAATCGTAAATTAGTGTATCTAGTGGACGATAAAAAATCGAAAAAAATTATATTTGCCGGGACTGGCATCTGTAAGTTGAAATGCGCCTGCTCACAAACTTCTCGTTCACAACTCACGGCGTAAAACTTAATCCGAAGTTTCATTGCATCGCCCAGACCGGCAGCTAACTGCGTCTCCCTATTGTGCTTCTATCGAAGGAACTAATCTCTTACCCTGAACAATGTACACATGATTCTGGCGAGACAGTCGAACTTAGTTAAAAGAAGATGGGGACAAACTCATAGCTGTTTCGTACGCGAAACTGGAAACTGTACGCATATCCCATGCGTCCGCAAGCGGTCGCGGAGCTGTCGATGTGACCTAACATAGTGAAAATGAAACTGCACACGGTTCTATGGTCGCAATTTATTAAATGGCCCTCATTTCAGGTCAAGGGAATAAGAACGCCTCTCCTTCCCTTCCCCCTTCCCCTTGGTCTAAATTCCAGGAAGCGATAATATATTGCTGTCCTAACCCCAACCACTAACCCTGACAGTTTGACCATCGTTGCCGACAATGTCCATCCTAACTTTAACCCTTCTGGCAATTTCCCTGGAATTTGGCCCGAATTCATCTTTATTACGGACGTTTCCTGTTCTCGTGTTCTGTCGGGGGGGGGGGGGGGGGAGGGGGTGGCATATAAGCGTTTCCTAATGGTTTTTTTTATAAAGAAATTTCACTGGAATTTTTTAGAAAATAAGGGTACTGAGAACTGTCCCACCACAACAAATGTAGATTTGTTCGCCCTAATCAGCCAGCCATACACCTGCCTGGGAGACGTATGTCGGTCCGGCACTCTCCTGCGGCTTCACGTGACCATTTTAAACTCTGTATATATGTGGCATCGATGAGCAGTCTTCGCGTCTCTTCATTGGGGGTGATGCCTGCATGAGCATTCATCTTCAGCCAATTAGTCACAACCATGTGCTTCCGTCTTCTGGCTTTCCATAGTACGCCCTCTCACTCACCCTCACTCCCTGACATGTGGAATCGGTTTCTATTTTTGCACCTGCAGACAGAAACGAAATGGCGAATCCCAGGAGGCACAACAGAAGAAGATGCGATCGTTGGAACAAGAAGGTTATTGAACCGGCTTTTCGGTTTCTGTTTCTGATGATGTGCTCGAGCGAGAATTCCAAACTTCCGGCCAATAAACTTCTTATGCCAGTGATTGCTTCCTCTTCTTCGGCTGTTTTCGCAACATTTCGCTAGTCTGTTCCTTATTATTGCTGTATTTGCCCTCTTAGTTGCCTTGGCTTAGGGCAGCTCCAGCCAGCTGCCAAAAAATCACCCACATTGTCTGTGAGTGAAGATGAACCAATGTTGCTATCCACTTCACGCTGGAATATGGGCAACTGTCAAACGCTGTTGAGATATTTCATTTTGCTCTATTCCCAACGTTGACTAAAGAGGCAAGTGGCGTTCGGCAATCTGGTTTGAGCGCAGAACGCAATCCGAGTGTTTCCTCTTCTCTCTAGCTCCAGTTCGGAGTCAAAGCTGGGGGCTACGGACCGCTGGTAACCCTTCAGATATGCATCGTTGCTTGCAGGTTGGCCGAAAGGCAAATCCCCCTCTCTGCGAGGTGTTGTCTGCGAACATAAGGCAGCCTAGGTGGGCCATTTGTGTCTTTTTCGCCATTGTCAATCAGTCTCACTTCAAGCCTCACGAGGTATAGCTTTGGTTCAGTTACTCATAGGGCCAGACTCTAAACCAGCGACATTATCGGCTTGCACCCTGTCGGCTGCTAGCGGACATATCTACAACCACACGAGAACACTTATCATCAACCTGTCCTGGTTGCAGAGTGACCTACGAACTGTCTATATTTCGTCTCGTTTTTACGACAGATTGACAAAGGCCATACCCGAGGGACTCGGTTTTCTTGGAGTTCGGCTTTATTGCCAGTTGTTCAGATAGGAAACCGTTTGAAGAATAACCTATTGTCGGCTGCGGGAATACAGAGAGTGATCTCAGTCCTAGTAGAGGTCAAACAAAGCCTCAAAATCGCTGTCCACTTCGAGGGACTTTGAGTGCACTGCGTGGTCATCGTAAACTGGGCAGAATCACTGACGGGTAAATTTCGTAGAGAAACGGTGAAACCTCTTCATTTCCTCAGGGCTGATTCAGTGCACAAGTGCTGACCGTTGTTTTGGGTATTCAGCAAGATATTTCTAGCAGACAGGCTCCTGTCATTCGTAATTGCTTCCGCTGTCACTAATAGTTTGAAATAGCCTTGTCAGCGCCGAACATTATCCGTAAAGTATGGTGAGGATGGTTTAAGTTTTTGTGATCGTGTTTACGATACCTTCCAGCTCGTGATGACTCTACCATGCTCAATTGTCCCGGAGAATTTAACGCCTTCATATATACTATACTTCGAATAAGATAGAGATGACTTCATGACCTCTAGGAAAGACTATCAGAGAAATCATCCTGCGGAACCTCAGCCTTTTAAATTACCTTCTTATAACTTCGAACCCTTTCAAACTCTTAAAAATCTCCCATTGCATTGGTATTTTGGTCCTCCATAGTCCCACCGGTCACCGGTCAAGGATCACTATCCGTTCCTGTTGTAGTCCATCTCTTCGTACGTTTGATGGCGCGACACTTCTCAGTTAACTATCAGCACTAACTCGTGTATTTTGGGGATACCGGTTGCTCGATACACTATCGCTGTCTGAAAAAAAGTACCCCTCATTGTTTGAGCCTTCAGTGGGCTTTTTAATAAAATGGTTTACTTGCTCAGTGACCGTACCGTTGCTAGTCTATTGACCAGTTAAAGCAAAAATTGCAGAATTGACAGCATACTCGTTCCCACGTCGTCAAGTGAACTAGTACAGGCCTGTGTTTGCGGCGAGTGTAGATTTAAAAGTGGTCTATTATGTTCTCCTTCAGGTAACAGTCACCAAACCCCTTTACAGTCCAGCTCAAACTTATCTTCTGAAAGGTCTTCTGAGCGCCACCAACACATAAGCTTGTGTCGACCGATGAAAATTCAGGCTCCGTGAAATACGATTTCTCAACTAGCATGACTAGCTCCTGACACGGAAAAAAATCGTGTTGCCCTCCATCGTGAGCGCATTCCTCTTATTCTTGACTAGATTCTGTCTAAATGGACTGCGCTCCTAGATATCAGGGGTAACGAGAGGCAGTTTTAGGTACATTCACCATAGGCCGAAGTCTCAAGGAAAGCTTCATGAACCCTTCCCACGAAGGCCCTACTTTTTCTAATAAATTCGCAAATACACTTAATCCTAACCTTAACACAAAAACCAAACCTACCTCGGCAAATTTTTATAACAGGGGTGGAAATTATCAAAAGTTCCTCTAAATAAACAAAGAGGGACCGAGGGACCGGACCTTCCACAAAACTAGGTTATATAAAATCGTCCGGTTTCACTCAAGTACACTTTAGATGCGATCTCGCACATATGAAAGCCTCTTGGTTGCTGCCAAACTGTCCCACCCAATGAATGCCTTGCAAACAGCGTTAACATTTACCTAGTATACTCCACACATGTCCCCACACGAATACCATTGCCGATGCCGTCCCCCGTTTGCTTATCTTACACCAAATCAGAAGCTCCATCCAGGAAAATCGATAAATCGATTCGTCGTCCAAACTTGCAAAAATAGCTCAACGGACTCTGACATCACACGCTTGACCGGTTGGCATGTTACCTTCCGCTACATCTACATGCGACTACCACTTATCATTGGCCGGTACAAAGGACCATCATCGATCAGGTTATGGGATTCGCTCGCCACGTTGCACCTTTGGGCTCCACTGAAACTGCGTGCAGTCCCAGAGCGACCAATAATTGTGAAGAGGGAATACCAGCAAAGACAAAGGGATGGTCAGTTCTTGCAAGTCGCCATCAACTCCTTCCTGTTTCCTTTCCTGTTTTGCCGTGTACTAGTGTGAGTATTGTGGTACGCCGATTATCCTCAGAACCGACAAAACCGTTTTTAAGCAAATAGTAAGGCAAACAAGCTGTTTTTTTTTCTGGGCGTTACCTCGAAATAAGTGTAGCATATGTAAAAAAATAGGCTTCATCAGCTCTACCTCGATAAAAATAAAATAGCAAATGGCACCAGTAGTTCGGTAGCACGGAGTTCAATGTGACATGGAAATGGTATTTCATGAGCATCTGCCGTCACCTAGTTTCCGCAACGGAGTTGCTCATTCCGCAACTACACTGGAGCCAGTGGACAAAGGTTGACATTTCTTGGATGGAGATCGGGTCATTAGGCCGTTACAACTTTCGCTGGATTTTTGAGTCAGGCTTTTGGGCGATTCCTATTCCATTAGCGCGAGGAATATCATCCCGGCACGGGCAATTCTTTTTCATAAATGGAATACTCCCGGAGGCCTCTGTTTGGCTGAACTATTCATTTCGCCTCCCTCGAGGCACATGATTCCTCCCAAAAATACTCACGAACTTCGGTTGACTCTAAATATTTCTCGAAGACGCTTGACGATATCCCGCTTGGCAACTGACGTATTGCACCGAATTTCCTCTCACAAATTTGGCGACTATACACAACTATATTTGTGATACAGCGGCTGATTACTGCTGTACCCAAGTATTTGCAGTGACGATCGATTGCTGCAGTGCCTCCAGTAACTCATGGGTTGTGGTCTGACCGTTCTGCTTATCTAAGTTTTGAAGCAACAGACCACCAAATGTTTGTATTATGAGAGGCTGTTTTATGGGCGTGAAAAGGGAAGTGAAGTCAACCAAGACTACTCTCTCCCTCGCTTCAGTTGCAGCTGTCTCTATCTTAGTTAGGAACCTACCGTTTGTGTGGCAGTTGAGAATCAACAAGCAAAAATCTCAACTTCTGAAACAACTGATTTTCAAACCTGTGTGTGAACGAGCTTTGTAGAAAGCTGGTTTTTGTGTTATCAGGAATTTACCAGATAGCCAAGATGGGAAAGTGGTTGGTTTGGTAATTACATTAATTTGCATAATAAATGTTACTAGACTATAGGTAGTAATATGTCTATATAATATTTTTGCGGAACCGCTCCGTCACCACACTGGACCAACTGAACCTTCTGACCGATATAAATGGGGTGACGGAGCGGTGTCGCTAAAATATTAAATAGACATATAAATTACATCTTACCTTCCAAGCTGCTGATTGTCAAACAGTTCTTTAAAGCCATTCTTCGTCTTTTTCTCAACCATGATGATTGGACGAGATAACGCTGATAATCGAATTGAGTGAGAATCTGATTCATCCGTATTGATCCTTACCACAGGATTATTTGCAGCATATGAAAGAGCGCACTCTGAGGACGGATTCATGGTGCTCACCACATCTAAGGGAAGGCTCCTTCAACGCATATGTTCTAGAGATAACGTCTTTTTGTCACTCTCGCGTGAAGCCTACATCCAGAAGAGAAGTTTTCATATAATTCGCCGCGTGGCTGGTGCCTGAGCGATCAAAAAAGGCTAGGTGGGCCTAGGCTTACCTGCTTACCTGCGCGACCAACTATTCATACACTAAGTAAGTCACTTGAGAGTAAGATAATTGTTTCGAGTGCCTTATATTGTTTCTGCAATAAACCTGCTCATGATTAAGTATGGCGCCAGAGATGCCTAAATATTCAAGGGGGTTGTGCCCCACCTTACCCCCGAGGAAACCCCTCTAATGAAGGGGACCACTTAACTAGGCTTGAAAGTAATTTTAGCCGTTAAGTTTTATGTAGTACAACATATTACGCCCACTAAGGCAACTTAAGATTCCGACCTGAAATGAAACGTTAGTGCTATCTTGCCAACTAACCAACTGCCATCTGAAATCAGTATCTGAAAACTGATGATTAACGTGTTCGAAGTCCTTTCATGTGCGGATACTTCTGCCCAGAGGATTCCTGGGTAATTCAGCCGTCGTGTCGACAGTGGACGCAGGTCAATCGGCCATAAGCAGAGTAGGTAACCACAGGGCACACACCGCACGCTGCACGCTCGCAAAAATGGCGATGCGAGCACGCGCTCGCCGTTTGCGTATGATAAGGAAGGGAACCAATTATTGCACGATTGCTGTAATCGCATTACCCAGTCAGATTGCACAACAGTCCTATGGCGAAAAGTCGCGAATGCAGTGCATGCATACGATGCTACTAGAGAGTTAAGTTTAATGTACTTCGCTGATCATGAAATACACGCATGTACGCCTTATCTTGCCTCTGTAATAATCATGAGCCATGCTTAAAAAATCAACGAGACTAAGCCCCACATGCACCCCTCTTAGCCCCTCTAATGCCAGACCATAGCCTCTAAG
Source organism: Schistocephalus solidus (assembly GCA_017591395.1). Lineage (NCBI taxonomy): Eukaryota > Metazoa > Platyhelminthes > Cestoda > Diphyllobothriidea > Diphyllobothriidae > Schistocephalus > Schistocephalus solidus. Next base: position 214,191 of record WEDG01003036.1, read on the forward strand.
CCCTAACAACAGTCGATATGGCCTGGATATACTGAAATGACGACATGTTGGGATACGGCACTGCGCTTGCTCATTGGTCAATCGATTTGTAGCCTCTGTGCTGAGATTGGTTAGCGGACTGATAGTGCTGCTTGCGCGGACGTATAACGTCCTTCTTCCTTCCGTCAATAGGACGTCGACTCTCTCCCTCAATATCAGGCGCGGATACGGGGGATGATGTTCCACAGTCAAAAAAAGCCGGCTCTGTTAGGGATTCATCCATTTCGGATTTGTCTTGTTGGTGTGACTCACTCCTAGCAAGACACAAAGAAGTAGATAATTTAGAGGGTAGATGCTTGTTATTCGTGAGAGTACGTAACCGATGAAATGCAGAAGACTAATAATTATAAACGGAATCTGAGAAAAGATTCAATAACGATAGATAATACAAGGGTTTTACTTCACTGGGTCGGAAGGTTTTACAGAGAGAAGGGTATATTGTCGGACGATTGATCCTTCGAAGGATGTAGGTCGTTGAGCTGCGGGGACTCGACTACCGCCACGGCCGCTGAGATCGGGATCGAAAAGGAAACACGAAAGTGAAAGTGAAGTTTAAACACCCCGCCGGTTTCCGTCCGTCCTGTACGGTTCAGACGCGCGAAGGGTGTCATTTCACTTTTCTCTGCCGTGGCGTGCGCGCACGTGACTGTACTTGAGACTGCTCATGTGCCCCACTTGTTTTTGTACTTTCATTCGTCTTTTGTTTACTATATCCATTACTTTTCTTCTAATAACCTTGTCTAATGTTCATGCAGGCCTGTAAGAGAACAATAAGAAGGTTAATTGCTCGTGATGTAGAGGAAATATGCCGCGACGTTACGGAGGAATTGAACAGGTACACTTTCAAATGCCTTATAGTTGATGAGGAATACACATATGGATTGTCAGACGATCGCACATGAATGAGTGTGTCTATGGACTCATATGATACATCCGAGTGGGCAACTGACGGCGAGGTACATGGCACTTTATCGTCGGACGAAGAGGAAAGCAGTACAGACAGTTCGTTGGCCTCGCAGACCTCAGTTCGGGAGAGGGTGAGGAAATGGGCCATTCAATCAAATATACCCCTTACTCACCTACGTTGTATTCTAGAAGTATTCAAATCTCTGGCACCGGACATGCCAACCGAACCCGTACACTGTTAGGGGTGTCATACAGCTTTAGAGTAAAAAAATTGGTAGTGGAGAGTATATTCACATAGGAATGAGGATAAAAATTAAGCAACTCCTTGAGAAGAGAAGGACTCTCACGGGTGAGAAGGAAATTTTAGTCGATATAGCTATCGATAGCCTGCCAGTTTTTCAGAAGACAAAACTTGAATTTTGACCTATTCTAGCAAAGATTGTCCGTCTTTTTATAAGCGTCGCATTCCTGGTAGCTATTTATTGTGGTAAAGGTAAGCCATGTGATGTGCATGCTTTTTTTGCAAGCAAAATGTTGATGAAATTATCTTGCTACAGACACGGATTCGGTAGGAGTACTTAGATTCACCTGCCACTGTACGCGTGGCAGCCGTTATATGTGACGCACCGGCTAGGTCTTTCGTTAAGCAGATCAAAAATGTGAACGCATATCATGGATGTGAACGGTGCGACGTTGTAGGTGTATTTAACGAAAAATTTGTCAACGCACGAGGGAGAGAAAGGACGATGACTTCAATGTGCCCGGGAACGGCAAACACAGCGTATGAGTTTTACCCTTCGTGGTCCGTAAATTAGGTCTCATAGCTAATTTTCCGTTAGATCCTCTTCCAATAGTTTACATAGATGTAGTGAAGAAGCTAATTGGTATGTGGGTAATGAATCGAAGGTGTAAGACGAGCGGTTCAGTGTACCCGTTTTTATTTTCCTCCTCTGCAGTAGATGAAGTGAGTCGACGTCTTATGTCCCTATGCATACCTGTTAACTGAATTTTCACAGCGTGGCTGGATTTTACACGAATTTGATTCCTGAGAGGCATTGAAGTTTAACATTTTCTTCTCTACTTAGGAGTAGTCATTTTAAAAGATATATTACCTAGTAGTCACTGGAAAAATTGCCTATTGTTATTTACTGCTGTGCGATATTCAGTCTGTCCTCAACTGTGCCTAGGTAACATTGGTTAGGTTAAATAATTAATTCGGTTTTTTACACGGAAATTCCAAGTTTTATATGGCAATGAGCAGATGGTGTACAATCTGCACAGCATAACGCGCATTGCCGACAACGTGCAGCGTCACGTGCCCCTAGACTCATTCTCATCCTTCCCCTTCGAAAGATACCTTGGAAAACTGCGCAAGTTGCTGCAGGAGCCATCGCACCCTCTGCAACAAGTAGCCGAAGGTTGAGTGAGATAGACGTGAGAATGTTTGATGCGAAGGAGACATCTAGGCGTAGGCTTCTTAAAAAGCATCATCGGGGTCAATTACCTAGAGGCTGCGACCCCTGTGAGGAGTATAAATGCCATATGCTCGTCACAGACGTCAGAACAGGAAGACTTATATGACCCTCAGGCTGACATTCATCGCAAACTAAATATTCTGGCCAAACGTCAGCTATGGATTATGAGTATGCAGCGTCGGATACTGTCTCGCCTGCGCAACCTGGAGGTGGCCCAAGAAGGGGCCAGTACAGCTCACGCGGAACAGGCTATGGACATGCCTGCAAATCCAGTCGCGTGGCCAATTACTAGCCGCGTGGAGTTCCGCGAGCCCGGCTACTACACCCCTCTTTCCGCCAGGAGCTGGTAAGTAACCGTCATTTGCTTACACATCCACTTAGGAGTCATACTTACTATGCCTGGGCGGCCGAAATAATGATGACTTCGTCCAGCGCATCTTTTATGTGGTCTTCGATGACAACATAGCAATGGACTTAAATATAAAGGGTCGTAAAGGGAAGGTCAGATTATGCGGGGCTAAAGTGTGTGACCGAATAACAGGTGGGTTATTACATCTCTTTCTAAATTTGAACTATGCAGAAATCTTCGTGAAATGAAATGGAGGCGACAGACTAAATCTATATGAATTGGAGGCAGCCTTCATCCAGCGCCTTAAAAGGTCTCTAGACGGCGCGGGCGAGAGGGTGTAAAGACACCCTACTGAAGGTGCATTCAACGGTTGGTTGAATTATTTTCCCATTAACTTGCTATCAACTTTTAGAAGACCTGCCTGGACCGTCCACCTGCACTCCCATCCAACATGACGAGAACCATTATGCCCCATGACTAAACACACCCGCCGCCCCCACTTTATAAATAACAAGATGCCAAAGTACTATTTTTGTATACATTTCAAACTTTTTCACCTTTTATAATAAAGATTCTTGAAAAATACTTATAATATACGGGTTCATTATAATTAAGGCTTATTAAGTAGCCTAATATTAACCGTAAACTTAACTTTAACTTCACTTTAACCTTTAAGGCACCTGCATAGCGGGCGGTTTCTGTCATCAAATGACGACCTAGGTTCCGTTTTAACGGTCATACCTAGCGATTTTTCATTTATTAAATTTATTTTGACATCGTCTGTTTCAAACCTGTGACGGATTCGTGGCTTACCCCTCAATATGCCGCAGCACCTTACCGTCTGTTTCTATCCTTAAGATCTCACCCCTCCCGCGTTGTAGACTGCAACTGACAGTGAAGGCTTGCGACTCCGAGCAATGGAGTCGAGGCATCCCACTGAGGATAATTAGGAAAGCGCACCACACTTTGCCAGGGAGAACGCGATGGTTTGGCATCCCACATTCTGGGGGTGAAAATCTAGGCACCACCGAGAGTCGAACTCGGGTCGCAGGATTCAGAGTCCTGAGTGCTAACCACTACACCATGGCGCCACGCCGCGGCTTTTGCTCTAATTTATTATGCACTTCAAAATTACCCAGTTGTACGCGTATACATACGTGCTTGAATAGGCACTGCTGAATGCCGAAGCCGGACAGCATCCACATGCACTACATTCAAACGCTCATTCCTCACCAGAAATTATTCTACCACAAGGACTGAGCTATGCAAGTGGCCGTATTCCAACTTACACTATAGATGTCCAAACTAGAAGAGTTTTAGTGAAATCGAGCCAAAAATGTCGACTCTCGGAGTTTCCCAACTGTAGAAAACTACCCTCTCCTGGGGATGGTAACACACCCATAATCACTGAATTTCTGTGCAGATTGCCATACAAGCAGTTTTAAAGGCCTGCTTTTAAACACTTTTGTCTAACTAAACGGTAGGCTTAATTCATCCCATTTCCATTGCAGAGCCGGACCTAATTCTGACCTTCATCACTATTTAACTTTCCCCCAGCGAAGCGCTGTACCTTTGGTATCAAACTCTACGGTACACATTGCACCATGCAATGCATTTTATGCTGCATCGAGGATAGCGACATCGGTGCATTTGCCAGACATTCTCGAAATGCCATTTGGAATCCAACGCAATCCAATCTGGGCAGATAAACGCTTTTGATAGGTCTTTTTCACATGGGCCTGCGGCGAAGGGGGTTGAAAGCGACAACTAAAACGGAAGTGACCACTGAAATCTCCTTTGTCTTTTCAGCTAATTCTTATCTATTATCGACCTCTGATCGCCAGATAAATGCCTACAAGTGCTCTACCGCACAACTAGAAGGGAAAAAGGGGCACCATCTTCCGTCCAGTAAAAGCAACTCTCATGTGGTACGATTGCAGCCTCAGTAGTGGGTGCACGCAAGCGTTACAATAATGAGGACGCAGTCCTGTTCATTGGAGAAGGGGAAAGACCGGTAGAAGTCGTTAGGCCGAGCCCTGACGCGCGGCCGGGTCTGGGCCTACGCACGCATCTGGCCACTGGGTTATGTGGGCGCGAATGAATAAGCCTCGCGTGAGAGACAGTCAGCCTTGTCTAGATGGTTGGATGATTGCAGTTTGCGGAGCGCCTGTGATTGGTTGTCCTAGAGGCTGCATGTGCAAGTGTTCCGGCTGCTCTGGGCCGTGATCACATGACTCCTAGCGCGGCATAGGTGTCCGAGATGAAAAGCTTCTGAGCCCGTAAGGTGTTACAGGAGGTGATAGCCGTCACAGAGCGTCATTTATAAATGATCGCAGGCTATGACCTCTTGTATTCCTGACCGCATGTTGGTGTGGGTTGGTTTGAAACGGTAAAAAGTTAGTCGCCTGCTTCTTTTGGTCTTTAATGGCTCATCAGTAAGCTGCAGCCTCAGCGTTCTCGTTAGGCGAATTTTATTTGAGCATGAAAATCAGTTTCAGAATTTATTTGCCTTTCTTGGAAATACTGTCACCGTAATTTTTTTCTCAGGGCCTCTCGCGGTTGTTTTTCTCGGAATGATAGTACAACGACACTTCGCAACGGTTAAACAAATCGCTGCTCGAATTTTGGATGATGTTCTCTATCCCATTCATTCTGGTCTAATTGCTGAAAGGTCTTCCCGTCCAACGCGTCGAGGCTTCCGATATCCCTTTCGCCGTACATCGGCAAATCAGCGTTCCGTATTGTCGTTTCTTGCCCGATATCTTACGTGTAAAGAGACAGAAGTCGAGAAACTGAGGCTTGAACAGTCTTCGTAATAAAGACTCACTTTTATTTAAACCTTTAATCTTGCGTAATTTGTTAATTTATCCTCTGGTTACAGTGAATGGAGCAATTATCTGGCTGAAAATTTTGACTGATACTTTCAAAATAAAGCGTATTAATCTCTCTCTCTCTCTCTCTCTCTCTCTCTCTCTCTCTCTCTCTCATCTCCTCCGTAGCTGGTTGCAGATACCGTTTTTTTTCATTCAAATACGTACATGGCATTCCTCAGATATGCTTTAAGTCGGCGAATAAAGATGGCTGTAGTGTAGATGGCTTGTGAGTGAATAAGGAGCAATTTTCTATAGATGTGACAGAAAACATGAAGCTGAACAAATACGGGTCTGTTTAAACCTTCGTATACAGTTTTAGAAACAATTTATTTTTCGTAAATTTTATGCCACTGAAGTGTTAGCTTATACTTCGCGTGATTCAGTACTTATTATTGAAGGCTAGTTAAGGGGTATTTATTAAAAATAACTTCCTTTTATAGTTACATTTACTTACGGCGGACGTAAAAAAACACTACTATTATTGTTTGCATGTAGAAGCCAATATACTGACCACATCTTAACCACCATAATCATCAGACTAAGTCCAGCTAGTAGGAGAAGAGGGAAGAAACTAGAGTGAGTGATTTATGCTGTACGGAAAAACTTAAACCGGCTCCAGTAGTTGTCAAAGGACTGGCTTATGCTGTTTAAGGTGAACAAGTGTAACTCCCTACAAGGCGTCGGAGCCAGCTCACTGAACAGCATGGTCTACCGCCTGAATGGCATATCACTGCAAGACGTAGACGCCCAGAAGGACTTGGTTGTGTGGATCACGACTTCGCTCGAACCGTCGCTACACTGCTCAATGGTGGCTAAGCCCGCGATGACAGTAATATACTTCTTCAAATGGGCGTTCCCCTCCTTCGATGTTAACCGCTTCGTTAAGGTCTTACTAACTTGCATGCTGCCGAAATTGGAGTTTTCTATCCAAGCCTGGACACCCTGGACCTCTAAAGACCAACAGCCTCGAAAATTTTTAACGCCGTGCAACCAAAACTCGTAACTGGTCAGCGTTTACCACCCAATGAAACCCGATTACCTAATCTCCATCTCTTTCCTTTGAGTTACAGTTAAATATTGTGTGACCGTATGAAACTTTCCATATCTTTTGTAGCCAGGACTGCTGCCAAATACATGGAGACTTCTTCGCGTTAGCAACCACAACCAATCCACTAGGTCATCCACGTGTGACCGGTGCGAGGCTGGACACACCGAAGTTCTTCTCCAGCTGAGTGATTGAAGTTTGGAATGCCTTGCCAGAGGATATTGTTATGTCTGTATCCGTGGAAGGTTTTAAAAGGAAACTGGATCAGCATTGCAGTACGCAGCACAATGCCATCCGACCGCTGTCATCTTGATTTCTCACCGGAACATTAATTATTGTTTATAATGCTACTTACAATCTTTCGGTAACATCGATTTATATAATTTATTCACGTGCCAACCTCTGTGCACATGCCCTACTGTCCTTCATCATAATGCTAGCAAACCACAGATAATTCTAGTTTCCCTGTAACATGCGTGCACTGTACCGTACTACGCACATGCGCGCGTACGCATATGTCCAAATACTGCTGACGAATGAACAAGTTCATCTTTGACGTTTCCTTTGTGGAGGATTAAACTCACGGCACGATTGAGTAGCGACGAGACCGCCCAAGTTAGCCACCTTGGCTTATCAGTCCCACGATCCTGGGCAGATCTCCTGGTTAGTCTTACCAATGTGTGCCTAGGCAAGATGGTATATGACAGTTGAATAGTTGAAACCGTCCACGTCTACCGTCTGCCCCACTAAATTGGCCTAAAAGCAGTGACTTGCACGTAAACCAGTTTATAACGAAAAAGACTTGCTCAGAATCTATAGCACTATCTCCTCCCTCAACCACAAGGCTCCGATGGCAAAACAATTTCGAATCGACCACACATGGGTTTGGATAAGGAAAGATGAAACCAAGGCGGGAGAGAAAGGCCGCCACTGGAGGTAAATTCGTATAAACCTACAAAATCTGCACTTGTACCACAAACTTCCCAGTTTTCATCAAACATTAACAGCAAAACTAAGGTAAAATCATGAAATTTTTTTTAAAGAGGATGCATGTAACTTAGCGTTGGAATATTTTGTAGACGTGACATAGATGAAGTCACCAAGTTATTAAACATACACTGGCAGTGATTTTCGACCTGCCCCAGTGATGTCTGCGCAGGTCAGCAAATCGGCTTACACGGACTCTGTTTTCGGTTGCACCCTTTCGTAAATTGTAAAGCCCTTTTCTCGCAGAGGATGTATCTTCAGAATTCCCTGACTAGGTGGACACCCACATCACAAGAGAATAGATTTCATTTTACTAGAAAATCATGACGTATTTTCAATTCTTTGTCAGTAGTCTACACGCCTATACTGGTTGGGTGTTCACCGTCCTCTTGCGCCTTTGGGCTCAATATAGGACCTTCTCGGGCAGGCGCATAGCGAATAGTCGTATATACGGAGAAGGAGCACTGTAGAAGTCAATGGTGACTGAGATGGGCATGTTTAACCTACTAGACGTCGTCAGCCAACAATACACAACCGCAGGTCTGGATGACATGGGATTTGAACCCGGGTTCTTTGTCCATTGAGCATTAAGCGGCCCAGAGGCCTACCGGTGCTCCACAGCTCGGTTATCCTGTCGGTTGTGATCTGGAATATTAGCCATGCTGGATGGGCGGTTACCGATTAGGTTGCGAGCTATGCTTGCCTCGTTTCGCATAGCAACTTGTAGTAGATGACCTTTGGATGACCAGAAACGACCAGCGTAATATGCCTTGTTATGACCGTACTCCTCTGCGTAGTCTACTTGTCTGAGGAAAGATATCTTATTCGTTTTCAGAATGCTGAACAGTTGTCTCTTGCCCGCGTAATGCTTACCCGAGTATCGGAGACATCTCTCGGCTGGTTGAAGAGGTGTATGGGCATAGCATGCATGTTCAGTTTTTTTGTAAGTATTCATAGAGGAAATGAACGAAAGTCACGAAAATTCCTCTTTTCCGTGAGTTTCCAACAACCTTCTTAACTGAATGTACTTCTGTCATAAAACGTCTTACAGTACCTACGTCTAGCTATTCTTATGTTTTAAATCTATTTTCGGAATCAGATTTTCCAGGCTTGCATAAACCTATGCCTACAGGGAAGACATAATTTTTACTGTCACAGCCCAGTGGATGTAATGCATTTAGTGTTAACTGGTCGAGACTATTAACAGAACAGTAATCAAGGAAGTTGTGTAAATTACACGAGCCTATACCCTGTTTGCGTATATTTCACCGCTAGCTAAAATCGATGATTAGAGGACGCGTCCGAGGTAGTGACAAATCTTCTTCATCATCGCCGGCAATAATTGGAAAGTGTTGCGATTGTCTGGTTAGGCTACACGTCGACGACGCGAAGCGTATTTCATAGACATTGGCAACATCTGTGCTGTTTAAATTTCGTTCCACCCATCCGCGGTCGCTGCATACAAGAACCACATCATTTAAGAATTTCGAATTAATCATTTGGCTTCTCGCTTGGCTGCGCACTAGTCAGTCTTTTTATTTTTTTTTATAAGCAGAAAACACAGCGTCGAGAAAATCAGTTACATAGCACCCTGTTGTTTAAATTCCCTCATGCCTAGGAAGGTCTTTTATGCTATTCTGAGGGTGCAACGATAAGGTGAGACAAAGGATGCTAAGCTTCGTAAGCACATAAATCACGTCATGAATTTCGTTCTGACTCGGTAGTTCCCGCCCCAATTTTCTCGTTTTAATCTGATCCTCCCTCATTGCAAAGTTAATGTTTTGGTTATCTCATCAGGTTGAATGTTTCATAGAGTTCGCATGTAGCACGTACACCTAAATGAGATGTCTAAAGGCCTGATACAACCATTAAATTCTTCCTTGCTTGCAACTTCACCCTGTTCGGAAAACAAGTTTGTGTCTGGTTACTTGTATTTATATTTTGCTGTCCCTTGTTTTCACGTTTGTAAATTTTTTCAGCTTAGGTGGATGTGCCCACTTACAAAAATTGCCATGCTGTTACCGACCGTTCCGCAATCAACTACCCTCGCGATTGGCTTCGAATTTGTGGCAGTTGAGCATTCCACTGTTTAGCTTGGATTCCGTAGCCAAGGGAAATATCAGAGTAAAACTACATTTTAAAGGAAAATCTGCAGATTCTCGTGTAATCCTACGCTCCAACCTGAAACTTTGGGCAGGAAATTACGTGTAGGCATTAAGTATTTGGTTCAGGTATCTTCTCTTGGGCCTTTCGGTGCGTTGGAAGGTTGCTGTCTTTGCCATTGCTCTTGCAATGCATCCGGTAAATACGGTCGTGCAGTCATCAATAATTATACGGTTACTTATATATTTTTAAGTAATGTGCTCAAGAAGAGTTTACCTGGCACCAGTCCACATTTCCACAGGGGACCCCTTTATACTCATCATTCACAGAAGCTACACCTGAATAACAATTGATGAGATGACATGCTGTCCAGTGGATCGAAATAACCTTATAGTCAGCTGAACTCATTAGAATATTTTCCAGCTGGTATGGAACTGTCTGTCCGACAAAGCGCATCCCTTTACGCCAAGTCTGTCTTAATTGTCTATCGTGGTATTCTCGAAAAAATGAACGAACTTAAAGCCGATACTCGGTCGGAAACCAGAGTCTCCTGTCACTTCGGACACGGAACAAAGAAGCCTTCAATCGATATATTTCACGTGGGGTGATTGACCTTGGACTGTGCGCGCTCGTGAACGCTCGCGAAGCGTCATGGCTAGGATAGGAAACGAAGACCAGAGAACCAAATAGACCTCTAATCCATGTCGTGAAATCAGAGCACAATGGCTACCATCCTCGCCAAGATTGCTTCGATGGGAGCCAAGAAGGGCGCCAAGGTGGCGGCTAAAAAGGCCGGCAAGGCCGTCGCAAAGAAGGCCGGAAAGAAAGCCGGTAAATCGGCCGCGAAGAAGGCAGGCAAAAAGGCAGCAAAAAAGGCGGGGAAGAAGGCAGGAAAGAAGGCTGCGAAGAAAGCCGGAAAGAAAGCTGGCAAAAAGGCGGGAAAATCGGCAAAGAAAAAGGCTAAAACCAATCTACGGGATCAACTGAAAGACAAATTAAGGGAAAACGAGACCGATGCAGATTTCGAGGAGGATGAAGCGGAAGAACCGGAGACAACCACTTACGAGGATGAAACAGAAAGCCCGGAAACAACAGAAAGAGAAACGGAGGCCTCGAGCTCCGAACATACCTCTAAGTCAAGTGCAAGGCGGAAAAAAAGAAAGAAGAAAAATAAGAAGAAACGGAAAAAGAAGATAAACAAATCGAAACAAGAAGGCAAAAAGCAGAATACTTGGAGGAACAAGTGGAAGGGTACAGTAACAGGTAAAACAAAAAAGTCGGAGTTGGATGACGAGCGCGAGCATAGAAAAGTTAAGAAAAGGCGATCAAGCAAAAAAGTACGGTACAACGACTGTGAAGACACTGATGAAACTCCTTCGACCCCAAGTGCAGAAAATACAGAAGAGACTTCCGATAGAGAAGACAACTTCACCAGGCCGGATAATGAGAGTAGAATGAGCGGAAGGGGAACTCCTAGCCTGAACGCAGGATTCCGCAAGTCCGGAGTACCAGAAATGTACGGTGGAATGGATGACTACGACGCAGGGCGCGTTTCACGTGCAAGGAGCGTCACACCGACCTCACCAGGTGCATACTACTCTACCGACGGGGGTGAAACACCTCCGGTCCGTTCCACAGGGAGTTTCTTTGAACGTTTCCGGTCTTCAACCGTTAAAAAGAACCCCTCTTCTGTAACTGAAGGAAGTGGGAAACGTTCTCTTGGCAGCTTCGGCAGAAACTCGAGAAGCATAAAAGAAACACCCCGTTTAAGTTTAGCATCTCATAGGTCAGAAGGGTTTGGTCGGATTGAGCAAAATGGAACCGGACGCAATTCACGCACCGGAAGCAGCACTCCGAACGCATCTGTTGCATATTTCTCGTCTGTCGACGAGGGTGACACACCTCATGCACGTTCCACAGGGAGCTTCTTCGGACGTCTCAGGTCCTCGTCCGTTAAAAAGAACCCCTCAGTTGTGAGCACAGCTGGAGGAAAACTTTCCGTTGGAAGCTTAGGCAACAATTTGAATGCACGATCGTCGACTCCATCAAGTCCCGCCTTGCAGCTCATGCAAAGCAATCGTTCCGCCAAAATTTCCGATGGCAGTCGGTCTCTGGTCAAGGTAGGGACGAGTATTCCAACGGCGAAAGCATCGGTTATTTCAAATAAACCATCTGGTAGCGGTCGCCCTTCGCTAATGAAACGCCTATTTAATCGTGAGTCACGTTCCAAAACTGTGGGTTCCTTGCCCAGTAATTATCGAAGCGCCTCCGTTCAAGAAAAGTTTTCCAAGAACATGCCGAAGGGCATTGACCAGGAGTTTAACATGATGCTCTTTAGGATTGTGAAAGACCTTATAATGGAGGAATTTTCCGATGGACGGAAAAGACCAGGCGAGAACTCAGACTGGCTGAAGGCCTTTGAGATGGTTATTAAACACGACAACGCAAGAGACGCCAGGGCCTCTCAACTGAAACGTGAGCAAATTCGCATTACCGGCGTGCCCCCAGAGCCGCCGCCTATGCCACGGCCGCGCTGTAGGCCCTGTCGTGCCCGACGGGGCCGCTGGGGTCGCGGTCCTCCTCCGCGCAGGCGAAGGGCAGCGAGTGACGAGGACGGTGGACGCGACTACTCTGACTCCTCTGATGAGAACACAGACTGCGGATCGCGGCGACTTGGAGACCTGATCGCCATCCTACGCGACTGTGAGCACAGGCACCGAAGAAGGCGCGTCTACTCACGTGACTCAACTCGACGTCAGCGGCAACAGGAGGAACCTCAACAGACAGGAGGCACAGGGCCGATTGATAGCGGATGCCAGCCCCCAACCACCCCCTGTTTCTACCCTATCTACCTGCCACAGCCCGTGTTCTGTCCGTCAAACTATAATCAGTTTGATCTATCTGCCGCCACCCCAGACGCTGCCTATCAATATTACGCCGGTGCTGCACCCTATGCCTACGACAGCCTATCCTATTATCCTCCTTACTAGGTGCAGCTAGAGGATTCGCTCGGCTGTCTTGCGGCTAAAACCCTCTGTTCTTCAGCTTCCTTTCGCTACATTTACGATTAACGATTCTTTTTATTGACCCTCTAACCCGCTTCGCACGCATGCCAGCCGCTAGTGATACTGCTGCTATCCCTGTTTATTTGTCTATCCATCCACTGCACTGAGGATTACGAAGGTGGTCAGTGGAGTTTCCGCTGGCGTCGGTGGTTATTTCTTATTCCTTTAAAGAAGGTTGATTATGATTTGACGTTATCAACACCTAAAACTCACTTTAATTCGACGTCTCTTAAAAGCAGTTGGCTGGAACAGAGGACGTTTGGATTTCGACAAGGCTGCTAAAGTGCAAAACGTTGGTTCTAAATAAGCAACTCATCCTGGATGTTGAGAGATAACCCTGCTTATTCATAAATACGAACAACCCATGGAACAGGTCCAGACTTTCATTTTAGCTGGGTGTTGAGCATGATGGCCCAACGAATAAACGTCATCAACAGGGAGTATCAGTTCAATGCACAACGCAATTGTCTCAATTATTTCATGCAGATGCGGTGCTTCTGACACCCGGCACTGTGCGGTCTTAAGAGCCTGTTGGAGCTAAGGATTAAAAAGTCCGGCACAGAGGAGTCTGATTTATTATTTTTTAGTTCTTTGACGGATTCTGCGGCCTGGCCTTGGAAACGAACAGGAAGTGAACTGGAAACTAGGTGATAACTCCCGCGCTCTGTCTACATGTGGCGGTATCGACACAGGATTGAGATGATTGGCTAGTAGTCCGCTTCAATTATTTGTTGTTATTTCGCTCGAATTTGCTTATATGCCTCATTTAACCCTAAGCTGGTTAAAAAAGGATCAACTTTTGCCTACCAATTTTAGGAAAAATGAATGGTAATTAGAGGCCAATACTAACCCGCAGTAACTGGTGCTGTCAGCCGCTCCGGCCAATTTCATAACTAGCTGGTTGACAAGCTCGGACAGTAGGTTCGTGCATGAGAGAGGGAACAAAAAGAGAGCGAGAGAGTGAGAGAGACATTTGGGAATTCATCCCCATGGCACGTCAGCGCCTTCCTCATGGTAATAAATTCAGCAGGTTTGAATCTATCGCGACGCAATAAGACTTATGACTTGGATGGTTGCCAATCGCTCGGATAACTCGGCCCCCGTGGTCGGTATTGTGTGTAGGGAGGGGGAGGATGACTGGCCTGAGGACCGAGGCAGGCACAGTGGCTCCTTAATGCAGCCTTTATGACATCCACGCGCGTGAGGTATGAGTCTCTCCCTATGAAAGCCTGATCCAAGCTGTGGGAATCAGGCCGTGTATAGCACAGTACTATTTTCCAAAATCGCGACGACTGTGAGGTTTTGTTTCTCAGAAGGCATCGGATACAGCAACGTTCTTGTGGACAGAAGTCTTCTAACATGTAAATACACGGGAAACCTTTACCCGAAGTCAACCTATCTGTTCTAATTGTGGGTCCGGACAATACAATATCCTTTCCATTACAATTCAATTATTTTTTGTTCTCATATTTAAGCGCCCCGTGATCAGAACGCCCTGATATTTTATTCCACACGTATAGTCATTTACAAAAGTACATATAGCGGTGAGTCGTTTATAGTTGCTGTGCCGCTTATGGGTGATCCAATATCAATGATACTTCGCATTCTCCTTGCTTGAAATACTTCCATTCCATTGGATAATCGAAGGCGAAAAATATTCGCTGAAAAGCTGTGTACACATTTTTTTGTGGGACGCACCGCAAGTCGGTGGTGGCAAAACAACGCACCGGTAAACAACAGCAAGCAAAGCACCAGTAACAGGGAGGAGCTACTCTTCTTGTACCGGCCAATTGTTGGGAACAGCCATTTGAAAGTGGAGTAAAAGTAACACTCCAGCTGGTGAGGCATGTAGTGCCGGAGTGCGTTGCAACGTCAGGCGGTGAATCGGCTTGCGCTTCTGGGTTGGTGGCCGTCAAGCGAAAGGGAGATGCGCCTGTAGTGGGAATTCATGTGGGCGATGCGTAGGGTGACTGCGTAAAGGCTATTTCGACAGACTGGGCAGATTCTGCCTGGGGAATCGGCTCACGCTCCGTAGACTGTCATCAGGATATTGAAGGCCATATGCGAGTGGGTCTTACTGCTCTGGCCGATTGCAGGATGGAAGATGGTTCCCCATTTTGTCTTTCAACTTCGGTCTAGGGCACTTGCAGACAGTGTCTTGATGACAAGCGGTCAGATATCCATAAGCATTACCAGATAGGACAAAGGAGTTCGCAGTGCCCACTGCCGGTTTACTTGTCATGGACAGCTGGCCTCACCACAGGCCCACGCGGGAAAGACTTAACAAAGCATTTTATCAACCCAGATTTGATTGCGTTGGATTAAAAATAACATTTCGATACTCTGTCTGAAAAATGCTGGGAAATTGCTATCCGCGCTGAAGCATAAAACTTATTTATTGGTGTAGTGAGAATCTGCGACAGTTCGACCGTCGATTACGACGAGGTCCACCGTATGCTCCATGGAAGGGTGGTGCAGGGACGGTGATTTAGTTTAAAGTGATATTTGACTTGCGCTGCATCTACCGCACTATCTCCTCCTCCCCCACCTGAGCCCAGTGTCATGACAGAGTCAAGAAAAACGGAGATGGGAGAGAGCACAGGTGGCTGGCGCGGTCGGAGCCACCTCTGTGCGTACCACCACACCTGGCTCCGATCCCACGGAGTGGGAGTGCCATAAAGGCCACATTGAGAAGGAGCCATTGCAGCCCGACTCTCAATCTGCCAGTCAGCCACTCCACACAAAACACACATTGGGCTGACCACGCGGTCCGAGTTATCCCGGCAGTTGGCAACCTTCCAAGCCACGGCTTTTAGCGCACCGTGAAAGTTTAAAGCGCGTCAGATTATTTATAGTGAGGAAAATGCGCTGAGCTCTTGACCTCACTCTCTCCCAACCCCCAAAATCAGACCACCATCGAAACCAGTAAGTTGTCTGATGTGTGAGTGGGTGCGTACCCCTCTTCGTGCGCCACAGCACGACCTGGCCTCCATAACCACACACCAGGATTCGCTAAAGCAGGGGATATGGAGGAGCCATCGCCGTCTGACTCCCAGTTCGCTGGTCAGCCACTTGACACACACAGCACATACACTGGGCTGACGGCGTGGTCTGGTGTAAGCGTCAGATTGGCAGCCTTCCAAGCCACGGTTTCTAGGAAACCGTGATTTTATCAGGTACAGTACGATGATTGTGAAGGTGTTGTCTATGTATTGGTTTAGGAAGTGTGCACTGATGTGGCTTAGCCTCCGGTGTTTTATCGCAGGTTGTCGTGGAGGCGCATGTGTCCTAATAGGCCCATGTGGTGTGTAAATGTGCGGGAGCAGTAGGGCAGTGGAGGTGGGCTTGGCAACTGTATGTCGGAGCCCTAGGCATTGGGTCAAAAGCCTCAGTGCGATGGATTCGCAGGTGACCAACCAGGCCGGTGCGTGAGTTGAAGTTGCGGGCGCAGTGTTGGTAGAAGATATCGGGAGAGGCTGGGAGGATGTCATTCATGGTAGTGGTGGCGGCCGTGGCGGTAAGAATGGCAGGAGCGGAGGGTGTGCATGGGGTATCGGTGTTGTCCGCATTGCGGTGAATTCCACTGTCATGGATGCGCATGTGCCCGAATAGGCCCATGCGATGAGTGAATGCGCGAGGACAGTGAGAGCAGTGGAGGTGGCGGTCTCTGCTGTGTGTTGGTGATCCAGGCACTGGTTCACCAGTCTCTGTACGATGGATTCGCAAGTGACCGATCAGGCCGATATGTGAGATGAATGTGCGGTCGTATTGAGGAAAGTTTAGGAGAGTGTCCATATCACTGGTGGTAGTGGTGGTGACGGCGACGGTGGTGGTGGTTGCGGTGGTAGGCGTACCAGGTGATGAGTATTGGGATGTGGTCTCTATAATGGTGGGAGTAATGGAATTGATGCCAGAAGTGAGTGTGTGGGAGTCTGAAGGAGGGTTGGCAAAATTTGACGTTGAAATTTGAATTGTCTGATTATTGGTGCATTGCGGCCGAAGATGTCCAACTAGGCCGATTCGCGCGTGGAGGATGTGTTGACAGCGCGGGCATTTTGGCAGGGCCTTGGCATCGGCGGTGTTGGTCCGGGGCGCTGGTGACTTTTGTGCCGCTCTTTTAGCCTTGGCGGCGGTGATCCGGTTGGCCTCATAGGTTCCTGAACCAGTCTTCACAGGTCTTCTCCATGCCGGTCTATCCTGGGCGAGGTCCTCTCAGGTCGCCGGGTTGATTTGCAGTTGCTTCAGCGATTTCTTAAAAGTGTCCTTGTAGCCTCGTTTTTGACCGCCCTGTCGGCGAGCACCCGTAGCGTCACCTCCGTAGAAAAGACGTTTGGGTAGTCACTCGTCGTCCATTCTCACCAGGTGGCCTCCATCGCAGTTGCAATTGCCTCAGCATGGCGTGGATACTGAGGATTCCAGTCCGCTCCAGGACTTCCGTGTCCGATATCCCGTCTTGCCATCTCAGCTTCAGTATTCTGCGGAGGCAGCTGAGATGAAAGTGATTCAGCTTCCTTGCTTGGTTCAAGTAGATGGTCCAGGTCTCCGCTCCGTAAAGGAGTGTCGTCAAGATGACGGCCCTGTACATCTTCAGTTTGGTGTTCAGGTGAATACCGTGGCGATTCCACACGGAGGCCTGCAGCCGGCCGAAGACCTGAATAGCTTTGGAGATCCGTTGGGCAACCTCGTCATCGATTCTCGTGTTGCGTGACAGCGGGCTTCCTAGATAAGCGAAGGTTTTCACATTTTTGAGTTGAGCACCGTTGACCTTGATTCGGGGAGCATTCTTTTCCGCGTTGGGTGGCGGCTGGTGCATGGACACCGTTTTGGCTGTACTGATTGTTAGTCCAAAATTGGCGCATCCTGCGGCGAAGAGGTCCATGCTCCTTTGCATGTCCTCCTTCGTCACGGTGTTAAGGGCGCAGGCGTCCGCGAAGAGCAAGTCATGGACTGTACCAGAAGACACGCGCGTTGAAGCCTGCATACGCCGACTGTTTAGAAGGTCTCCATCAGTTCTATAGGCGATGCAGATCCAAGGCTGTTCATCACGGTAAGCGTCCAGCAGCATAGCCGAGAACATGAGGCTAAACAGTGTGGGAGCCAATACGCAGCCCTGCTTCACCCCGTTGGTCACTGCGAATGCTTCGGATACCGTCCCGTTGTCAGTGACGCGCGCCGTCATCCCGTCATGAAGCTGACGCATCATGTACGTGAACCGCTCAGGACAGCCGAATTTCTGCATGACTTTCCACAATCCGTCGCGATTCACCGTGTCAAAGGCTTTCGGCACATCCACGAAGGTAGTGTAAAGGTGAGTTCGCATCTCCTGGCACTTCTCTTGAAGCTGGCGGGCGGCAAAGATCATATCGGTTGTTCCGCGGTGTCGGCGGAAGCCAAATTGGCTTTCCAGGAGCAGGCCCTGCTCTAGGTGACCGTTAAGACGCTTGAGAAGGATACGTTGAAGATCTTCCCGGCGATGTTGAGCAATGAGATACCGCTGTGATTATCATAGAGTTACCGGTTCCCCTTCCGCTTGTAGAGATGTACAACGGTCTAGTCTTTGAAATCCTGAGGAACTTGTCCTTGACGCCACATCTCCTGGAAGAGTGTTGTGAGTTCCGCCATCAGCCTAGGGTTGCTCTCGCCCCACCGTAGGACTTTTTAAAAGGGGAGGGGGGCGGTGGGAAGTTCGGGAGTCAGGCCTACAGTGTTTGGAGGCACACACAACACCGGAGACCCTCACCTGGTTTAGCCCACCGGTCGTGACGGTTACCCGGGGTGTGGCCACTGGGAAGAACCCAAATTCGAGGAGCCACAGGTGAGATTTGGGTACCAGGTAGAGGCGGCCACAGGAGCATTCACCACCTGTACGAGACAAATGGAGCAGCCAAATGCAATCGGTGTGGTGCCCCCCCCCTCTCTGACTAGTACCCCCTACATCCCAGTGAGAATCGCGGACTGAGGAAGTGGGCCTCGATAGAGCCGGCAATGGTAAAGGAATAATTGAAATCTAATGTTTATTTAGACCGAAGAGATTAAAAGAATACCTAATAAAGCATTTGTCTATCAAACTGCGTAGTAGTTCATTGCTTATGGATGTGTTACCATTCATTGGAAACAGAGTAGTTGTCCATAGTTATACACTCCTGAAAGCCTACCTTATCCGATCGATTTCAATAAAACCTCTTCTTTTTTGGACATTCATACTGTAAGCTGGAAGACTCCACTTGCGTATGTCAGTTCAGTAAGGATGCCTTGTATGGCCGCCTACCCGGGACACTGGAAAAGGAACTGTCCGCAATACATGTGGGTTTGTGTTATGTTCCAAGGAGATTACGTTTGGGATTAAGGAAGGGATAGAGTTAAGCTTACGGTTAGATTTAAGTTTGAGGTCAAGGTCAGAGTTGGGGTTAGGGTCATGATTAGGCTAAGGGTTAAGGTTATTATCGTGCTATCTGTAGGGTTAAGGTTTAGTGTATGGTTCGTTTTAAGAATTAAGGTGAGGGTTTAGTTTTATGCTTAGGTTAATATTAGAGTCAAGCCACGGGTACATTCACCATTCCTGATATATACCTGAAGACCACGTATTTTAGGCGGTCGGGGCGGCTCCTATTCCCGTGTCCTGTTTAGGCGGCCATATAAGACAACCATACCACCAGTTCTTTTGGAAAAAATAGTATTTGGGGAGGAATGAGCGTTTTCCGTAAATGTGAGTATTTGAACGTAACGTATGTGAATGCTGTCCAGTCGCAGCATGCGGAAATACCTATTCAAGCGCGTATGTAAAGGCGTACGCATGGGTAATTTTGAACTTAATAAATAATTAGACCACGGGCGAGCGTGGCGCCATGGTGTAGTGGTTAGCACTCAGGACTCTGAATCCTGCGACCCGAGTTCGACTCTCGGTGGTGCCTTGATTTTCGCTCCCGCAGAACATGGGATACAAGACTGCGCAGTTTCTAGCGCACACTGTGCTCCTTCTGGCAGTGTGTTGCGCTTTCCTACTAAGTGGGTGCCTCAGTGGAGTGCATTGATTTAATAGCTCAAGTCGCAAGTCTCTGTTTGCTGCAAAGTCTACTACACTAGAACCAAACACCAGGACGCCATTTGCGTGCATCTATGGACGACTTTCGGGAAGAGTGAGGGCGTACGAATAGAAACAGCCAGTAAGGTGCTGCGGCATACCGAGGGGTAAGAAACGAATCCGTAACAGGTTTGCAACAAACGGAAGTCAAAACAAACTTAATAAATGCAAAATGAGTACAGGAAACACCCGCAATGCCTATAGTGTGATAGGCTAAGGTTATGGTGCTAGCGTTAGCGGGAAGCTAACTTAGAGTTAATTAACTCTTTAGGGTTACGATTAGACTTATTAATAGGCCTTCATTAATGGAGCATGCGTTGAAATTAGAGGGACTAAGAAGGAGGTATGTGGGGCCTAGCCCCATCATTTTTTAAAGTCTGGCTCAGGATTATTACAGAGGCAATATGAGGCGTACATGCGTGTATTTCATTGATTACAGAAGTATATTAAACTTTAAGCTAGATTTAAGCTAGCTCGGGCGGCAGTGACCCGCCGCAGTATATGAAAACTTCTGGCTGTAATTACAGCGAAGCTTAAGTGATAAAAAGACGTTATCTCAGAACATATGCGTTGAAGGAGCCTTCCCTTAGATGTGGTGAGCACAATTAATCCGTTCTCAGACTGCGCTCTTTCATATTATGCAAATAATCCAATGGAAAGGATCAAGAGGAATGAACGAGATTCTAATTCAAGTCGATTAGCGGCTCATCTCGTCAAATCGTTGTCGTTAAGAACAAGACGAAGAATGGCTTTGAAGAACTGTTTGACAATCAGCAGCTTGGAAGGCAAAATGTAATTTATAAGTCTATATAATATTTTAGCAACACCGCTCCGTCACCCCATATATATCGGTCAGAAGGTTCAGTTGGCCTAGTGTGGTGACGGAGCGGTTCCGCTAAAATATTATATAGACATATTACTATCTATAGTCTAGTAACATTTATTATGCAAATTAATGTAATTACCAAACCAACCACTTTCCCATCTTGGCTATCTGGTAAATTCCTGATAACACAAAAACCAGCTTTCTACAAAGCTCGTTTACACACAGGTTTGAAAATCAGTTGTTTCAGAAGTTGAGATTTTTGCTTGTTGATTCTCAACTGCCACACAAACGGTAGGTTCCTAACTAAGATAGAGACAGCTGCAACTGAAGCGAGGGAGAGAGTAGTCTTGGTTGACTTCACTTCCCTTTTCACGCCCATAAAACAGACCCTCATAATACAAACATTTGGTGGTCTGGTGCTTCAAAACTAAGATAAGCAGAACGGTCAGACCACAACCCATGAGTTACTGGAGGCACTGCAGCAATCGATCGTCACTGCAAATACTTGGGTACAGCAGTAATCAGCCGCTGTATCACAAATATAGTTGTGTATGGTCACCAAATTTGTAAGTGGAAATTCGGTGCACTACGTCAGTTGCCAAGTGGGATGTTGTCAAGCGTCTTCGAGAAATATTTAGATTCAACCGAAGTTCGTGAGTATCTTTGGGAGGAATTATGTTCCTCGAGAGAGGCGAAATGAATAGTTCAGCCAAACAGAGGCCTCCGGGAGTATTCCATATGTGAAAAGAATTGTCCGCGCTGGGACGATATTCCTCGCGCTAATGGAATAAGAATCGCCCACAAGTCTGACTCAACAATCCAGCGAAAGTTGTAACGGCCTAATGACCCGATCTCCAGCCAAGAGATGTCAACCTCTATCCACTGGCTCCAGTGTAGTTGCGGAATGAGCAACTCCGTTGCAGAAACTAGGTGACGGCAGATACTCATGAAATACCATTTCCATGTCACATTGAACTCCGTGCTACTGAACTACTGGCGCCAATTGCGATTTTATTTTTATCGAGGTAGAACTGATGAAGCCTTTTTTTTACATATGCTACTGTTATTTCGACGTAACGTCCAGGAAAAAAACACAGCTTGTTTACCTTACTATTTACGTAAAAAAGGTTTTGTCGGTTTTGAGGATAATCGGCGTACCGCAATACTGACACTAGTGCACAGCAAAACCCAATGGATCGGAAACAGGAAGGATTCGGCGGTGACTAGTAAGAACTGACCATCCCTTTGTCTTTGCTGGTATTCCCTCCTACACAATTATTGGTCGCTCTGGGACTGCACGCAGTTTCATTGGAGCCCAAAGGTGCAACGTGGCGAGTGAATCCTGTAACCTGATCGATGAATGTCCTTTGTACCGGCGATAAGTGGCAGTCGCATGTAGGTTAAGCGGAACGGTCAAGCGCGTGATGCCAGAGTCCGTTGAGCTGTTTTTGCAAGTTTTCGCGACGAATCGATTTATCGATTTTCCACCGTGTCCCTAAGACTCCTCACATGTGCTGTTTCCTGTTCTCGGACACGTCCTGCTTACAGTCAGTCTTTGTTTTGGAAACATAACATTGGCGACGCAGTGTAACGAAAATGGCTTCATTACTGCCTAAACCGTTACCCATCTGGTCGAAAAACGCTCCAATACCCTCAAATGACTCATGGTTATAATGGAGAAATACATTTGAGGATTATATTGAACTGATTTCGATACTGTCACCCTCGATTACACTAGACGTTAACTCTAAATTGAAACCCTTCCGAAAAAATCTCAGAGAGCTGGCACAACATTACTTCGACGCTCTTAAGTTGCAAGAGGTTACCGATTTTCAAACAGCATTCACAAGGCTCGGGCGGCGTGGGGCGGAAAAGATAACATCTTCCTGAGCCGTTATCGTTTTGTCAGATACGTTAGGAATTCAGACAGTGTATAGGCGATTTTATTACGAACCTGACACTCGCCATCCAGAACTGCAGATATGAAGAGATCACAGTAGGCAACTTCGAACAGGCAAGGCTCGTTGGTTTGCGCGATGAAAAACGCGGCCCAATCTCTTATCAAAGAAGAGGGATTTGGCATGGTAGAAGGATAGTGATATCGCCAGTCATAAAGAGCACGTACGGATAAACCTTCAGCAGTTGAAACAGTCAAACGCTGGAGTGATATTATCCTCGGAACCTGAATCGGCTGTCTCTCTGGTGGACACTGCCAAGTTCTCATCTAAGCAGCAACTATCCGCTCCTTCAAAGCAACTACCATCCTGCTACCATTGTTGTCAGCATCATGTCCGTTGGGCAGACTGTAGACACCAGAAGACAGTTTGCCGGTTTTGAAAGAAAATCGGTCATATCGAACAAGTGGGTTTCTCCAAAAGACGGACGAACAATAAAATGCATGCCACCTACCCAAATCCAGCTGGGGATGACGAGGCGGTACTCCGAATGTTTCCAACCGACACGCCGCTAAAAGTGCCCTACACCATCACACTTCCGGTTGGCCATCATCACGTGAAGTTTGCAATCGACACTGACGTATCTGTTACTCCCATCAATGAGGGGTCTCTTCTGAAATTCCCTCGTCTCCTTCCGGTTCGCTCCACTTGTCGTAACTTCATTGGACAGAACGTATAAGTTCGAGGGGTCTTTACGGCCGAAATTGAGCATGATGGAAAATTTCATTATCTGCCGTTTCATGTGGTCAGAAGAAGTAAATAACCAAACCTCCTCGGACGGAACTGGATAAAGTGCGTGCCTTCTGTACTATCCTATGTGCATGGACTTTGTGTTAACCGGGCTCTAGATTCCTAGTTGATAAATCGTAGGGAACTGTTTCTTGACGATTCTACTACATACTACCGCGGTCCAGCTGTGAAATTCCAAGTTCAATCAGAATTCCGGCCCCGGTTTCAAAGCTCGGTCAGTCCCCTATGTAGTCGCACCGAAGGTCAAAGGAAAACTAGATCGCCTACAGAAAGCCGACATTATCAGGCCTGTGCAATATTCTGAATGGGCAGCCCCCAATAGTCCCTGTTATTAAACCTGATGGTACCGTGCGTAGGGGTGTAGGGGTATAAGTTAGGGATGGCACTACACAGATAGCATTTGGTCACTCCATTTGTCTCATACAGGTGGTGAATGCTCCTGTTGCCGCCTTTAACTGGTACACAACTCTCACCTGTGGCTCCTCGAAGTTGGGTTCTTCCCAGCGGCCACACCCCAGGCAACCATCACGACCAGAGGGCTAAACCAGGTGAGGGTCTCCGGTGTTGTGTGTGCCTCCACACCCGGTATGTCTGACTCCCGAACTTCCCACCTCCCCCTCTCAAAAAGTCCTACCGTGGGGGCGACAGCAACCCCGTAGGCGGCCCAGGCGAACTCCGGTCATCCTCCCACTAAAAACCCGTGACCCATAGTGGAGTTCGGCAGCCGTCTGGGATGTCCGAGCAGCCCTATTTCGGGACAGCACTGCTTGCCTCCTCATGGAGGAAGGGGCTAGAAAAGGTGCCACAAACAAATGCTGGTTATCACGTCTTCTGCAGCCGGCCGTTGCCCGCAGCTCGCAAAATATGCGGTCGTAAAACTAAAACAAACAACAATTACCCCGTCCCAATCCCCCTCGCCATACCCTCCAGGCTGCTTGGGTGAGCCCACTCACACTAGCAACCTGGAATGTTCGTTCCCTTTAAGACAATCCTAGGAGCAACAGGCCGGAACGGAGGACGGCGCTAGTCGCCCGGGAACTGGCGCGCTACAAGGTGGACATTGCTGCTCTCAGTGAGACCCGATTATCTGAACAGGGTCAGCTGGAGGAGGTGGGTGCCAGCTACACCTTTTTCTGGAGCGGCCGGCCAAAGGCAGAGCGACGCGACGCTGGTGTTGCCTTTGCCAACCGGAACGACATCGTGGGACGTCTGCCCTGTCTGCCGCAGGGTATAAATGATCGCCTGATGAGCCTCTGCCTGCCTCTTCGGGGAGACCAGTTCGCCACCATCATCAGCACCTACGCTCCCCCAATGACGAGCTCTGATGCGGCGAAGGACACATTCCACGAGGACCTGCACGCCCTGCTGGCGAATGTGCCGAAAGAGGACAAGTTAATTGTCCTTGGTGACTTCAACGCCCGCGTCGGGACGGACCACACTGCCTGGCATGGAGTGCTGGGTCCCCACGGTCTCGGTAGCTGTAACTATAACTGCCTTCGTCTTCAGCGCACTTGTGCGGAACACAGTCTCCTGCTGACCAACACCTTCTTCCACCTTCCAACGCGGGAGGAGGCCACGTGGATGCACCCTCGGTCGCGGCGCTGGCATCTGCTGGACTATGTTCTCGTCCGGAGGCGAGATCGACAGGACGTGCTGGTAACCAAGGCGATCCGCGATGCCGATGGTTGGAAAGAGCACCGCCTGGTCATCTCCCAGATGAGGCTCCGACTGCAACCCCAACGAAGGCCTCAAGGTAAGAGGCCACCAGGTAAGTTAAATACTCTTTTATTGAATTTGCCTCCTTACTTTTTTTATTTCAGCAACCAAATAACCAGGAAACTGGAGGACCTGCATGCTCCAGATAATAACTACACCGTGGAAACACGATGGTGCCGACTGCGAAATGTCATCCAGTCCACCGCCCTCGAAGTCCTCGGACGCGCACGCCGTCAACACCAGGTATGGTTTGCGACAATGACGCCGACATCAGCAACTTACTCGCGGAGAAGAATGGACTACACAAAGCCTACATGGACCTTCGGACTGGCGCCAACAAAGCAGCCTTCTTCAGAGGCCGGCACTTTGTACAGCAACGGCTGCGGGAGATGCAGGATGCCTGGATGATCCGAAAGGCTGAGGAAATCCAGGGTTATGCGGACCGCAATGAAATGAAAAACTTTTTCAAAGCCATCAAGACCATCTACGGCCCGTGTATCAAGGGGACCGCACCACTGCTCAGCTCTGACGGCACAACACTGCTGACAGAGAAATCGCAAATTCTGAAGCGCTTGGCCAAGCACTTTAGAAGTGTCCTTAATTGCTCATCAGCCATCTCCGATGCTGCCATTGACCGGCTCCCTCAATTGGACACGAAAAATGACCTGGATCTGTCGCTTTCCCTACCAAAAACCATCCAGGCCGTGCAGCAGATTTCCAGTAGTAAAGCACTGGGATCCGATTCAATCCCACCGGAAGTCTACAACCACAGTGGGCCCCGGCTGATGGCGGAACTCACAACACTCTTCCGGGAGATGTGGCGTCAAGGACAAGTTCCTCAGGATTTCAAAGACGCGACCATTGTACATCTCTACAAGCGGAAGGGGAACCGGTAACTCTATGATAATCAAAGAGGTATCTCGTTGCTCAACATCGCCGGGAAGATCTTCAACGTATCCTTCTCAATTGTTTGAACGGTCACCTAGAGCAGGGCCTGCTCCTGGAAAGCCAATTTGGCTTCCGCCGACACCGCGGAACAACCGATATTATCTTTGCCGCCCGCCAGCTACAAGAGAAGTGCCAGGAGATGCGAACTCACCTTTACACTACCTTCGTGGATGTGCCGAAAGCCTTTGACACGGTGAATCGCGACGGACTGTGGAAAGTCATGCAGAAATTCGGCTGTCCTGACCGGTTCACGTACATGATGCGTCTGCTTCTTGACGGGATGACGGCGCGCGTCACTGACAACGGGACGGTATCCGAAGCATTCGCAGTGACCAACGGAGTGAAGCAGGGCTGCGTATTGGCTCCTACCCTGTTTTGCCTCATATTCTCGGCTATGCTGATGGACGCCTACCGTGATGAACAGCCTGGGATCCGCACTGCCTTTAGAACTGACGGAGACCTTCTTAACAGTCGGCGTATGCGGACTTCAACGCGCGTGTCTTCTGGTACAGTCCATGACTTGCTCTTCGTGGACCACTGCGCCCTTAACACCATGACGGAGGAGGACATGCAAAGGAGCATGGACCTCTTCGCCGCAGAATGCGCCAATTTTGGACTAACAATCAGTACAGCCAAAACGGTGTCCATGCACCAGCCGCCACCCAACGCGGAAAAGAATGCTCCCCGAATCAACGTCAACTGTGCTCAACTCAAAATGTGGAAAAGTTCTCTTATCTAGGAAGCACGCTGTCACGCAACACGAGAATCGATGACGAGGTTGCCCAACGGATCTCCAAAGCTATTCAGGTCTTCGGCCGGCTGCAGGCCTCCGTGTGGAATCGCCACGGTATTCACCTGAACACCAAACTGAAGATGTACAGGGCCGTCGTCTTGACGACACTCCTTTACGGAGCGGAGACCTGGACCATCTACTTGAACCAAGCAAGGAAGCTGAATCACTTTCATCTCAGCTGCCTCCGCAGAATACTGAAGCTGAGATGGCAAGACGGGATATCGGACACGGAAGTCCTGGAGCGGACTGGAATCCTCAGTATCCACGCCATGCTGAGGCAATTGCAACTGCGATGGAGGCCACCTGGTGAGAATGGACGACGAGTGACTACCCAAACGTCTTTTCTACGGAGGTGACGCTACGGGTGCTCGCCGACAGGGAGGTCGAAAACGACGCTAGTAGAACACTTTGAAGAAATCGCTGAAGCAACTACAAATCAACCCGGTGACCTGGGAGGACCTCGTCCAGGATAGACCGGCATGGAGAATATCCGTGAAAACTGGTTCAGAAATATATGAGACCAACTGGATCGCCGCCACCAAGGTCAAAAGAGCGGCACGAAAGTCACCAGCGCCCCGGACCAACATCGTCGATGCACAGGCCCTGCCAAAATGCCCGCGCTGTCAACGCATCCTCCACGCGCGAAGCGGTCTGGTTGGACATCTTTGGACGCAATGCAACAATAATCAGACAATTCAAATTTCTACGTCAAATTCTGCCAACCCTCCTTCAGACTCCCCAACCCTCACTCTTGGCATCGATTCCATTACTCACACCATCATAGAGACCACATACCTCTACTCATCGCCTGTTACCCCCACAACCGCAACCACCACTACCTTCGCCTTCACTACCACCTCCACCACCACCACCACCATCACCACCACCACCACCACTACCACCATCAGTGATGGGGACTCTCACCTAAACTGTCCTCAATGCGACCGCACATTCACATCACGCATCGGCCTGGTTGGTAACTTGCGAGTCCATCGTACAGGGACTAGTGAACCGGTGCCTGGAGGACCAACACACAGCAGAGACCACTGCCTCCACTGCCCTCACAGTCCTTGCGCATTTACTTATCGCATGGGTCTTTTCGGTCACATGCACATCCATGACAGCGGAATACACCGCAATGCCGACAACACCGATACATCATGCACACCCTTCGCTCTTGTTATTCGTACCGCCACTGCCAATCCCACTACCATGAATGACATCCCTCCAGCCTCTACCGATTTCTCCTGCCCAAAATGTGTCCGCAACTTCAACGCACGCATCGGCTTGGTCGGTCACCTGCGAATCCATCGCACTGAGGCTAGTGAACCAGTGCCTAGGGCTCCGACATACAGTCGCCGCGCCCGCCTCCACTGCCCTCACTCCTCCCGCACATTTACACACCGCATGGGCCTATTAGGACACATGCGCCTCCACGACAACCTGCGGTAAACCACCGGATGCTAAGCCACATCAGTGTACACTTCCTACACCAATACATAGACAAAACCCTCACAATCATCATACTGTACCTGATAAAATCACGGTGTCCTAGAAACCGTGGCTTGGAAGGCTGCCAATCTGACGCTTACACCAGACCACGCCGTCAGCCCAGTGTATGTGCTGTGTGTGTCAAGTAGCTGACCAGCGAACTGGGAGTCAGACGGCGATGGCTCCTCCATATCCCCTGAGTAAGTGAATCCTGGTGTGTGCGTAATGGGGGCCAGGTCGTGGTGTGGCGTGCGAAGCCGGGTACTCCGACCCGTAAGCCAATGCGCCCACTCCCACATCAGCCAACTGACTGGCTCGGACAGTGGTCTGATTGTGGGGGTGGGGGAGCGAGTGAGGTCGAGAGCTCAGCGTATTTTCCTTGCTATAAACAATCTGACGCACTTGAAACTATCACGGAGCGCTAAAAGCCGTGGCTTGGAAGGTTGCCAACTGACGGGATAACTCGGACCGTGTGGTCAGCCCAATGTGTGTTTTGTGTGGAGTGGCTGACTGGCGGACTGAGAGTCGGGCTGCAATGGCTCCTTCTCAATGTGGCCTTTATGGCACTCCCACTCCATGGGATCCGAGTCAGGTGTGGTGGTACGCTCATGGACGGCTTCGGCCGCGCCAGTTACCTGCGCCCTCACCCATCTCCGGTCTTCTTGACTCTGTCTTGACACCGGGCTCAGGTGGGGGAGGAGGAGAGAGTGCGGTAGCTGCAGCGCAGTGTTACTAGCACTTAAAACTAATTCACGCGCAAGTCACCGTCCCTGCACCACATGGTGTGGAGCATACGGTGAACCTGTCGAAATCGACGGTCGAACTGTCGTACCGTGCGTATCTGTGATGAATACAAGCTGACGATAACCTCAGCAACTAAACTGAATCCTTATCTTCTCTCACGGATCGAGGAGCTGTACGCATCTCTCTCAGGTAACCAACAATTCACAACTTTGGACCTGAAGCATGCTTACAACGAAGTCATCCTAGATTACGAACCCCAAGAAACCACAACCATCAATACGCACATGGGGTTTAGTTCGATAAAAACGAATTCCATTTGGAGTAAGTTATGCTCCCTGTTTATTTAAATGTTTGATTGTTAGCCTCGTGAAGAACATACCTCACATTTGCGCATACCTGGATAATATATTAGTTACAGATCCATATAGAAATGGTGACCTAGAGACTCTCAACCTAGTTCTAGCACGTTTAAGAGGCCGTTTCAGACTCAGGAAAGATAAGTGCGCTTTCCCTGCACAATCGGTGGAATACCTTGGATTTAAGGTGGATAAAAGTGGTCTCCATCTGAAGCATGCTTATAAACAAGTCGTCCTATATATCGAATCCCGAGGCGCCACAACCATCAATACGTACCAAGGTTTATTTCGATACCAAGGACTTCCATTTGGAGTAAGTTCTGCTCCAGGTTTATTTAAATGCTTGATTGGTAGCCTCCTGAAGGACATACCTCACGTTTGCGCATATCTTGTTGATATATTAGTAACGGGCCCGTCTGAACATAATCACCTAGAGAGTCAAAACCTAGTGCTAGCACGTTTAGAAGACGCAGGTTTCAAACTCAGGAAAGATAAGTGCACTTTCCTTGCAGACTCGAGGGAGTACATTGACTTTAAGGTAGATAAAACTGGTCTCCACCAACTCTAACATAAGCTCAAAGCCTTGGAGACGGCTTCACGCCCCAGCAATATTAGTCAGTTGCGTTATCTCCTAGGGTTTTTTACCCAATTTATTCGATTTATGAATCTATCGGCTGCAACAGTGAAGCCTCTTTATCGCTTACTTAAGAAGAATCATTGCTGGAACTGGTTGGAAGTGGAACAAAATGCTTTTAAACAGGCAAAGATGGTCCTTACCTCAACTTCTGTCCTGATTCATTACGACCTCAAAAAGCCTAGCATACTCAAATGCAATGCGTGCCGTACGGCATGGGTTTGGTTCACATGCACCGAATGCCTTCTGTGTCCGAGATACCGATTGCCCTTGCATCAAGAACTATGTCCTAGGCGGAAACTAACTATTCAGTTTGACAAAAAATGCCTTAGCAATAATGTTTGGCCTGCAACGCTTCCAATTTTATCTTTTTGGCTGACCCTTCGAAATTCACACTGACCACACACCTCTCTTAGGTTTTTTGGTTAAAAAATGAAGGATAAAATAAATGTCCTCGCCGAGAATGCAACGATGGGCACTCACCCTTTCCGCTTCCCATATGCAATTAAATATGTTATAGGTAGTGTATATGTAGTGGCTGACGCCTTGAGTAGACTTCCCATTATCGACGATGGCGTTAGTGGAGCACCTGCTTTTGAGACCCTGAATCTTCTACAGAACTTAGTCAACGCACCCGTAAACCCTCAACGAATTAAACAGTGGACATTGCAAGACCCTTGCAATCGGACTGGCCTTCCTCTGCCTCCCCTTAATTTTTAGCCATCAGAACGAATCGAGTCTATAAGACGGATGCGTACTATGGGGCAGTCGTGCAGTAATGTCAACACAAGGCCAACAGACCATCCTTGAAGACCTGCATAATGCTCATCGTGGTACGATGAGAATGGAAGCCCTCGCCCGCAGTTATGTTCAGTGGCCCACAATTGACGAAGGTATAGAAAAAATGGTAAAAACGTGTCCTATGTGTCAAATGACACAAAAAACTTTACCGAAGGTGCCTCTGAAGCCTGACTCGCACCGGAGGAGAGTACACATCGACTATTTTGGGCCATTCCAAGGCCATATGGTATAAGTGATGGTTGACGCCCACACTAAATGGATTGAAGCTATTCCAACCAGAAACTCGTGTTCTTCAATTACTACATTCAACAAGCTACGATCCGTTTTTTCTACTGTTGGAATGCATGAAATAGTCGTTTCAAACAATGGTCTGGCCTTTACTAGTGCAAAATTAAAAAAATTATGGCGAATAATGGAATTAGAAATGCAGCCATGGCCCCGTACCACGCGGTTTCAAATGCTTTCGCGGAACGCGTGATTTAGATGATAAAACATGGGTTAGCCAAACAGATGCAACCAAACTTGATCACGAAGCTGTCACGCTTTTGTTCAGTTATCGTATAACCTCTATCGACTCAACTGGTTCTTCGCCTGCCGAATTGATGTTCAAGCGGCAGTTAAGCACACGATTCGATCTGCTTAATCCTTAAATACATGATAAAATTATCGGACAACGGACGAAGACGAAACCGCGATATGAGGTGCTCACACGTCCTCGAAACTTCTTGCCGAACGAAAGTGTCTACACGCGACTAGAACACTAAGCGGACTAGTGTCCAGCGACAATTCACAGAAGTGAGGGACAGGTAATAGAATTGGCGTTAGAACATGGGAGAATTATGCGCCGAC
Organism: Schistocephalus solidus; assembly: GCA_017591395.1. Taxonomy (NCBI): domain Eukaryota; kingdom Metazoa; phylum Platyhelminthes; class Cestoda; order Diphyllobothriidea; family Diphyllobothriidae; genus Schistocephalus; species Schistocephalus solidus. The sequence continues at coordinate 245,977 of WEDG01003036.1, forward strand.
ATCTCGACCAAATCCGCAACCGAATGGACACAGGAAGGGAAGAATTCGAGAAGTTCGAACTGCCAGCAACCCTTGAAGTTGATTCGGACGTCCCGAAGGCTGAATATCTACTGCCTACACAGACCAAAACACCATCAGCCGAAGTTTGTGTTTATCATCATCTTCCAACCCCGCCCAGCACAAACGTGGACGCGGAGGAACCATTAACTCCGCAAAACAGCGTTGAGGTCGAAAATACCACCCTGTGAAGATCGACCCGAATCCGCAAACCCGTCCAAAATTTTCAGGACGACACCTTTTAGAACATCTATTAACTATCCTTTAGTAACTTTATGTTTCGCCCCGCTATCCCCAATGCTGTACCCCTTAGGGTGGAGGGGTGCAGTGTCTGTTGTCCACACTGTCTGGACATCACGCGGCGCCTGCACGACAAAGCAACTTTCAAGGTCGTGTACGCAGGGCCAGTTGATCTTTGATCTGATTGGCCACCCTTCAGCCTATGACATTCCCGCCATCGCCCCAAGACTCCTCACTATTGCCGTTTCCCGTTCTCGGTAAACGTCCTGCTTACGGCCAGTCCTCCGTTTTGGAAACGTAACAGGAATGAGTATGGTGTAAATTCTGCAATTTTACATTAAATAGTGAATAGACTGGCACCGTTACGGCCACTGAGCAAGCTAACCACTTTATTAAAAAGCCCACTGAAGGGGATATTTTTTCAGACAGAGCTAGTGTCTCGAGCAACCGGTATCCCAAAAATGCATTAATTAGTGCTGATATTTAATTTAGAAGTCTCGCGTCCTCAAACATACGGGGCGATTGACTATAACCTTAAAGGATAGTGATCCTTGAACGGTGGCTGTGAGAATATGGAGGGCTAAAAACATTGGTTCATGATCCCTCACAGCGGCAGACAGCAATGTGGGTGAGTTTTTGGCAGCTGGCTGGAACTGCCCTAAGCCAAGGCAACTAAGAGGGCAAATACAGCAATAAAAAGGAACAGACTAGCGAAATGTTGCGAAAACAGACGAAGAAGAGGAAGCAATCACTGGAATAAGAAGTTTATTGGCCTGGCGTTTGCGATAATCCCTGCAGCCGATAATCAGAGACAGAAACCTGATGTTTCGTTCCCCAAGCACACGAACTACCATTGAAACACCCTTAATTGCAGCACGACGCGTTCCACTGGAAGGGCTTATTGTGCTTTCCTACGCAACCGGTGCCGCATCTGTGAGCATTTAGCTATTTTTTCAAGCTGCAAACTGCGCAAACTATTTTCAATGCCGGCTGTAAAATGCTGCAACCCTAGAAGTCAAACAAGACCATGATATATATATATATATATATATATATATATATATATATATATATATATATATATATATATATATATATATAATGTGTATATATTATTTGGGTTGTCACAGTAAGGTTTAGTATATCAATTAATGTGTTGACTGCATTGACTTGTTTACCGCTTTGCCTTCTGCTAAATTCCCAATAACACCCAAACCAGCTGGCACCAGTCGACTACTTATTTCTATCCCATGCGTGCTTGGACATGGACTAGGAAATGGGTTATTCCAGAAGACTATGGATTTTAATGGATAAAAGCAAGACATTCAAGAAATCAACTCTGGCGAACGTATGTTTTAGATTATTCATCGTCTGTCCTCGCGCATTCACTCATCGTATAGGCCTATTCGGTCACATGCGCATCCATGACAACCTGCGGTAAACCACCGGAGGTTAAGCAACACCAGCACATACTACCTACACCATTACATAGAAACTCCCTCAACATCATCATCACGTACCTGAAAATATCACGGTTTCCTAGAAACCATGGCTTGGAGGGCTGCCAATCTGACGCTTACACCAGACCACGTCATCGGCCGAACGTATGTTCTGTGTGTGTCGAGTGGCTGACCAGTGGACTAGGAGTCAGACGGCGATAGCTCCTCCATATCCCCTGCTTTAGCGAATCCTGGTGTGTGCGTAATGGGGGCCAGGTCGTGGTGTGGCGCGCGAAGACGGGTACTCCGACCCGTCAGCCAATGCGCCCACTCCCACATCAGCCAACTGACTGGCTCGGATGGTGGTCTGATTTTGGGGGTTGGGAGAGAGTGAGGTCGACAGCTCAGCACATTTTCTTCACTATAAACAATCTGATGCGCTTTAAACTATCACAGTGTGCTAAAAGCCGTGGCTTGGAAGGTTGCCAACTGACGGGAACCCTCGGACCGCGTGTTCAGCCCAATGTATGTTTTTTTGTGGAGTGGCTGACTAGTGGACTGAGAGTCAGGCTGCAATGGCTCCTTCTTAATGTGGCCTTTATGGCACTCCCACTCTGTGGGATCCGAGTCAGGTGTGGTGGTACGCTCATGAACGGCTTCGGCCGCGCCAGCCACCTGCGCCCTCTCCCAACTCCGGTCTTCTTGACTGTGTCATGAGACCGGGCTCAGGTGGGGGAGGAGAAGAGAGTGCGGTAACGTTGAGTGCAGCGGTTGGAAGGTTGCCAACTGACAATTACACTCAGACCTCGCAGTTAGTCCAATGTGTGTTGTGCGGAGTGGTTGACTGGTGGTCTGAGAGTCAGGCTGCGATGGCTCCTTCTTAACGTGACCTCTGGCTATCTCACACATGTAAGATATAAGCCGTTCAACCCTCTGTTGTGTGAAATCCTGGTGCTTGTGTTTGGGGGCCAGGTCGTGTACGTAGTACACGTAGACGAGGTCACCAGCAGCTGCGCCCGCTTCCGCATCAGACAACTGACCGGCTCGGACAGTGGTCTGATTGTGGGGGTGGGGGGAGAGAGTGACGTCGAGAGCTCAGCGTAATTTCCTCACTATAAACAATCTGACGCGCTTGAAACTATCACGGTGCGCTAAAAGCCGTGGCTTGGAGGGTTGCCAACTGACAGGATAACTCGGACCACGTGGTCAGCCCAATGTGTGTTGTGTGGAGTGGCTGACTGGCGGACTGAGAGTCAGGCTGCAATGGCTCCTTCTTAATGTGGCCTTTATGGTACTCCCACTCTGTGAGATCCTAGTCAGGTGTGGTGGTACGCTCATGGACGGCTTCGGCCGCGCCAGCCACCTGCGCCCTCTCCCATCTCTGGTCTTCTTGACTCTCTCATGCCACCGGGCTCAGGTAGGGGAGAAGGAGAGAGTGCGGTAGCTGCAGCGCAAGGCCTCTATCACTTAAAACTAATTCACGCGCAAGTAACCGTTCCTGCACCACCCTTCCTTGGAGCATGCGGTGGACATCGTCAAAATCGACGGTCGAACTATCATGTGCATGTCAGTACCTTGGATACTGTTGATATGTGTATCAAAATTATCCCTATAAACATTTTACTTGCAAGGTGTGAGTACTATATTAATTGTATATTTCACGGAGCAGTTAGCTGAGGTTCAAACCGTCGAGAGTAAAGGTTGTGGAGGAAGGGTTGTGGGCGTTCAGAAGTCTAGTTCTGTCAGGGACTTAGGCGAGAGGGTGAGTGTTTGACTTGAGAAGGGAGAGGAGAAAATCTCTGTTTTGTCGCTGTACCGCGAGGTGACAGATGTGAACACGCATGCTGGCTTCATCTTCGGTTAAGGGAGCACGAACTTGGAGTGTCTAGCTGATACTTTATAGATGACCCGGAATGACTGGTTAACGACTACCCGATGGTCGCTATCAACCAAGTAGGCCACAATTGCACTAGAGATTGGCTTTTCCATGCCTTGATATAGCCAGGCAGGATGGTGCTCTCGCATACGTTTGGATTGGCACATAGTGGTTCGACCAATATAACCTGCCCCACAGGAGAAAGTGAAGATGGAGATGCACATTGAAAAGCGCTGCAAAGGTAGTCTATCCTTACATTCACGGCAAAAAAGTGGAGTGCTTTGAAAAAAAATTCTTATTTTAACGGTTTTGTACTTGCGGGTGATAGCTTCGTTTAAGCGACGATGTAAAACTTCGCTTGTTTTTTTTCACAGAGTATTTTGTATAAGGAGAACGTTGTCCACTGTAGCTGGAGTACATGTTCTCATAGCTCATTTAGTGAGACAGCTTCGTTTCTGACTTAGTGGGAAAAAACTGTAGCAAATTGTATATTACCATTTCCATGTTTTTTCCCGAAATATCCTTCGCATTGTACCATCAACCTTCTATTAAGTAGGACATACGACAGTTCGACCGTCGTAGTCCGACGATGTCCACCGTATGCTCCTTGGAAGGGTGGAGCAGGGACAGTTACTTGCGCGTGAATTAGTTTTAAGTGATAGTAGCCTTGCGCTGCAGCTACCGCACTCTCTCCCCCTCTCCAACCTGAGCCCGGTGTCAAGACAGAGTCAAGAAGACCGGAGATGGGAGAGGGTGCAGGTGGCTGGCGCGGCCGGAGCCACCCTGGGCGTGCCACCACACCTGGCTCGGATCCCACGGAGTGGGAGTGCCATACAGGCCACATTGAGAAGGAGCCATTACAACCTGACTCTCAGTCTGCCAGTCAGCCACTCCACACAAAACACACATTGGGCTGACCACGCGGTCCGAGTTATCCCGTCAGTTGTCAACCTTCCAAGCCACGGCTTTTAGCACTTCGTGATAGTTTCAAGTGCGTCAGATTGTTTATAGTGAGGAAATTACGCTGAGCTCTCGACGTCACTCTCTCCCCCCACCCCCACAATCAGACCACTGTCCGAGCCGGTCAGTTGTCTGATGCGGAAGCGGGCGCAGCTGCTGGTGACCTCGTCTACGTGTACTACGTACACGACCTGGCCCCCCAAACACAAGCACCAGGATTTCACACAACAGAGGGTTGAACGGCTTACATCTTACATGTGTGAGATAGCCAGAGGTCACGTTAAGAAGGAGCCATCGCAGCCTGACTCTCAGACCACCAGTCAGCCACTCCGCACAACACACATTGGACTAACTGCGAGGTCTGAGTGTAATTGTCAGTTGGCAACCTTCCAACCGCTACACTCAACGTTACCGCACTCTCTTCTCCTCCCCCACCTGAGCCCGGTCTCATGACACAGTAAAGAAGACCGGAGTTGGGAGAGGGCGCAGGTGGCTGGTGCGGCCGGAGCCGCCCCTGGTCGCACTGCCACACCTGGCTCGGATCCCACAGAGTGGGAGTGCCATAAAGACCACATTAAGAAGGAGCCATTGCAGCCTGACTCTCAGTCCGCCAGTCAGCCACTCCACACAAAACACACATTGGGCTGACCACGCGATCCGAGTTATCCCGTCAGTTGGCAACCTTCCAAGCCACGAAGTAGGACATACAGAAAGGGGCGGCACCCTCCATCCTCTTTTTTAAAGGTGAGGGTTGAGCCTAATTTACTTTATCCAGGAGGGTGTCCAAATCAAGCTTGTCGTCTGCTATCGCAAAAATATCATCTCCTAATCGAGCACAGGAATAAAGGTCCTTTATAATTGAACAGAGCTGGTTTTTCTCCAGTTTTCTCATGAAGATATCAGCTAGTGGAGGTCCAAGGGGTGATCCCATCGCTACACCGTCGATCTAGCGGTAAAATTAACCATCAAGTCTGAATTGACCATTTCACGCGCAGCAAAAGAGCAAGTCTTTTAGGTGTCCGATGGTTGTACCAATTGTGAAGTCCTGCCTTACAATCTCGTTACATAAATATTCTATCGTTTCCGCGAGGGGAATATTGGTGAGCAAAGACTCGACATCTGAGGACAGCATCGTTTTCCCACTCAGATTTGTATTTCTTATGAAATCGATGAACTCAAACGTGTCCCGTAGGCTGCGAGTCGCTATCTTGCGTCGAATTGGTTTAAACCGTCTTGCAAACCACTTTGCAATTGCGTGAGAGAATGAGCTGCGTATGTCCAATATCAGTCGCATTGGAAGGTCTGGTTTGTTAATATTTGGCAAACCATATAGCTTTCGGGGTATTTTACGCTTGGAAACCTTGATCTTTCGCGTTCTAAAGCCATTTAGTGGGTTGGACTTTACGCTCTCTGTTTGGTACTAATTTTACTTCTCTTTTTTGATATAAGTGTCATCAGACAGGATTGACTCAATTTTTGCAACGTAAACTCTTTTATTCATTAGAAGGAGATAAAAAACTTTGCCCGGTCTGGTAATGAGTATTTCCTTGTTTTGGCGTAATTCTTTGAGTTTATTTATGATTTTTTTCGTGATATGCCCGGATTCTTAGTTTTTTTAAATATTGTTAGCAACAATTCACGAGCGTTGGTTTGAAATACAAAACTTCCTTCGTCGTTGTAGGTGCCGGTTGGACCGTCATTTTGGACGATGTTTACCGTATGCACCACAGCAGGGTTTCGCAGGGAAGGTGACTTGCGCTGGATTATAGTGAGATTAAACTTGCGCTGCATCTATCTCACTCTCTTTTCCACTAACCCACACGGACCCAGTGTCAAGATGGACAAAAAAGACCGGAGATGGGAGAGGGTGCAGGTCCACGCACTGTGGTCCAAACCAAACAAGAACACAACGACACAAGAGAGGGGTAGCTTGGATCCCACAGAGTGGGAGTGCCATAAAGGCCACATTAAGAAGGAGCCATTGCAGCCTGGCTCTCAGTCCACTAGTCAGCCACTCCACAAAAAACATACATTGGGCTGAACACGCGGTCCGAGGGTTCTCGTCAGTTGGCAACCTTCAAGCCACGGCTTTTAGCGCACCGTGGTAGTTTAAAGCGCGTCAGATTGTTTATAGTGAGGAAAAGGTGCTGAGCTGTCGACCTCACTCTCTCCCCCACCCCACAATCAGACCACCGTCCGAGCCGGTCAGTTGTCTGAGGTGGGATTGAGCGCATTGGCTGACGGGTCGGAGTACCCGTCTTCGCGCGCCAAAGCACGACCTGGCGCCCATAACGCACACACTAGGATTCACCAAACCAGGGAATATTGAGGAGCCATCGCTCTCTTGCTCCCAGTCCACTGGTCAGCTACTCAACACACAACACACGCTGGGTGACGGCTTGGTCTGATGCATGCGTCACTTGGCAGCCTTCCAAGCCACGGTTCCTAGGAGACCATGATTTTCTGAGGCACGCGATGATAGTGAGGATATTGTGCATGTATTGGTGGAAGTATTGGGCATTGATGTGAATTACGTTGTAAGTACTAAACCGAAAGGGGTCTTGGGGGTACAAGGCAGGGGTAGCACCACACAGGTAGCATTCTGTCACTCTATTTGTCTCGTGCAGGTGGTGAATGCTCCTGTTGCCGCCTCTAAATGGTACCCAACTCTCACCTGTGGCTCCTCGAAGCTTGGCTCTGCACAGCGGCCGCACCCCGAGCAACCGCCACGACCGGTGGGCTAAAGAAGTTGAGGGCTTCCGATGTTGTGTGTATCTCCACACCGGGTAGGTCTGCTCACTTCCTCCTGCCCGTCCATCCTTTACGTTCCTCTCTACAACCCCTACCCTCCTCCCTGCCCACCCCTCGGCCATCATATATCCCTTCCCCTCTCTCCTCCCTCATTTGCCCCTCTCTTTTCACCCTGCTTTTCGCCTCCCATAATTTCCTCCTCCTTCCCCTCCTATCACCCTCCCATTCCCCTCACCTTCCCTCCTCCCTCACGATTGAACAAGTTATACGGCGGGTGCGACAGCAATAACGTGGGCGCCCCAGGCGAGTCGGTCATTCTCTCACTAACCCAAATCTTGCCCCATAGTGGAGTTAAGTAGACACCATATTTAGGGAAAACACTGTTTACCTCCTCGTGGGGGAGGGGGCTGGTAATTGTGCCTTAAACAAATGCTAGGTCTCATGATAGCTGCAGCGGACCGTGGCTTACAGACTGCAATTCATGCGGTCGAAAAACTTCAAAGAATACCAACAACTACTCTCCCAATCCCTCCCTACCATACCCTCCAAGGTATTTCCCGGACTGCTCGAGTAAGCTTGCTCGCTCTAGCAGCCTGGAATGTTCGATCCCTTTTAGAAAATCCCAGGAGCAACCGACCGCAACGAGGAACTGCTCTAGTCGCTCGGGAACTGGTCCGATATAAGGTGGACATTACTGCTCTCAGCGAGAACCGAGTCTCTGAACAGGGTCATCTGGATGAGGTGGGCACCGGCTACACCTTCTGAAGGGGTTGCCCAAAAATAGAGCGAAGCGAGGCTTGCGTGGCCTTTGCCATCCGGAATGACATCGTGGGACGTCTGCCTTTTCTGCCGCAGGATATAAATGATCGCCTGGTGAGCCTCCACCTGCCTCTATAGGCAGACAAGTTCATCACCATCATCAGCGCCTACATCCTCCCCCAATGACGAGCTCCAATGAGGCAAAGAACAAATACTATGAGAACCTACACGCTCTCCTGTTGACTGTGCCGTAGGCGGATGAGTTAATTGTTCTTTGTGACTTTAACGTCCACGTTGGGACAGACCATGCCACGTGGAGAGAAGTGCTTGGTCCCCATGGTCTCGCCGGCTTAAAGACAATGGTCTCTTTCTCCTACGAACCTGCGCAGAGCACCGCCTGATCCTGACCTACACCTTTTTCTGCCTTCCGCTGCAGCAAAATGCGACCTGGGTACACCCGCGGTCGAGAAACTGGCACCTGCTGGATTATGTCCTCGCCCGGAGGCGAGACCAACAGGTCGTAATGGTGGCAAAGGCAAGCTCAGTTGCTGAGAGATTGATGGGTCATCGCCTCATCATCTCCAAGATGAGGCTTTGTCTGTAAACACACAGGAAACTCCAAGGTAAGCGACCACCAGGTAAGCTGAGTGCTGTTTTGTTGAATGTGCCTGCTCACCATCTCAATTTCAGCAACTAACTGGCCAACAGGCTTACCAACCTTCAAGTCGCCGACGTGGAGAACCGCTGGTGCCAACTGAGGGACACGGTCAAATACCCCGCTCTGGATGTCCTCGGCATCGCAGGTCGTCCACACCTTGACTGGTTCAATGACAACGACGCAGCCATCAAAGCTCTGCTCGCCGATGAGAACTGGCTGCACAAAGCCTACGTCGACGGCCCTACCACTGCAAACAAGATAACCTTCTACTGAAGTCGCCGCTATGTACGGCAAGGGTTGTGGGAGATACAGGACACCTGGATTTTCCAAAAGACTGAGGAGATCTAAGGGTACACGGACCACAACGAATGGAAGAACTTCTTCACCACCACCAAGGCTGTCTGCGGACATCCCATCAAAGAAGTTGCCCCTCTTCTTAGTGCTGATGGAACTACCCTGCTTACCGAGAAGTTGCAAATCCTGAAGCCTTGGGCAGAACACTTCAAAAGCGTTCTTAACCAGCTTGCCGCTATCTCAAACGCCGCAATCAACCAACTGCCTGAAGTGGAAACCAACGCCGACCTCGATTTCCTGCCCTCTTTCCAAGAAACAATCAGGGCCATGCAGCAAATCTCCAACTGGAAAGCACATGAATCAGACGAGATCCTTGCTGAGATCTACAAACTTGGCAACTCCTAACTGATAAACCAGCTCACAGCACTCTTCCTGGAGATGTGGTGCCAAGGACAGTTTCCTCGGGATTTCAATGACGCGTTAATCATCCATCTCCATAAGAAGAAGGAGAACCACAAACTCTTTGACAACCACCGGGGAATCTCGCTGCTCAAAATCGTCGGGAAGATCTCCGCCCTTATCCTTCTCAATCAGCTGAAGGGTCACCTAGAGCAGAGTCTGCTTCCGGAAATCAATGTGGCTTCAGAAGACACAACGGAACAACCGATATGATTTTCGCCACTCGCAAGCTACAAGAGAAGGGCCAGGAGATGCTGACTCACCCCAGACAACCTACGTGCATCTGAATAAAGCTTTCGAAACGGTGAATCGCGACGGACTGTGGAAGATCATGCAGAAATTCGGCTGCACCGAGAGATTCACTCACATGGTGTGTCAACTCCACGATAGCACGCGCCACGGTCAACGGAGCCGTCTCTGAAGCCTTAACAGTGACCAACGGAGTGAAACTGGATTGTGTCCTCGGGCCTAATCTCTTCAATCTCATGTTCTCTGTCATGCTAATGGACGCCTACCGTGATGAATGCCCTGGGATCCGCCTCTCCTACCGGATGGACGGCCGACTCCTCAACCAATGCAGATGAATTTCCACTCGTGCGTGCCCACAGCAACCAGCAACTAACTTCTGTTCGCTGACGACTGCGCACATGCAAAATAGCATGGAACTCTTCACTGTCGCCTGCGACAAATTGGGACTGTGCATCCACACGGAGAAAACGGTGGTCATGCACCAGCCGCCGGCCAATACCACCTACAACAGAGCTCGTACCAAGGTAAACGGGGCGGAACTGAAATCCGTGTATACCTTCACCTACCCAGGCAGCAAATTCTCACGCAGCAAATTCTCACGCAGCACCAAAATCGACGATGAGATCACCCATTGGATCGCCAACACCAGCCAAACCTTCGGAAGCATTCAGAACATAACCTGGAATCGCCACAGTATTCACCTGAACACCAAACTCACGATGTACAAAGCTGTTATCTTGCCGATGCTGCTATATGGAGTGGAAACTTAGAAGATCTACCAAAAACAGACGTGGGAGCTCAACCACTTCCACCCCAGATGCCTCCGCAGAATACTAAAGCTGAGATGGCAAGACAGAGTCCCAAAAACAGAAGTTCTGGAACGAACAGGCATCCTCAGTATCTCCGCCCTGCCGAACCAACTGTAACTGCACTGGAGTGGCCACCTTGTGAGGATGGACGAAGAACGACTACCAAAGCGACTCTTCTACGAAGGTGTTGCCCCGGGTTCTCGTTGACAAGGGTGTCAAGTAAGACGCTACAAGGACACTCTGAAGACTTCCCTGAAGCAATTGCAGATCGACCCGGAAAAATGGGAGGACCTCATCCGGAACCGACAGACCTGGAGGAAGACAGTGAAGACAGGGGCAGCAGTCTATGAAGCAAACCGGATCGCCGCCACCAAAACCAAAAGGGTGGCACACAAGTTCACAGCGTCCCGCACCCACAACGCCAATGCATAAGCCCTGCCAACATGCCGGCGCTGTTAAAGCACATTCCGAACGCGATCCAACAACAATCCAACAACTCCAACTTATGTGTCAACTTCAGCCAACCCACCTTAGAATCGAGAGGAAGAAGATGCGATCGCTGGAACAAGATTTTTTTATTTGCCTGGCGTTTCGCATTCCAACTTGAACCCATAATCAGAGACAGCATCAGCTACGGGTAATTTGTACACAGGGAGTTGCAATATTTATAGGAGGCCGTCGCTGTGCTATGCACGCCTACGCGGTCCTCACTCTGAACCCCCACGGTCACTCCTGGCACCTATTTCTCCACTCCCGTCATCATAGTGACGACATCGCAATACTCACCACCTGTTACCTCCACCACCACCACCACCAGCGATAAGGGCTTGGTCCTTAACTGTTCTCATTGTAACCGCACATTCACCTCACGCATCGGCCTGGTCGGTCACTTGCAAAGCCATTGCACAGAGACGGGTCAACCAGTGCCTGGAGCACCAACACACAGCAGAGATCACCGCATCCGCTGTCCTCACTGCCCTCGTGCATTCCTTCACCACATGGGCCTATTCGGTCGCATGCGCATCCATGACAGCGGAATTTACCGCAATGTCAACAACACGATTCCCAATGCACACCCTCCGCTCCTGCAAATCTCACCGCCGCTGCTACCACCAGTACCACGAACGAAAACCCACCAATCCCTTCCAATTTCTCCTACCCACACTGCACTCGCAACTTCAATTCACTCATCGGCCTGGTTGGTCACCTGCGAATCCATCACATGGAGGCTGCTGAACCAGGGCCTGGGGCTCCGACATACAGTCACCGAATCTGCCTCCACTGCCTTAAATGCTCCCGCACCTTTACACACCATATGGGCCTATTAGGTCACATGCGCCTCCACAACACCCTGCGATAAACCAATGTAGGCTTAACCATATCAGTGCACACTACCTCCACCAATCCATACACAAAACCCACACCATAATCATGTACCTGAGAACATCACGATTTCCTGGCAATCGTTGCTTGGAAATCCGCCAATTTGACTCTTACACCAGACCACACTGTCGGCTCAGTGTGTGGTGGGTTGTTTGGCTGACAAGTGGACTGGGAGTCAGATGGCGAGGGCTCCTCCATCTTCCCTGGTTTAGTTAATACTGGTGTGTGAGTTATGTGGCCAGGTCGTGCCATGGCTTTCGAAGACGGGTATGCTGACCCACCAGCTAATGCACCCACTCCCACATCAGACAACCGACCGGCTCCGACGGTGGTCGGATTATGGGGGTGGGTGACAGAGTGAGGTCAACGACTCAGCGCATTTTCCCCATTATAAACAATCTGACGCGCTTGAAACTATCACAGTGCGCTAAATGCCATGGCTTGGAAGATTGCAAACTGACGGGATAAGTCGGACTGCGTGGTCATTCCAGTGCGTGCGTTTGTGCGCAATGAATGACTGGCTGACTGCGAGTCAGGTTGCAATGGCTCCATCTTAATGTGTACTTTATGGTAGTCCCACTCAGTTGGGATCAGAGCCGCCCCTCTCTTGTGTCGTTGTGTTCCTGTTAAGTGTTGGATCAAAGTGCATGGGCCTACACCCTCTCCCATCTCCGGTCTTCTTGACTCTGTCTTGACACTGGGTCCAGATGAAGGAGTGGAAAAGAGAGTGAGTAAGATGCAGCAAAAGTCTAATCTCACTATAATCCAGCGTAAGTCACCGTCCCTGCGACATCCTGCTGTAGTGCATACGGTAGACATAGTCACAAACGACGGTCGAACTAGCGGTCGCTGTAGAAATACGTCGTATTTATCGCTTTCCTTTACACTGGTCTTTAGGCCTCCACAATCTTTGCGGCAGACGAGAACACCAAGGAAGGCGAGCTGGTTGCTTTCTTCCTCCTTCATTGCAAATTTTATATCTGTAAAGACGCTTTTGAGACATTCTTTGAACGTGAGCGCCTAATCCCACTAAATGATGACGAAGGTACCTTTCACATACCGTGCCCAGAATTTCAGTCTGCAGTATTGGAAGGCCAGTGACTCTAACCGTTGTAGGACCACCGCCGTTATGAATCTGAAATCTGCGAACCCATTGGTGTTCCCTTTACCTGCCTGTAGATTGTTCCGTAAAAAGTGAAGTGCGTTCTGAGACAGAACTTGAGGGGTTGAAGGACTTGGGCGTGTCTCAGGAAATTCTCAGTTTTATCGTACTTGCTTTGTAGGACTAGTTCAACCGTTTCGACTACCACTTTCTGGGGGATAGAGGTGATAAAGAGCGGGACATCAAGAGATGCCATAACCTCATAAGACAGGAGGCTTAACCGTTTTAAATTTCTCTAAGAATTGTGTTGACGAACAGACTGTGGTGTCCGAATCAGTGGTACGAGGTTTAAAACGCTAAACCAGCCACTTTGCCAGCCCGTATGAACGTTTCCCATCGATTTGCGGTGAAAATGTAAATTAAAATATATTTTATAGAAAGCATGCACAAATATATTTTTCTTGCGTTAATTAGGTAGTTAATAACCTCTTCTTCAAATATTTTACTTGAAGGGAGTGTATGTTTCGCTTTTAAAATGTTTCAAATTACAAGACTTCCTAAAACCCTGAAATTCCCTTTCATAATGCCCCGTATCTTTTGCTTTGAGGAATAAAACATGGTCTAGATACATTTCCATGTTTTATGAGCACTTAATGCGTCTGTCTAATAGCGTAAAAAATAGGCGATTTTCCATAGACAGAATGCATACAGAACGTGGTTTGGAGACCCTGAATGCAAGTATAACAGATGGTCGGGTTAAACATTATCCGGGAATTGAAAAAAAGTTTCCCAACCGAAAGATAACCATTCTTAAAGTACAAAATTTGAACGAGGCTTAATTTTGTACAAACTGAGTATCTAAAGTACATGTTTGTGCCTATATTCTAAAAATATATTCAAATTTATAAGGTCATGGAAAATAAATGGCGAAATTCGGATTACTACAGTAGTCATTTTGTTGCAGAGGGCAGCTGTCACAAGCGAAAGGAAAGGAGCTAGTTAAAAAACGGCATCCTGACGTGACTGCAATATCTTACGATTTTGGGGTAGGATAATTAACCTTACAACGCTATTTAAGCATTTTTTTGAATCGAAAGCACATTAAGAATTTCAGATTACCTTTCATGAGATAGCGCATCTAGTGCATGTGAGTTATATTAACTAAACTACCCTGATTAAAAGACGCAATACGGTCTTTTCTCCCTAAATTCCCTGGAAATCCTGCAAACTTGGGGTTGGGTGTATGGACGCCTGACGACGGTAGATTTGGTGTACATAGCGGCAACAGTGTTCTTTAAATATGAAACTGGAACTTCCCATCAAATAATTTGGAGTTCTCATCGTCAAACAAGGACTTCATATTTTGCACTTGCTTGTACGCCATGTCCCAGACGTACATTTGAATTTTGAGACTACCTTAATCTATCATCTTGGATGACGTTTTCCTTTCACGAACTGTGCTGGCTGCTCTCTTGACCCATAGGATAAAATGTGAATCTTGATACGACGATGTTATCATTTTTCACAAGCGTTGGAAATAGGCCGTTTGCTTACGCAGTAAGGAACCAGACGGGAGCTCACATTAACACGACATGGATGGAGAGACATTACCCTTCGCTGTCTTACCCTATCACAAGCGACCCTTTACCCAAATTTTCTACATAATAGGAAAATTAGCTCAAAGCAGGCATTTCGTCTCGCCATACATCCTGATATCCGCTTAGAAACGTTTGACCTCGAGCATGTTTAGATTAAAGGTTCTAGCCCGGCCAGCAGTATCCAGGATTTTCTCCAAGTGAATGCGTAGATTACAGCTTAATTATCTGGATTAGGAGGTTGAGATGTCGTTTCCCATGGAATTCACATTATACGATCGGATGGAGACCATTTCCGACTTAGGTGTTGATATCGAAATGGGTTGTTCTACCGGATAATCCATAAAATTACGATGACGTGCGAGTCGAATCAATGCGATCTTTGGGATTTTTAGCCCCGTACCTGCGTAAAATACGGAATTTGCATACACGCTTCATCCTTAACTGCACACTAGAAATTTCGTTTAATTAGATTTCCGGAAAAATTTCAAACATATACCTGCTCGGCTAAGTAAAACATCAACTACAATTTAATCAATTTTTCTTACTTGACATTTAACGTCGGATGGGATCTAATGTTAATCGTGTGATTTTATTTAAGCCCTCGGTTTTTCTTCAATTAAAAGCCGGTTAAAATTAACAGATGATTGTTTGCCGTAGTAAGTTCTGAAATATCTTTTTATTCATTCCGCAATATAGAGTTTGTACTTTACTAGGAGGGCAATTTAATTACTTTAAAAAGTGGTGGTTTTGAGCAGGCTTTATCAATATTATGGTATCTGGGAAAATAGTTTTTAACGGCCTTCTATGTTTCGAACAATTTGCTAGGCCAAACCATTAAATTTCTATTTCCCTAGCAAATGATTATTTGAATTCTCTCTTCTATGGGAATAAACACCAGCAATTTATCTGAAATTTTTCCAATACGTCAAGTTTTCTACGCTCATAAATAACACATCACCTACCTAACGACCAGTACCCATTTAAAAACTCGTTCCATTCAGTTGTCTGCTGTTTTTGACTATCTTCACGACATTGCAAGAAATGCTTATCAAGATTATGGACATTAATTTTGCCATAAACACTAAGCTACCACCTTTGTACAGGTGAGTTTTATGCAGCAGATTTCAATCGAGGGGGAGGATTTCAGTTTGCAATGAACGTTCAAATTCTTTGCAGAGGCATGGGAAACAAACCAGCAATTTCTTCGAGATGGCTGGGTGGCATTATATCCGCACCTGGGGACATCGATTGTTTCGATGTCTACAGTTATTTTGGGATAAAATTTTTGAAAAAGAGACTACTGTATATGCAAAAAGTCAACAGGTCCTTCGAGGTCGTAGGAAATAACTTTGCATCCTCTCTATAGTGACAGAAAAAAAACAGACGAAAAATCAGTCTATTGCCTCTTCCTTGTAAGCCCAATGCCTTCCGCAGTCTTTTTTAGGGGACCTGATATCCGTCTCATGTGTTTCTTCTGGGAAGCCGTAGAATAACTTGAAATTATGCATCACCTTCCATGGCAAATAATTTTCCAATTTCCGTGGGATTTTTAAGATTATGCTTCTTTCTTTTGTTTCTCTCTGTCTGGTAAGGATGAAAGCATTCGATTCGCTTGCTATTTAGTTTCCATGACTTTGTGTACGGTTTCATACACATCATTTGGCAGTGTTTGTTGCTGATCAACAAAAGGACATTCGTAAACTATTCGTTATCCTATTTGGCATTGCCCATACACACTAAGTTACACTAGATATCGAAAAAAGCTGTCTTACACCGTACTAGAGATAAGCCGGTGGTCATTGGTTACATAGATGCGCTAGGGAAACATTAGAACCTTTGATATACGCTCGAGCGGATCAGAACTGGGCGAATGGATTGATAAAGGAGTAGAGATGTGGCAAATAGAAACTCATACATGCCGCTAGTTCTGTTAAATGGTGACCAAATACAGTGAACCAAATTTCAGTTGCTGCGATACACTTCCGTATTTAATTATGCAGTTACTGCTGGGAAATTTCCCCAGCATAAAAGATCGTCAATTAAACTTGATTCTGGGGTATTAATTTAATAAACAAACGTAACGAGCACCGTTCATAAACATTTATGGATTTTGCATCAGGAAAATAATGAAATGCAAGAGCCTGTTCAGGAGAAAGGCCATTGCTAGGTATGAAACTATCGGCTTAGTATTTATATTTGATAAAACTGACTTAGTCATCTTTTTAACTGACGTGATGTCTAAAATAATGTACAATCTGCATAATTTTCCTATTATAAGAAAATGGTAAGAGAAGCCGTCTGATTTTCTGCCATAGGGTAAACGAATAAATTACCTTCACCAACTTGAGCGACTGAAGGCCGAACCCCATGATTGGTTTGTAGTGCTTAACTTACCAAAAATGGGTGGGAGCGTCAGCTGTTTTAGCGATAATCAAAGTTTAGTTGATAGTTTGCTGGAAACATGTGAACTGCCAAAAGATCTTGAACGCATTATGCGACTCGTTGATAGAGGATTTTACTCAACAAAACCAAAGGATCGCATCTATAGAGATTCCGCCTGGAGGTCTGGAGATCTGCATTTATCCTCTCCAAGCATATACTGCACGGTTCTTCGAGAGATGGAACTTAAACCTGGGATTTCGGTCCTCAATATTGGCAGTGGGACTGGTTTCTTGAGCACACTCTTTGGCCTTGTTTTGGGTACGTGCATGCGTAGTTTCAGTGCTCTAGCTGACTATATCGAGACTATGTCTAGTGGTATCTATTTTTGGTGATTCGATCTTGAAAAGATTTCGATTTTGTCCGCAAAGTTAATGTATATACATCTTAGGCATTGAGTCATCGAGATAATCCATAAACGGCTAAAGCAGGGACTAATGCGTTGCGCTCGAATCCTTTCCTTAACGTAATGCCTATTATTACATCTTTCCCATCCCTAGTTTTTTTTTTCTTATCCCTTCCCTTACTGCATTTTCCTACATTTAATATTCAAACCCATTTTATTAATAGGTCATTTTATGAGAGTTACGTTCAGTTTATATTGAGAATGTAAAAAAAGGAGATAAATACAAGGTTATGACATGAATCATCCGTGCTTATTGGCAACAAGAGGCTGAAAGTTTTTCCAGGATTTTTGTCTACAAGTAAATGGGCTTGCTAAATTACCACTCGACTGCCCTTCTATTTGTTTCTTCTGTAAGCGCTGCTCATGTCTATCAAACGGTATCAGTCGCCTAGTGAAGACAGACTCTAGACCGGTTAAACTAGCATTATCGTTTGCATTCAACGTTATAAACACCTCTAGGTATTGGCAGTGACGTAGCTTATTACAGACGTACCCACCAGGACTTCGTACAATTTAGAGCCAATTTCGGGCCGTTGGAGTTAACATGCATACTGATTTCACCGTCGAATAATGCGAAAATTGTCTTACCCAAATAAACAGTAGTGTGCCCGCCGAGACAGGTTAAGTAGAAGGCTTAGTGCAAGAATTCATGACTACGCAGCCTACCCACTGTCTTCTGAAGTCACTGGCATTTCGCTGTTGGAACTCGGCTGCCTAATGCAGCTGCTGGGCTACCGGATTCCTTGGCAGCTGGGCAGCTACCTGGCCGGCAGTTGTTGGCCGCGGAAGAACCAGCGCCACCAACTAACGTTGACATCCCAGCAATCCGCGTTGGTTCTCCAATAAATTCTCCTTTTTTCTGATAAGGCTGCGATACGCTGACAGATCAGCAGCTGAATCCGTTCCTGGTTGGCTGTCCGGTCAGTAACTGGTGGTTGTAACAATTCCACCGAACAACTTAAAGGAAAAGGGATTTATTTCCATCAGCGTTTGAATGGTCCCCCATTGGAAGGGTGTCGAAAGAATCGTCGACTTTCTTCTGGGTTTCCTGAAAAGTACAAACGCGTTATTTGAGGCACTTGTTACGGCTGCGGTCATGCCAGGTCTAGCCGGTCTCAATGATACCCGAACTCTACATCTCCACGCATGACGATCCACAGGAGCAGATCTGGACAGTTTAACCCATTCTCATTGCCAACAACAGAGACCAAATACCAAGGGTCTCAGTACCACTTCCATGTCTTGACGAACCGTGTTGAGCCAGGTTTGGAATTGACCCTGTCTTCGATGCCTCCAAGTGACTAACGGTACCGGATCTAAGCAGTAACACTGTGCTCGTGAGGTGGACGGCGACGAACGGGCCCAAACCATCTCAGTCGTCTTTCTTGGATGGCCGGGGATATCCTTGCGATGTTTCGCAGCGAATGCGGATTGCCTCATTTGCGAAGGATGATCCTTAAACAGTGATGGTGAAATATCTTGAGTTTTCGCTCATCTTCCACGCGCACAGCCAAGCATTCACAACCACAAAGAAGGACAGACCCGACAAATGCACGGTATATGCGAATCTTCATGACGATGAATATATCGCGTTGGATCCATAGGTACTTTCTAAGGCTTGAGAAAATCCGGCGAGCAGCATCAATTCAGGAGACAATTTCATCCTTACTTTGTCAATTTGGCAGCAGCCGCTCTCCTAGGTATTTAAAACTGTCTACTTCTTCAAGTTGACAGCCATAAATATCGAGAGGGGCCTTCTCCTGGTTAGGAGTGCGGCATGAAAACGCTGATCTTCTTAGCATTTCTGGATGAACTGACCTATCTAACGACCTCAGCTACCCGTGACACAATAGACTGTAGATCACCAAAGCTTGTAGCCAGTAAGGCGATATCGTCGGCTTAGTGGAGATCAGTCAGTCAGTGCCCGGGTGCAAACTTAACACCGTAATCTTCGTGTAGGACCTTCCCGGGAATATAGTCAGTAGCGTAGTTGAACAGGATGGGCGACAGGGTAAAACCTTGTCAAACACCAGACCAGGTACATAAAGGTTGAGAAAGATTATTATGGACTAGAAATCGCGCAGTGGTAGAGCGGTAATAAGCTCTAATCATGGCGATGATTTTTGGTGGTAAACCACCAACCATTATCTGTTACAGGGACTCAAGATGGACGGAATCGAGCGCGATGCAAAATTATCAGGCAGCCGCCGTCTGTTGATAACTGGTAACTATGGTGGAATTCCAGAATGTGCGTCGGTGTAAATATTTAGTCCGCACATCCACGCTGGCTTGGTTGGGCCTCGTCCTGGAGTCACGCATTATTCTGGAATCGCTTAAGAAGGACTACAACAAAAAAATTCGTAGCAAATTCGATGAGGCGTATGTCGCGGTAGTTCTCGAACCCCGTCTTATCTCCTCGCGTACAGCTCCAAGGATGCCCTAGCCCCAGCCATCAGGAATGACCCCATCTCTCCATGCTTGTTCAATCACCTCACGGAACCAGAGCGCCAGTGTTGACATAATTCCTTTTATATTTCGGCGGCGATAGCGTCATTTTCAGGTAAATTCTTACGCAAACTTTGTATGCGTGACCCTGCATAGGTTGGAGATGGAGGAGACTTGGATGTAGAGGAGGGCGAGGGCGTGATGAGTTGGGATTCGAAGCGCTTGAAGCGCTCACGCCAGCACTCGACCTTGGTCGACTTGTCAGCAATAAAGCCGCCATTCACGTCGCAGAGGGCTTACTACTAACTTAGCAGATAATTTTGTAGTTGTCAAGTGTTCGAGTTTAAGGACGTCTTCATGGAGGTCACTATTTCAGCCCAATCTTTTTTCGGTCATCCCTATCTGAATGTAACATCATCTTCCATAGTTGACAAAAGTAATCATCATTACGCGACCTGGCGCAAGCCGTCTGAGCAGGCAAACACAGGGTTATTCTGCTGCTCCAGCCACTGCGGCGTCGTCGGGTATATCAAAGAATTTTATCGGCTGCCTGATAGACTGATATTTTCAGTGACGTCCGTCGGCAACAATCGGTAGTTTGCGGTGACGGAGTCTTTCAAACAATGCTTGAAACTGCGAATAAAACACCTCAAAATGAATCATTTTTATGTCGAGAAAGCAACGTCATGCAACTCTCTGAACATTGTTGTTTCTGCTTGTCACTCAGTTCCCGTGGAATCCAAATATCCAACTGCAGCTACTTGAGTTAATATCGGTTGTTTACTAACACTAAACATTAACAAAAACTCAAATGCACTTTAAGATAGAGCTGACTTGACGGTGACTTTCGGTTCGTTATTATCCATCTTTGATTCTGGCCGTACGCATTGCTCATTCGTGAGTTCAGTCACCAGAAAAAATTTTCAAACCAATTTCACTTGTCCGCTGTGTAGTAATATTAATGTTCCGAGCTACCTGCGACGTTATATTTCCAAGTAAGAATGCGTATTTTATAATTGTACGAATTTCTAAAATTTCCATCTTAAGGCAAGAATAATAATAAAAAACATTTTTATGTTTGTTAAAGCGCAAAACGATTTAGAAAGAAGAAATATTTGTAACAGCATTCTAACAAAAACAAAAGAATGACAGCTTATTTCACGTTGGCATTATGCCCTAACTACAAATTTCATACTTAAGGACCCAATATATACGCACGCACAGAAAGGTGAATGAAGTGTAAGTATATTAATTATTTCGATGATTTGATTTGCTTTAAATCAGACAACTATCAATAGCCAACTGAATTTCCAGAGCACCTGCTAGAAGGACTGCGGCGGATCCATTGGCGTTCTTTCCACCTGCTCGTAGATTGTTCCGTCAAACATGAAATACCTCCTGACGCATAACTCCAGGAGCTGAAGGACTTGGGCGTGTCCGCGACAATTTTTACTTTCATCGTTTTTGTTTTGTGGGATCCCTTTAACGACCTCGATAACCAGATCCTGGAGGATGGACGTAAGGAGAGACATGATATCAAAAGATACAATGACCTCGTTTAGTAGGAGACTAACTCCTTTAAGTTTCCCATAGAACTATGTTGACGAACAGAACGTGGTGTCCGATTCAGCTGTCAGAAATTTGAGACGCCTAAACAGCCGCTCTGCGAGGTCGTACATTGAAGTGCCTCTGAGCGACACTAAGAGCTGGAGAGGAACGCCCTACTTGTGCACCTTGGGGAGGCCATAAACCCAGACCAAGGCTTTTTCTTGAGTTTTCGCTATGTTCCGGTATTGGCATTGGCGAACTCAGGTGCAGTAACGCCGATCGAACGACGCATGGTGAGGCTCCACCAAACAGTCGTGGCCCGGTAATATGGTCTCCCGAAGGTGCACAAAGAGTACGCTCCACTCCAGCCCATCGTATAGGTGTTCGGAGAAAATGCCACCCGTACAGTTTCGTCAACCGGCGCACATGCAAACGAGGCGAGAGACCAAATGGCAATGACTCCAAATTTTGGTGAGCGCCTCCATACACCAAGAACGTCTCAGCCGTTTTCTCGGACCACTTGGAATTTAAGTCGCACACAGCCCGGAGACGCCCATTAAGCGCCAGGTAACGAGATGAAAAGACCCACTACTACGGCAATAAACGTCCGGAGTTATTTATTGGATCTGTTGCAGTCATGGGAAAAAGCGACTACGCCGAAGGAACTGTAAGACTTATGTGGATGCGAATTGCCGAACAGGCGGCAGCAGTTTGGAATTCTGATGCCAACTCTCAAGTCGAAGCTCATTCGACGAGACCCAGCCGCACATTCAAGTTCAACCAGACCGGAATTCTCGCTAAGGGTGACAGTTGTTTGAGTCGCGAGCTGCTTGAACCATAGGCCATGGTTACTCAGTCTTTTAGCAAGTGCAGTGACCTCCCCACCCCATATTCGGTGCGCAGACGTAGTGTGGCCAGAGTAATTAGCCACTGGGGGAATGTGCAGGCAAAGTTGTTTCCAACGCCAATGTTGATGAGCCAGACAGCCGGACGCCAACATCCAACATGGATGATGAAATTTCAGCGATTAACAACTCGAACGCCGGCCGACACCAAATCATCGCCTTTAATGGAGCCGTTAATTTTCATAGGTATGCGGCAGCATAGCGACTGCATATCATGAGTCCTGAAACTCCTTGTGTACGAATTACCCGCACATGATGCTGTCTCGAAGCCTGGATTCTAGCGTGAATCCGAAAAGTCAGACACATAAAGGTATTGTTTAAGCGATTGCGTCTGCTTCTCAACTGCTTCCTGGGGCTAACATTTTTGCTTGCATGGACTACTAGTATCATCATGCTGCATTTTTTTCTAATAAGTATAATAGCTCTTGAATTTAAAATGTTAACGTCGTCATTTGGTTACTGTTTAGGAGCGTAGCTCTTCTGGGGGTATTTTTAATTCTATCTATTTGATTAATTAGTTACAGTTTTTTTAACATTTTATGGAGCAATATCATCCTTATTGCTACGTTGCTTGGCTCTCTTTCGCCCACGAGGCTTTAACGTTAGTATCTTTTGAAAACCCGAAGTAAATAAACACTGTGCAATAGGTGAACTACAATGATTTATGTCGATTTAACATCATGTACTGTACATTGATGCATTTTATATTCAAACCTTTTGTTTTCCGCGTATGTTGACCGAGCTGTAACTGACCGGGCCCGGTTAGCCGTATGAGGATATGAGGAATACGAATTATTTGCTAACTTCCTATTCAGAGTAGTTGACTCCAAAACATGGGTTTATCTAACCACATTGGTCTTTGATATCCCGTTGACATGGGATACTCGAGTGAACAGTTTTAATTGCGCTATTGTGTTGCTAGTGCAGCTGTGTGAGCGTTAATATTGCCATATATTTCTTCATGTCCTGCCGTATTGACTGGCCACTTTTATGTCTTAAGATATTCCTTTAAGTATAGGTATCTCGACCATCACGCTACTACACCCAAATCTTACTTAAGCCGGTCGAAGTTAGGCCATTTGCTATTTAAGTTTGCAGCGATTTCGTAGAGTACGCTTCACTGATTTCTACTCAATCCCTGATTCCCGCAACGAATTTTTTAAGTTTCTTTTAGAGCTTTCAGCAGATTTTTTTTATCGTTTTGCCAGCTTTCCCTCAGGGTTTGCCCGTTCTCCATTTCGGCATAGGTTCTAATGGTGTCAATCACGGGATAGAGGTGTCAAAATCCAACCTCGCCTTCGCCAAGTCGCGTCTTGCAGAATTCATGACTACCTCGGACGCGGTATACGAATGCGACTTCTGCCCACCACAATTCATCCTTGGCAACATTTTCTCTCTAGTTCCTTCCAGTCCTCAGACAAACGCTCAAGTAGCGATCGTGGAAACGGTCACCACTGCCTTTGCGGACCGTCTTCCATCCTCCAGTCCATTCCTTGGTTCGCCTACTACGGGTCTTTCTGTTTCCTCGGAAGAGATCCGTCAGCAACCATCTCAAACTCAGCACACAAGGGAAGATGGAGCATCTCAGACCCCCGACTCAGACGAAGAGGATGAGGAAGATGAGGACAATGCCGGAGATGATGAAACAATTGACTTCGAACCTGTAATAAATTGCAGTGGAGATATTATAATAGAAATGCCACCACTAATCGAAGTGCCTTTCCAATCCGCGACCACCGATAAAAGACAGGTGCCCCAATCTTACAACCATAATGATACATCACCTTCGCCCGCAACATCGAGCATGTGGCCCATGTATGACCGAATCTATGTGGGTTCGGCAGTCACCTCACAAGCTCAGCTAAATGCCATTTTGAGACTGCTTAAAGTGGGCGGATTCATGATCGCCCCTGTGAACGACAGGGTGAGTAATTGGTTTATTGCAAAGTCCTTAAAATGCTACCAGGATCGAGACGGCTATCGTCGTTGTCATAATCATCAGTACTACTACTACTACTACTACTACTACTACTACTACTACTACTACTACTACTACTACTACTACTACTACTACTACTACTACTACTACTACTACTACTACTACTACTACTACTACTACTACTACTGCTACTACTACTACTACTACTACTACTACTACTACTACTACTAATACTACTACTACTCATACTACTACTACTACTACTACTACTACTACTACTACTACTACTACTACTACTACTACTACTACTACTACTACTACTACTACTACTACTACTGCTACTACCACCACCACCAAGAACAACAGCACCACTACCGGCGCCATCGATAGTTCTCCCGTCGTACTCTAGAACGCAGATTGGCCTTCATTTTTCCCCACAACAATCATACTCCACCGGAAAGCTTAGGCCATGATGGGTTTTGGCAAAGGGACTGACTAGAAATTCATCCCTGTCTTTCGTCTGTCACATACGTGTTGGTCCCAAACGTCCTAGAAACCGAATTTAATTCAATGTGCGTGAACTTTATGATAGGGCAAAATTAAGAAATATAAATCGGGTTCCGGCCAGTAGTCCTGAGGACCGTGTTATCCTGCTAGATGGAAACCTTCTATACTACGACGTTTATGGCTTGGTGGGTCGTATGCTCATCAGCCATAGTATGATGTGCGAAGACCTGTCTCTTCCCTCTTTCGCCTTTACGCGCTTTTTCTCTTTGAGGCCGCACGCTACGGCGTCACTTTTTGGGTCCCACAGTTGCTACCGTGTTTTTAGGCTTCCATTGTCAATGACGAACTGTCCGTTCTTTTAGATTTATGTTACCACCTTGTCATAATTTTCTCTCGTAGAAATCTTGGTCTGGAAGGCGGTGCTGCTCAGCAACTCTAATAGCGATCATTCTGGTCTACATCGGTTCATCACTATGCATTGGATATATTCCATGGGATTCTTTTCAGACTAAACTGATCATGACCATAAAACCAGCTTCCTTTTTTAAAATTTTCAGTTTATGAAAATCAAGCGGATCGAAAAAAACAAGACCTCTGCCTCCAGCCTCCTCAGCGTCAGTTTTGCCTCATTACTACCACCGGGAAAGAACTCTACCAAAATCGACTCCCGTAAGCGTTAAAAGTCCCCTGAGGTCATCTACCAGCATAGGTTTTTCTGCCCAAGTCTTTAACCCGGCATACCCTTTAATATTTACCATACTGACAGCAGAGGTACTAGCTAAAAGCCCAGGAACATGTGTTTCGCTGACCTTGGGCTGCTGCATGACTCAGGTGCGAGGGGTTCGGCCAGCGCTCCTCGTGTGTTTTCTCTTATATAAATTCAAGTTTCCATCCTACTAGTACGCTGCTTGTGAATGTTACCTTCCGCATTAGCTAATGGATTTAAACTAAAATACTCATATTAATGTTTGGACCGAGCCTGAAAGGGCTTGTTCCCAAGGAGTTACTCCAAGTTCGCGAATTATTTTCCTCGGAAATTAAACAAGGCATGGTGCAAACTGCAGTTCATATGCCAAAGAACACATGCGGAACGCTGGGAGATCCACCGATAAGCCCAACTCCTCACAACTGCGTCATGCAGCGGCATAAGGTCGGCGAAGCTTGTGTGTCTGGGCTGTTAGCTAGTACTTTTAATGTTTATTTTTATGCAGAGAGCCGCCGTGAGTGATTCAAAAACGATCAGTCGGTCGCTCAACTGCCTTTGTGCTCTTTTAGCATGGTTTATTCTGGATTTTCTGTTTCAGAGTGAGAGAGAGAGAGAGAGAGCAATTATTTTTGGTCCCCAACCTTAAGCGCTATTACAATGCTACTACTACTACTTCTACTACTACTACTACTACTACTACTACTACTACTACTACTACTACTACTACTACTACTACTACTACTACTACTACTACTACTACTACTACTACTACTACTACTACTACTACTACTACTACTACTAATACTACTACTACTACTACTACTACTACTACTACTACTACTACTAGTAGTAGTAGTAGTACTACTACTTCTACTAATAATTACTGGTATCACCGGTAGTACCGCTAGCGTAGCTTCTAATTTCACAAATACTGTTAGTATCGACGTTAAGAGTTAAGTGGCATCTGCGTTTTAGGAATCCGAAGGCTTCATTGCAGCGGTGCGACTTGCTTGAGTACCAAACATACGGTTTTCTCATGCATGCGCGCACCTTTTCGACTGAAAAATGCAATACGTATCTGAACTAATAAGGTAAAAAGAGAAAAAAATCAGTGTCTACCTGCTTTTGTCACTTAACTGTGATCGCGGAAAGTGTGCGTATGCATGCGCATGCGATTTTACTGAGGCAGCAGAATAAGTGAGAGGGTAGTCGTTGACAGTGTTTTGAGGAAATTTCATTCACTCATTCACTTTGCTCTCCAATTTTGTGCGGTGTGCCCTACACCAACAGTTCGGGAAATATTACTGACAAAGGTGAGGGAAGTTGAAGGAGTAATTCCCGGCCCCGATTACAGGCAAGGAGAATCTAGCATTTGCATTAGGTCCGGTTGGGTATTGAAATTTACACTACAAGTTAAGTGCGGGCTCTATCAGTTGCTAACTTACGAGAGTGGCGTCCCGGTCTCAAGAACCTGCATGTACTGTAGCGCTTCATATATCCAGTGCTGTGCCCTTCAAATGGGCCGTGTTGTAGATACGCTGGACCAACACGGGGGCTAGATCAGGGCACGGCAGACGTTATTTCGGTTGCGCTTCAATAACATTTACCGAACGTGGGGGTGGGGCGTGGTGGTACGCCCAGGTGGCCCAGTTTTTAGTCGCACCAGCTACCTGTGGCTTTTATCTTACTCTCCGCTGCTCCTGATCCCGCCTCCGGTCTTCTTAATTCTGTCTTGACACCGGACACAGCTGTGTATGGGAAGGGAGTGTGCGGTAGATGCAGTGAAAGTCTGCTATCACTTAAAACGAATGAAAGCGCAATTTACCGTCCCCGCAACACCATGCTGTAGAACATACGGTGGACACAATCGAAGTCGACGGTCGAGATGTCGTGTATATGCAGCATATTTTGTTGAGGCTTTGCTTATGCCTAACGATGTGATTCCGTACGAGCCGTAAAACTCGGGACAATCCTATACTTTTGTCACTTTACCAGCCTTCTTTCTTACTTAAGAAGCCAAGATTCTTGAAGTTCTTACCGTAGACCAATTACCACTTCGGTTGTCTGCATCTGCTACTTGAATACAGTCTGCTGGCCAACTGGTTACTTCTAACGTCAGAATTTATGCACAAAAGTATTTTTAAAGGCAGAAAAAAATTGCGTGTTCTTCTGTGAGTGGATTGATTTTTCCGCGTGTTGTTGAAGCCATTCTTTCAGTTTTCAAGTTATAACGTCTACCTTATTGACCAGAAAACAGCGCCCGTGAGTCGCTTGGTGCCGGCACCGTAAAATTTTCAGTTTTACACAGTAATCTCAAAGGCATATGCCTATTTTGATTTTCGACAGTTCCCGAGAGATCCGTAGAACGATTGGAGCGACTAGCCTCACGCGCCATCCGGCGCATTCTTCGTCGCATCATCAATGCGCGTCGAGGCGGTCCACCCGTTCTCGGCCGACACGTGGAGGTGCCTGACGATGAGGAAGTGGAGGAAGACATTAAGGAGACGAAATCCGTTGATACCCCTGTAAAGGCCATTCATACAAACGGTGACCAGTTGCGGTCTATTACCAAGGAGCCATCTGGAATTGATGAAGTCGACTACAGGGCAGCAGAGGTGACAAAAGAAGCCATCATGACTCTTGACTCAGCAAACCTTAGCTCAACTCATGACGCAGCGACCCTTTCCTCCGGCTCTGCCTCATCATCTCTGGGATCACAGGCGTCCAACACGAAGAATAAAAGACGAGAACCTGAATTCGAGTAAGTCTACTAAAACATCCCCCCTCCCGTATTGTTAACTTACCTGATGATTTGAAACCAAATTTTTAGTGGAAACAGATAATGCGAAAACCTTTAGTCAGTCACTGGATGCCCTCGCCTTCCAAATTTCTGTAAGAAAAACTAATTAGGGGTCCAGGTATATATTCCTGCAGAATCAGGGATTAACAACATTATAATTTTGTCCACTCTCCTCCTCCTCCTCCTCCTCCCCCACCACCACCACCACCATCATCATCACCGACACAGAACTTATTCTCGCATTGTTGTTTAGCGAAAGGGAGCCTTCGCCGTCTAAAAAACGCTGTGAAGAAGAGAGCAATCCGCCCCCAAAGGATTCCGAACTGCTAGCCACCCCCGTTAGCAATACCAACTCAACCCAGGAAGCACAGACGCAGGATCAGGACCGCGAGCTGGATCCGGGGCACGCGCGGACTCGAATCTACTCACCCTACGTGGCTTTGCTCGCATCAATCCTTAATCCTCGCACCCGAGTATGTCGACCATACACATTTGTTAATAATGTTGTCTTCGAGTGCCATAACCTTTTCATACCCATATGCCTCTGTATGCGTCATTTGAACAGTTCACATCTCTTTTCCTATTGAAGAGGACCAAGCCGGCAAATTTTCGCTTTCGATTATTCTTCATCAGCCGGTGCGGTACCATATACGTCGTGGTAGTACAAGGAAAATTGAAAAACAACCAATGAAAGATGGTGATGGGCGAGAGGGTTGAAGATATCTAGGCCTGTCCGAGTAAGGGGTAGGAATTACGGCCTGATTCTGTCAGGGGGCAGGAGTCACAGTAGATGCGCTTTTTCATGAAATATTAACCGAAATTCTAAAATACATTTTCTATTAGAAAAGATTACTTAAATAAAGCCGAAATGTAAAGTACCCTGCAGCAGACATTCCAGTCATGGCAGGACGCCCGTTTTTGAATGAGCCTATTTTCGGTCGCCTGCAAAAACTCTAATCTATACAAAATTACTGCTTTAGTAGTGTGAATTTTTTCCATTAATTTTAGATGTCTTTATAAATTCTTTCTTATACTTATTCAGTCGCAAGTTAAGTTTGCTTAAAATTTTTACTTGTGGATAGGGTAGTTTTCGGTTTTAAAAAACTTTCAATCCTCGCATAATTTTGAACCCGCTTTATTATACCTGTATTCGGAGTTTAAAAACGACAAGTTCTTTATTTTCCGTGTATAGAAAATCAGGCATTTCGATGCGCTATTAAGAGGGCGTCGCACAGTGCTCATAAAATTTCATCCTGAATGTATACCATTTTATAAGCTTTACAAGTAACATTCCTACATGAACAGATAAGATGCTTTATGAATTGAAAGTTGACAGCGCTAAAAATATCATAATTAGAAAGTTTTTCAAAAATCAACATCTACCCTTTTTAGAGCCCACAAAGAAATATTGTAGTTTGGAAACCCCAAAATAAGTGTAACATCAAATCGGGTTCATAATTATCTGGAAAAGAAATATATTGGATGATTCCGTTTCTTCCAGTATAAAATTTTAGGAGGACGCGATTTTCTGCCAAATGAGTATGTATGTTTTCTGTAAAATATATGTAAATTATAAGGGTGCCGAAATAAGTGGGAAACATTCACGCTATTTAAATAGTCCTCTTCTACAATGTTGTTTTCGCCGGTGGCCAAAAATAATTTCGTTTAAAAGCGGGCATCCTGCCGTAACTGAAATATCTGAGGATTATTTTACAGGATAATTAATATTACATTGCAACTATTTAAGCAATCTTTTCTAGCCGAAATACATTTTATTGAGATAGTTAATCCACGGTATGTACGTGTTTTGTTGCTGTAAGAACACATTATTACCCGCATCCTAACATGTCGCGCTTTAGTGACGCAAGACAAACGTACCCCGCTGGCGCGCTCGCCCGTTTACCCGCCCCAAAGACAGAACCGAGCTATACTTCCTCACCCTTGTTTGGACATGTCTAGACACCCTCATCCCTCTCCATCCATCCTCACTGTTCATTAGTTTTTCTTCAACTTTTGCTGCCCCATCTTGACGTATAATATGATTAGTAGGCGTTTTTGGTAGATTCGCAGGCCCAGTTGTTGTGATATACTCGGCGGCCTCGGTGGGTTTCGAACCCACGGCGGCAAGCGCAAGGCTTCTGTACAGTTAGCGCTCTAACCACCCGAGCAACGAGGTCCCGACCGAGAGCCTTGATTTTCATCACATTTGAATAAAGTTACACTCCTAACTTACTGCAAGGGTGGTATACAGTCATACCTCATCCATTTACGTTTCTCGATTCGCGAAAGTTTCATCCTAACCTAATTAATTTGTAGCTGGGATTTTGTTCAAAGATCTGCGAAATTTGCGAATTCCTCGAAAAGTTATGCTCATGTTTTTTTTTGAAGTAATTCATACGTGTTCACACTTTAAAATCACACTATCGCTTTTTAAATAAAAAATGTTAATGCACATTTGTACATTTGTTCACTCTTTTCCTTTTCTGTATTTAGCGCACACGCCTATTTTTATAACTTATTATTTCTTTGTACGTGTTCACACAACTTTAAATTGATTGAATTCCCGTACCCTCTAGGTACAGTACATTCATGGCTTCTCTGTTTTATTGAATTGTACCTAGGTCGTGTGACTTCCGTGACTTGTCAAGTTTGCCTAGTTAACCTTCCTGACAATCAAAAAACGTCAGTCATCGAGTTTACGGTCCTATTCATTATTCGGTCTTACCCTACTTTAGGTGCCAAATGAAACGGCAGTTAGTGAATAAATATATGCGTGACATGAGTATACCGTACTCTAAATGCGCTAGTGTGACAAATACCAATTAGACGATACCATTCTCTATTTTCATGTCAAACGTTTCTTTTTGTGAAACGTATTAAGCTAACTTTTCAATGAAATTAAAGTGCTTTGGGATCATAATTGGGGTCTTATTTAGGGTATAAACTTTAGAAATAAGCATGTCTACTAACATATACTGAACATTTGCGAGTCCTGATTTTCGAACGGCTCTAAAAGCTGACCTCGCGATTTACTACTGTACTATTGTACCGGTCTGATAGTGGATAGTGGAAAGCGTAACTTTGCCAACATTTGACTTATTTAACCCCCTTTGTCACCTCCGATGCGCTGATTTTGAGATGTAATGGTTTTGCGCAGGAACCTCCGAAGTGCTGTAGGTTTAATGGATGCAAAGGTGCCGTTTTTACTTACTTTATTTCAGCGAACTTTTCTCTCCCTCTTAATCAAAGGACTACGAAGACGATCGGAGATCATTATTTAAGCTGGCATATGCTTACTTACGGACTATCCGCGGTTTGGCTCGTAAAGAAATGGACAAGACGCCGGACTAGGAAATCTCCAGTTAAGGCAGTCTCATAGATGCGACGGGATTCACATCGCATCCGGCAAGTGATACTCGGCAGTCGTTGCCGCAAAGACAGCTTGGAGGTCACCTGTACGTGCACTTGTACTGTCAAAGTATTCGCTTCAAATTCGTTGTCAAACGCTCACCGATCGCTAACGAAACTCACTCGTCCCGTTTACCCTTGAGGCTAGTTGTAGTAAAGGCAGTGCACTCTTATCTTTGTCGGTGTTGTGCATCAGTCCCCGCTTCGCAAGATTAGTTGTGTTGAAGCTTTCTGCTAACAGACATCGGTTGCCATTAGAATTTGGAAGTTGTTTCCATTTCTCACCATCGGGGATTTTTTCTGTCATAATGCACGGCATAACTCTACCCGTGCTGCTGGCTCCCTTTTGATGCTTTTTGTGGCACATGACATGCCTACGTATTGTCGTTGCCATGGCCGAAATCGTGCATGGTGTACGCACTTTGCACACCGCCCTACCTGCTCGCCTCTCTGGTGACCCTTCCTCATCATGACAGGAGGCTTTTGCCGGACCTGAACACTGTTGCAGTAATTTCAATTTCCTGCTACTTACTGTTGTCAGTCCAAACGAAACCCGAAAAATGGTAATTGGTCGACGACTGAGAACAGCCCTTCATAGAAAGCGATGCGATTGCTCTATCAGTACCTTTTTGCATTTAACGTTTTGGATTCATGATCTAGTTCTAGAGTCCAAAGGGGATGATCAGCAAATGCTTAACTTATGACAGTTCGACCGACGACTTTCACCATGTGTGCCACAGCAGGGTTGACGCAGGCACAGTGACTTGCTTCTGATATAATTTGTACTGTTAGTGGACTTTCAAAGCATCTACCACATACTGTCCTTTTCTCCAACCTGGGCTCAACGTCAGGACCGAGTCAAGAAGACCGGAGGCGGAAGTGTGCGCAAGTGGCTGGCATGGCGGGAACCCGCACATATTCGTTCCACCACACCCCCTGGTCTACACTAAACGACCAGGATTTCCCGCAGGAAGAAAGGGAGAAGAATGCTCGGATCCCAACTGACTGGGAGTGCCATAAAGGCCACATTAAAAAGGAGGCATTGAAACCTGACTCTCCGCCCTGAGTTATTCCGTCAGTTGGCAGGCTTCCGAGCCACGGATTTTAACGCACTGTGATAGATTTAAGTGCGTCAGATTATTTATATTGAGAAATATGTCCTGAGACAGCCGACCTCACTCTCTGGTTCCACCTCTAGACAACACTCCACTATCCGAGCCGCTCAGTTCTATGTGAGGGGATTGCAGAAAGTGGATGGCAGAATTAGAGAGCCCGTCTGCGCGTGCCATACACGACGCTGGCGGGCATATTTGCGGCCTAGTTTTTCAACTGCCTAGACAGTTGTAACACAGCCTAATCTGGAAAGGTCTTTGTTAAATCCTCAATTCTAGAGGATAATCACGGTTCCAGGAACACGTAGTTGTCACCTTTCGAGGCTTGCTTCTGGTCTAAGCTCATCCTGACGAGTGTCCCGCGACTTGTGAACTGTTGCTATTTTCGCCCACTGATGTGTATTTTGTCACCCTCATTCCGAGTATTTCTCCCGCAAATTATGGTAAATAACTTCTGGAATGTCATGCTGAGGAAGTATGTATTTCGATACCAATAGCAGGTGTTGGATTGTTGTTTTGGGCATGTGTTCTATCCCAACGCAAGTTGGCATAAACTACTGCGTTTTTTATTTCCATTTGTCGTAGCGACCACAACGCCTCCAAAAATAATGTATCCAGTACATGACAAAACCATAAAATCAGCCACAAGCGGTACGGTGACGGACGAAGTGACAATGTTACTGATAGAAGCGAAAAAACGAGTTCCAGGAGGCAGTTCAGAAGATGCGATCGCTGTAGTTTCGACTCTTCGGAGTCCAATTCGAACCAATCAGCAGACAACGTCGCAAACAAGGGTGGTAGGGATCCAAGGAGTTGCAATACCACTACGTGCCTACTAGAATTAGCAGCACCCGCCTTCATCTGTGGGGGTCTTATTTGATGCGATGATGGCCTGCTAGCCTTGATTTCGCCACTCGTGTTGGCGGTAGATGTGGTTTATTCAGTTAATTGGCTCGCTGCCACTGGAATTGCTTGGCTAATTACTCTTCCTAGACGATATTGGTAAAATGCAATTCAGGACGCGGGTACTCGAACACAAGTTAGTAGTGAGGAGCGACGCCAGTCCTCGTGAGGTGTGACAATCGGCTGCTGGGGTTTTGTCATCCGGACTTGACCTCTTAACACATACCTCTTTCTGGTTTGTGTAGCGGCACGATTGCAACTACCATAAAAACCAAGCAAGTGGGTAAGACGCGCTAGTTACGGACACCTAACATGCGGGCTGGGCAACCAACAACCGAAACGGTCTGCCAAACAGAAGGTATGTGATTTCCAAACCCCCACATCTTTATATTTGACTCGGCCTTTAATGGTGGGTCCAAACATGACTGAAACCAGCGTCTTAGCGATCGAACCTTCCTGCTAGGCACTATCTGAATGTTTCCTGTCGACTTTTATCCATCTTCAGTATCGGGTAGGCTTGAACAAATTAAGGTTATAAATCACGAGGACAACAAAGGAGGCCCAGCGCTCAGCCCTTTTTTGTTGCCGAATTGCGGAGGACCAATACCACCCTCGTGGACTAAGTCGCTCAGTCAGTGAGCCAGCGCTCACAATCAGTTTAGGGTGGAAAATATATTCAAAATAAATGCTTTTTGATGTTTTAGGTAATAAATCTGCGACAATTGGAGCAATTAAGGGAATCCGATGGAGCCAGTGATGAGGAGGACAACGAAGGGAACACCAGCGCACACAGGAGTCGTGACGGTGATGCGCACAGCCAGTCGGAGGAACAAGATGAACAAGAGAACGAGGAACACGAGGTCTCGGTAGGTGATGACGAAGGAGAAGAGGCAGACGGGAGAGGGCGAAGGAAGAAGAAATTCGAGTGGGTGCCTCAAAGCTATACCTACCGCGATGAGATGTACTGCATCCTTAAAAATGAACTGGACGTCCCTGAATTTTTCGCACACCGCATTATGGCGGTCATCTAACCGTCAGCGACCCAATCCGCTCTGCTTCACAACTGCGCGACGTCCAAATCAGCCTAAGGGGATAAGAGCAACGGTACCAAGGACGACGATAAACACGCGTTTCCTCATGCTTTCTCCCCTGCCCCCCCTCTTTCGTTATATTTACCAAAAAGGCCTGATGTGGCCGCTACTGCATCCGTTCGCAATCATCATTCTTGCATGCAAGAAGTTGCTCCGACCTTCACCCTTAGACTGCTCATCACATCTTGGACTCCCCTTAACGGAGCAGTTGAGCAACAACGGAGGCCTTGAACGCATTCATAAAACACAAGAGAATTCCATTTTATAGTCATTATATATTATTATTTAATACACACATACATACATAACTAGTTTATACACAAGGGCAAATCGGACGGGAATTATCTACTGCTCTTGGCCTCGGCGGCCATTTTGATGTTACGAGCCAAGGCGCCGGGTACTTCACTTATCTTTGCGCGGGGTGGATTCCACGGTCGCAGGAGTTGCTTCTGCCTAGGGATCAAAAAAGTAATAGGCGTCAGACGGTTTTAACTAGGAAACGAAGAATGAGCGAGAAGAGTGTGGAAGCATGGCGTTTGGTATGATTACTTTGGTAATCGAGCGCTCAAATTATCCGACTGCCCATAGCCTTAAACGCATACATAACACTCCAATCATGTCTTTGATACGGCTGTGATCATGCCTGATCCGACCGGCTTCGATGATGTCACGAATTGTACTTGTCCACACCTGCAGATCTCGGGGCCTCGAACCATTCTGCCCTACAGTGACAGAAGCTGAATGCCGAGGGTCCAAGAACGGACTGCACTGAACCAGGCTTTTAACTGCCCCCCCTTTCGATGCTTCCAGGTGGGCAGCGGCGCCGCACTAAGGACAACACTGAAATCATGGGGTAGGCAGAGGAAAACGCGTACAAATCACCTCAATCACTTGTCCTGAATGGCCCGTGACATCTAATACACAGTCAGTATAGTTTACTCAGAGGATGATTCCACGGAAAAGGGGTTAAATACCAGTGTCCATTCATCCTCCATGAAAACATTTCAGCATTCACAATCGTATAGGAGGACTGATCCGAAGGATGTGCGATACACGCAGATGTAGCGTCGGGTCGGTAGACACTTTCTAAGGAGTGTGAAAATAGGGATAGCAGCCTAAGCCCGGAGGAAATTTCGTCTTCACGCAGTCAATATGACAGGCACTTCAACCGGCGATATCGGAAACTGTCAGCTAGTAAACCCGAGGGGCATATGGCCAAGGATGTGACTCGATCGGATTAAGGGTGTGCATAAACCGGTAATCCGTGGTTATAACTACTTCCAAGGTATGTTACGTATTAAGGAACATGACCAGGCTAGATAGGATGAAGAACCTTTTTGTGTATCAAAGTCATATTTTTAAATGTTCAAGATTATAGTCATCAGAATGGAACCGCCTGAAGCCGTTTGAGCTGTCGATGGTTTGGTACTAAACAACAACAACAACAACTTGGACTCGACAGGCGTGTGAGGTTTCGCCTTATGACGAGGGCAGCGTCGGCTCTACCTTCCGTTCCCATTCCTGTTGTGTTCTACTTGGCAGTATTCCGGGTCATAAACAGCAGAGGGCCGCGATAAGTAGATCGTGCCGCTTTGAAAAAAACGTCAAAGAAAAACTTTGCCCCAACTCTATTCCAACTGGCCGCATTTTCAACAGCCTTATTACGCTGAGACGAAGAAAGGTGAGAGCTGCTTTCTCAAAGCGGCCAGTATAGAGAACATGCACATAGTAGTATCTGTAAACGTACATTATTTAATGGGCTGCAGCAACCTGCATAATGGAGAGTTGCAAGAGAAAAAGCATAAATGGCGAGTAGTGGTAGTTAGCCCGTCACAAGCGACGAGAACTACCACCGTTTCAGGACGTTGTGGTGACTTCCGTCGCATCTGCCTCACTAACACATCCCATTCCAAAGTACGTACGTTCTATGGGAAACAAATTGAAGCACTTCGAAACACAGAGACTGGAGAGAGGTGAAAACTTACTTATTTTTTTGTTTTCCAGAGCCTCGAACAACACGGGCTGCAAGGCGCCTCTCACCGCGTCGTCGCGACAGCACCCCACCCGTGGACCGACTCCGCGTCTGGGCTGCCCTGCGTGAACACCAGACACTAACGAGTCGTTGCAGTTCCTCGTCCACAGGCGCTCCGCTGCGCTTCATCACCTCTAGGATGGCGCTCAGGTGCGGCAGGTCGGCGTCGGTCCAGAGAGTGATGGCGTGGCCAGGAAGACCGGCCCTGCCTGTGCGCCCGACCCGGTGAATGTATTCCGTGGCGGAGGGTGGCAGATCATAGTTCACGACCATAGTTAAGCCCTGCAAGTCGTTTTCGAGCGCAAAATACAAAAGTGAGGTCTGATGAAAACACCTAAAGTAGGCTTCAAGGTCAATAAAGAAACTGCGGAATCGGGAATATTACCTTGTAATAAGACAAGCAATGGATGCATGGTAATGCTTTGCCGTAAAATGAGTGCCTACTTGGCAACCTAGTGATCTTATATTTAAAAAGTCGTACGTGCAAAGCCTGCTGCTTGGTCAACCAATCTCCTACACGAGACCTGTCCGACAAGATTGATCGAAAGTGCCACATGCGTACTTATGGGCGCATTGTCATTTCTCGACTACCGGTCACCCCCACCCGCCGACCCTATGCGCATTGACTTACGCATGCAGACCCACTTGTGGCTACTAGTGCTAGTTGCACGTAGTAATCAGCGATGACTACCCACAAGAGATGGAGCGCGGTTTGGAAGATTTTGCTAAACCATGCGAAGATGGATAGGACGATGCTCGAGTAGATTTCCAGTATGTTTAAGTGTCTGTTGAAGGCAAGGATGGATTGAAGTGTTGCTGTTGTTGTCAGTGGGGAACAAACAGCAGTATCGAGTGAGTAGTTAGATAGAATGGAGAGCAGTTGGGGGCAACCTAGAAGAGGGGCTGTGGCAGATAGCGAAACGACCAACATGGTAGTTGAGAGAAGCGCGCGTGAATCCAGGTTTCACAAGTCGGTCGATGCCAGGATCTCAGCGTTTGGGATTTACTCCTACTTCGCTTCTGGGGTAGTTTGAAGGTGATCCAGTCTCCTCACTTGGTTTTAATTAGACGGTGCAGGTCAGCATGTCGTCTAGAAGCGCTATCAAGGTGACAGCCCTGAAGAATCTCAATTGGCAAAATGTATTGAGCATTGGAATATAGTTGAATATCAGCATGCCTTCTAAACTGTTTATGTAGCAGGGCACGGGCGAAAATAAAGTTTTCAATTTATCTCTAAATTCAAAGACTAGTTGGCGAGAAAACGTGTGCTTTCGATAAATTCTCGTCGGGCCAGTATATTTATATGGGAAACATAGTACAAGCTAAGACAAAAAAATCAATAAGTCTAATCTCGTCATACCAGTGAGTCGTGTTAAAAGGGGGGAGGGGTGGCGGTAAGAGACAAATGGTTAAGCTGCAGTGAGGGTTTGGTGGTCGTTCACGAAAGGGAGGGGGGAGGGGAGGAGAGGAGGCGAACGGCCTGGACTGCATGTAATCAAACCGTCGTTGGCCATGCTAAGCGCGGAGCTTGTAGGAGGTTCTTTTGTGCGCACAAGACCGGTTTTCTCAACCGGATGGCGGTGGCTTCTGCTGTTGCTAGCAGCCGCTGACCCAGTGAAGTGGGATAGTTTGGTGGCACTTTATAAATCACACGGAAGGCTTTGTTAGGGTTCACACGGTGCCCGGAATCTACCAGGTGTGCGAGAATAGCGCTGTTTATGCTTTTAACTTCGCCTTTTCCCAGCCATGCCGGGAGGTGTTCCTTTATTCTTTCGGCTAGGCGCCGACTCGTGCGACCAATATAACCTGCTCCACAGGAGCAAGTAAATGAGTAGATGCACATGGAGGTGGTCTGAGCCGGCAACCTGTCCTTACCTTCCCCGTGTAAAACAGGGTTGGTTGAAAATAATATCCGAATTTGTGCCGCTGGGAAGGTTCGTTCGACGGCTTGGTCAAAGCGTCTTTTCAGAAGTTCACTTGCCGCATCCCCTTGGAAGGGGACTGTGAGAAATAGGGGTTTCTTTTCTGCAGTAAGTGTGGTGGGTTTTTCTGGTCTTGCGACCATATTCTTTGTAATAAATCTATCCGGATAGCCATTTTCGCGAAGTAAGTTCTGGATCTTTCGGAGCTCTTCTTCGATACAGTCGCCGAACAGATTTTTCTAGCCCTTTGCGCCAAACAACGGACTAGATTGCGTTTCTGTTGGATGGGTACGAAACTGCCGAAGTTTGTATATTGTCCAGACCAGGTTTTCTTTCGATGAACGCTCCTTCGGACACTACCGTCAGGTCTTCAGTTTAGGAGAACGTCTAAGAAAGGAAGCGAGCCTCCGTTTCTACCTCCAACGTGGACTTGATGGACGGATGTGCTTGATTAACAACATCTAAGAGTGCATCTACGTTGGTTTCTGCATTGACAATCGCAAAGATGTCGTCAACGTAACGACCGTAGTGTTTTATTTTATTGATCTGATCGCTTAACTGGGATTTCTCCAGTTTGCCCATAAAGACATCGGCTAAGACAGGTCCAAGGGGCGAGCGCATAGCTACACCATCTATTTGTCTGTATATGAGTTTTTTCGAAGAAATTATTCGGAATCGCAAGAAGATGCCAATACCCAGAAAACAGCCGTAGAGGAGAGATGTCTTACCAACTGTTTGCAATAGATCTGACTAGATTTACATAGGTGGTGAAAGCGGCTAAAAGTGCCTTTCTACGCAATGACAGGTGGCTGCTGAGGTTTAATCGACGATTCGTATTGAAAGCTCCAGTCATTTACGGATCAATAAACCGAGCGACCTAAACGATGAGGCAACTTTTCAATCCAAATCTGAGCTATTCGCCGTCTAAAAAACATCCTCAACCCTACTGCCGCAAGCTTGACAGCCATACACCAAGTAATTTTCGAGTCCCGTGGCACGGACGTCTACCAACCTGACCTGATTTCAAGACTATACAGGCACGCCGTATTACCATGATGCTTCGGCCCCAGGTCCTCGCAGGTGGTCGCATAACAAAGTACGACTAATCATAGAATAGTACACCAAACATCCAACTTCCAAAGTGTATAGGCTTGTGATTGAACTACGACGGATGGACGATGACAAGTAGGCTAGATACGGCTATTACAGTTTGCCTTGTTCCGATCGAAAATACGTATGAATGACTTCAGGTGAATGTTGACATGGTCTTCGAATCCCAAGAATAAACAAAACG
Organism: Schistocephalus solidus; assembly: GCA_017591395.1. Taxonomy (NCBI): domain Eukaryota; kingdom Metazoa; phylum Platyhelminthes; class Cestoda; order Diphyllobothriidea; family Diphyllobothriidae; genus Schistocephalus; species Schistocephalus solidus. The sequence goes on from WEDG01003036.1 coordinate 286,068, forward strand.
AACAATGTGAATTATTGGGGCAGTAGCCAGAGAAAAGTGACGCAATCTCAAAGATATAAAATGAAATGGCGGTAATGCAACTCACCTTGAAGTCCATACCACGTCCCAGAAGATCGGTGCAGATAAGAGCATTGATCTTTCCCTCGCGAAATGCTCGAACAGTAGCCTCTCTCTATAAGAAAGGGACAGGTATAAATCAAACAATATACAAATTCCACGCTGCGAATCCATAACTTGACTCTATTTAACATGCCAGATACAGTGCCTTTCCTGAGCGACACAAACTTTTCAGTTTTAGAGGACTTCAGGGGCACCTTTCATCGGAAATAAAAATTTCGAAGGAAAGTATGTCTCTCCTAAATTGCCTGAGATCAAAAACTAGGTTAACGAAAGTTGGGCACTTGATAATTGCAAAAAATGGATAGAAACGTGCGAAGTCAAGCGGTATAAATAACCGATTTGCTTGAACATGTGGTACGGCTATTGTAGGGTGGTGTACAAATCGCCGACCTGGGCTTCAGTCTTCTCGCCAGATAGAACGCTCGCGAGCACGTTTGGATCTCCAGAAAGTAGAATCTCCTGAAACAGTTCACCCGCACGTTGACGTGATTCTGTGAAGATAAGGCAAGGGTAGGACAGTCCGCTGAGGAGAAGTTTGCGAATTTCCAACAGTTTCCCCTGCTCCGTGCCACAGTAACGTAACTCCTGCTTTATACAGGAGACGGCGGCATTGCTGGAGATAAACGGAAAAGGATACGTTGGGAGGTGGGGGCGACGGAGGAGGGAGGGGGGGGGTTCCTCGACGATATCGCAGAAAGTTAAAAGAAAACGGCAGATTTGTGCGAATGGTTGTAATCAAATATCAGAAGCTATCATTGCTTAACGGATAAACCGTTAGCTCGTCGAAAATGACGGTCCCGACACATGCCGGAGGCGAAAACGGTCCCTTCGACATGCGTCGGGTCACACACTAGTGGGACCGAGTACAGGGTCACAGTAAAGAATCGTCGTAACCAAACTTTCAATGAGGAGGGTCGAATCAGCCTTTAAAACCACAACTTCTGGAGCTTTGTGATTGCTTAAAAGCGCATGACATTTGCCGCAGCGAGAAAGGGTCGCACAGAATCATTGAATTTCCTCCTACCTCACCCATCAGCAAGACTAACTTAAGCTGACTGAAGATGCGACTAGGTGAAACTTCCGATCAGACATATAAGTGGACAGTGGCTAAAATATGTACAAATTTGCAGTGAAAATGGGCACATTGGCTGCCTTGGAACGAAGTCCTCGTCTACGCGCGGCACACCAGGACTGGCTCTCTGCAATGATTGGCTGCGCAGACTGCGCACACAACATCAGAGTGCAGGGATACTGCCATTAGGCTTCAATTGCTAGTCAAAGCGATTCCCGGCTGCGTCCAAAATAGCTTCGTTAAGCCACAGAGAAGAACAAGATTATATATGGGTTTATAGAGGATTGATCACCGGACGTATAGGCATTTGGTATGACCGTTAATCGAAACAAGTGACCTTCCATTCCCGAGCACTTTGCTCCCGAAAAAAAAAACAGAAAGGAAAAATTCACGTCTGCTCAAATTTGGTAGCGAGGATGTATCTGGTTAATTAGGTTTGGGGACTTGCAGCCATTAGCCCCTACCTTAGGGAACGAACATACAGACGAGCCCCCTCTTCTTGTCGGGAAGTCGGGAAGTCGGGTTTCATACTGCTTTTTCACTCCTATGGGGAAATTCCTGACAGTCTAGGTGGCATTCACACGCTGGATTGCGTCAAAGTTTGCCACTCGTAATGATAAAAACTCGATTCGCCAGACTAGGGTTAAGTTGCAGAATATCGCCTAAGGGAATTGAATTAACCGTTTGACATTTACCTGGTGCCTACGGTGAGCTGGACGAGCCCTTTCGTCCCGAAACACTCCTTAGAGAGCTCATCAGTTGCCCAGTCGATGACCAGATGAGGTAGAGTGGCAGAAAAGAGAGCCACAACGGGGCTGCACAGAGAGTTTGGGGTGGGGGACAAGACTGATGCCGCCGCCGTTGTCCAGCCGATCCGAATGCCAGTCAGGATGGTGCTGAGTTGACTGCGAAAACTCTTTAGGGCTTTGTCCTCGCCACCACCACCACCCAGATTGGCCTCCAGAAGTTTGTCACATTCGTCGATGATCAGCCAGCGTAGACTAGGAGGGACATAGCCATGCAAATAAAACAGAGTTAAAAAGGTGCTTAATTTGGGAAAAAAGTACTGGATAATGCTCGATGGAAAAGGTGGTCCAGTTTAAAGCCCCGACGGTCGGCCAGGGGCTGGCTGGGTGTGGGTGGCTGGTGACGGTGTAGTGGTTAGAACTGACCCTTTTAGTATCTCTCGTGTTTGCCGGAAATATTTCACGAACGACCTGTGCCAAACAAAACGGCTTGCAAAGATGGGATTCTTCAGAGTCAGTCAGTATAAAACTAAAGTTAAAAAGCTGGCAACGTTATCGAGATCAGCCTCACGAAAGTCAAAAGCCTACCGATCACTTCAAAGCTGAGGAGAGCCCGGTGTGCAGACCAAGTGGTTGAGGAGGCGAACAATAAACAGTAAATAGCAGTGGCTAAGATCAGGTCATTAGCGTCCAAGATGTATCGTTTTCCACCCAGCCATTTCTAAGCGCTTCAAAAATAACGAAGAAACTGCATCCGTAGGGGGTGCATCTGCTGATGGATTCGAAAAACGCCGCAAAAGGTAAATATGGTCATGCAGAGTTATCAGATCGTCACTTCGGACTAGCAACACTTTCGGATGCGCTTGTCGTATTATGGATAAACGGTTGCTCACAAGGCTGAAAAATGAAACGCTCCGGACTAAATCGTAATGGGGCTCGCTACGATTAATGAAATGAACTGGTTAATAGCCGATAATTAAAATTTAGGCGTTTTTTAGAACTTTAACAAGCAGAGGGTGGACAAAGAAACAACATTAAGTTAATGACGTGTTACCAATACAATTTACTTAAATTACAAGATAAAAAACAATAAAAGGAAAAAGTGACAGTTTACAGGAGTGTCTTCTAAGGAACCAGAAAAAAACAGGAAGAAATGGTTTTAACCATCACTCAACAAGGCTTGACGTTGGAATCCGGACAATGAGAAATCAAGAGCGGACTATTTGTGTGTTTCTCTTAAAACATATAAAATCGCCATCCGGGGACCTAAAAAGATGATGATCGAGATCTCCAATATGCATACAATAGATGTGCTTACTCACGAAATGTTAGACAAAATTCTAAAATGGGATTTAGATTAGAAAACCTTACTTAAGGTTCTAATATTAATTATAGTGCAGCATACTCTCCAGATATTTCAGTCATGTCAAGAGGAGATGAACTCGAAAAAAAACAATCCGAGCGGCTGTTGGGGACCCGCCCGTATTCACAATCCCCAAGACACCTCATGAAAATATGTCCGATTATAGTACTACGATCCATGCTACGGCGTCCGCGGGAACCGACGCGCTCCACAACCCTAGTCCAGTGGTACGGGCGAATAGTATGCGAGCTGGACTACTCAATCGGAATCGGGCCCTTGGTATTAGATTCTGGAATGTGCGAACGTTCCTGGACCCCGGTACCCAAAGTCTGACGGCGCGCAACCTTTATCAGTACAACGTAGATGTGTGCTGCCTGTCAGAAGTCCGAATACCTAACTCAGGCTCTCTGGAAATAAAGATCCCGGGAGCCAACTCACACTTTACCCTGTACCACAGTAGTCCTCGTGATTTATGGTAGACATGGTGTGGCGATTGCCCTCGTGTAACAAGCGAACCATGCACGGCTTGCTTGGGAACCAGTCAACGAACGGATGGCCTACGTGCGACTGAAAGGTCACTTCAAAAACACTTCTATCGTCTCCGTGTACGCACCAACGTCCGCTACCGAACTGGACGACAAAGAAAAGTTTTACTCGCAACTGCAAGCGTTAGTTGAAAGACTCCCGCGCCGCGATCTGTTAATTGCTGCTGGGGACTGGAATGGCCGGACTAGACGTGGTGACTCCACTAACAGTCATCTTATTGGCCCTTTTGGGCTTGGTTCTCGATGTGAAAATGGTGAGACTGCTAAAATTTGCTGACCAAAACCGACTGTTTGTCACGAACACGGGCTTCTAGCACCACAACAAACACCTGCTGACCTGGTATTCAAACGACGGTCATACAGCCAGTCCGATCGACTACATCCTTGTCCGTTCACGTTTCCGCAGCTGGGTTCATGATAGCAGATCGATGTGTGGTGCCGAGACTGGAAATGCCTACGGGTCTGACCATGTTCTCGTCCGTACACGCCTGAATGTGAACCTATCATCCACACCCAAAATTTCACTTGCTAGACGCCTTGATGTCATCGAAATCCGGCAACCCAGCACTGCCGAGGCCATGGACAGAGAAATCCGGTCCTGTTTTACGACACGAACAGACGGAGAAGGCAATAGTGAGTGGTCATCACTGAAGGCATTAGTCTATTGGGCGGCTGAGAAACTCCTTGGGTTTACTCAGCGACGCCGCAGTGATTGGATCAGCGGAAGAACTCTACAGTTGTCTGCCCAGACGGCTCGAGCCAGGTCCCGCAACGATGCTTCCTTCCGCCAACTCCGAAAGATGACGGAAAAATCGGCTAGGGAAGACCAGAGGAAATATTGGGCTGAAATAGCGACCTCGATGGAGCAGGCCTCAAACGTAGGTGACACTTGAAAACTATCAAATCATCCGCAAAGTTAGTGGTAGGCGCTCTACACTCTGTTCATGACGTGAATGGCAGCTTTATTGCTGAAAACCCGGTCAAGGTCGAGCGCTGGCGTGAGCACTTCAAGAACCTTCTCAATTTCGATACCGAGCCCAGGACTCCCTTACTACGTGCAACAGAGTCTCCTGCCTCTCCTTCTTATGCAGTGTCATGCGACCCCCCTTCTGAAGGAGAAGTCACTGATGCCATAAGAAGGTTGCGCAACAACAAGGCACCTGGAGAGGACAGTATACTCTCTGAAATCTACAAGTCTTGTGTCGACACACTGGTTCCCTGGCTCTATGAAGTGATTGTACAAGCGTGGAGAGACGAGTTTGTTCCTGATGACTGGGGCTCAGGCATCCTTGTGTCTGTCCATAAGAACGGAGCTAAAAAGAGATGCGAAAACTACCTTTGCTGCTAAAATCTTCGCTATTGTCTTTCTCAGGCGATTCCAGGCTGTGCGCGACTCTGGGACGAGGCCCAACCAAGCCGGATTCCGTGTTGGGCGTGGATGTGTGGACCAAATATTCACACTAAGGCGTATCCTTGAATCCCGCCATAGTTACCAGCAACCGACAGCCGTACGCTTTGTGGACTTCGCCACCGCGTTAGATTCCGTCCATCGGGAGTCCTTATGGCGGATACTGGCACTAGATGGCCTACCATCGAAAATCATCGCCATGATCAAGGCCTATTACAGCTCAACTAATGCACAAGTGTTGGTCCATAACAATCTTTCACAAGCATTCGATATCCGGTTTGGCGTTAGACAAGGTTGTATTTTGTCGTCCATCCTGTTCAAGTACGCTATCGATTGGATTCTTGGGAAGGCCCTGCATGAAGAGGACGGTGTTGAGCTTGCACCAGGACGCCGGCTGGCTGACCCCGACTATGCAGATGATATCGCCTTACTAGCCTTAAACTTTGGTGATCTACACTCCATGGTGTCACGGGTGAATGAAGCCGCTAAATCGGTCGGCTTGTCCATAAACGCGGGGAAGACCAAAGATTTTTCAAGTTGCATCCCTGCCCAGGAAAAAGAACCTCTCGAGATTAATGTCTGTCAACTTGAAGAGGTAGACAGTTTCAAATACCTTGGGGCGAGGTTGCTGCCGAATGGAAAGAGTAAGGATGACATTTTCTCCCGAATCGATACTGCTTGTCGGGTTTTCTCAAGCCTTCGAAAGTGCCTGTGGACCCGACGCGGCATTTCTATCGACACAAAGATTCGCATTTACCGTGCGTCTGACCGGTCTGTCCTTCTCTACGATTGTGAGTGCTGGGCTTCACGCATAGAAGATGAGCGAAAACTGGAGGCATTTGATCCCCACTGCTTGAGGACCATTCTCCGAGTGAAATACACAGACTTCGTTTCAAATGATACAGTCCATAATCGCTGCTAAAATATCGCAAGGATATCCAAGAACGATGAATGAGGTGGTTCGGACACGTTCTTCGTCGCCCACCTTACGAGCTCAGTGTTACTGCCCTTGAACCGACTCCATTACCCAATTGGAGACGTCAAAGAGGGGGTCAGCTCAAAACCTGGCTCGACACAGTTCGTCAGGACATGGAAGTTGTTCTTGGACCTTGGGCATTCGGCGTCCATCGTTGGCGAAGAGAATGAATTGAACTGTCCAGGTCTGCTGCCGCGGATCGTCATGCGTGGAGGAGCACAATCCGTGACATAATCGAGGCCGGCTATATCAGGCATGATCGCAGCCGTAACAAGTACAAGTAAGTCATGTCAAGATGCCAGCTTTTGAACGAGCTTATTTTGGGCCACCTGCAGTAAAAATACGCAGTAAAAATTAGAACTTATGTAATTAGTATGATATTTGTTGACTTACGTGTTGCCTTATCATTCAAAATATATTATAAAGAAAAAATGCATACCATTGGGTAGCAAATTGCGTAGAAAGAAAGTGTATCGTCCGGGACCTTTCCTTCCGAATAATTTTGAACCCAAATTACTCTTACGCTTGTGCAGGGGGGTTTACAAACTATAAGCTGTATACTTTCCGCCTAAAGAAAATCAACATTTTTATGCGCTGTTTAGACGTCATATCTGACTCATAAAAATTAACGGCGTTGTATACTCTACAAACAGTATTCATAAATGTGTCCACACGATGTTTATGAATTGACAATTCATTGCTTCGAAGAAACACATACTTAGAAAAACCTTTTTTAGAACCGAAAACTCCTCTTCTTTTTCGAGTATAAACTTCGAAGAAGACGTAATTTTCCACCAAAGGGGCAAAAGAAAGAATAGTTTAATGCATTTAGTTGAAATCATAGAAGACTTATGGGAAAAAATTATGCTAAGCAATCAATTTTTACAGTGTAGTTTTTGCAGGCAGCCAGGATGAAGCTTGTTTAAAAGATGACATCGTACGTGGCCGAAATATCTGAAGATTATGCTGCAAAATAATTAATATCCCAGACAATCTTTTCTGATCGAAAATACACTTTAGAATTTCGGCCAACATTTCATGAGATGACACAAACTGATCTACAGCACACACAGAAACGCGAAGTTTAGTTTGGGGGAGTATAACAAATTTGATTAATGACAAACATGTTCGCGTTCAAGCACAACTGTTCATTGCATTACAATTATGATCTCCCCTAGTGTCACATCCGAATTTAGATGTCAGGAAAATCAAACGTCTAGGAACTACTTATGTAATTCCGTAAATGTTATATTTGGACTGCATCCTTCTAAGAGCAGCTGCGCTTTGCTTTTTGTAGATCCGTCAACCGACTGATATACTGGTTTGGTAAGAATAATCCGAAGCCAAATTAATATTTTCTAGAAAATACAACGGCATGATTGCCTTGCTTCGCGTTTCTACAACCCATCTTCTATAATTTGTTCCTGTTCGTAAAAACATAATAGGGCAGTAAACCACCTGTTAATCCAGCAGACGAAAAGGACAGTGCTTCGAAAAGAAACCAACCTGGTAAAATTGATTGGGCACTTGGCACCTGTTTTGGAAATGAGTGTGGCCAGACGTTTTGGTGTAGTGATTAGCAGTTTGGTATCTCGGGGGAGCCGCTGGTCACGAATGTTTTTGCTTGGCTTCACAGTCGGCGGTTTCTCCTAAATAATAGGAGGGGTGAAGGGAAAAAAGGTAACAAGACGGAGACAGTGGAGGGGCGCAAGTGAGAGTAGCAAACAGCCAAGCCACCTTTTTGCACAAACTGTAGTGCTTCCGTCTCAGAATGACAATTTTGCCGTGCTGGGGAAAGAGGTTTTGACCAAGACGGACGGCCTCCATCCACACCTGACCAGCCAGCTCCTGTGTGATTGAGAGGACAATACAGCGCGGGGCGACCCGGTGTTTGAGTGAAGCCCCATTACTTGCCGTGACGGCGGCTTCCTCCTCGGTGGAGATGGCGTGCAGCACTGGCAGAAGGTAGGCTGCGGTCTTGCCCGACCCAGTTGGCGCGCTGACGAGCATGTGGTGACCCTGAGGGGACAGAAAGGGGATGGACTTCAGATGCTTGAATATTAATAATTAAAACACGGAATTTCTTGTCTAACGTACAAACTACACCGATTGCTCTGCTTTTAAAGAAATGACAAGAATGCACAGGACTGACTGGGCAGATATCCGGCACATGCACAGATCGCGTCGCGTCCACAGACGCTCTAAGGATAGTGAAAACCCTGACAGTATCAGTAAGGAAGAAATTTTGTCTTTACTCAGTCAATTAAGCAGGAACTTCAGTTGAGGAATGCGTGCTCGTGATAATAAGTATAGCTCGAAAATAATTCAGTTGTCCCGGCGTTTATGTATAAACCGATTGGTTTAGTGACCTCACCCAGCCGCGGCACCAGTCTGTAATTCATCAAAGTCCGAGGCTAGCAGAACGATATCGATGACGTCGTTGAGCAGAACGCAAGAAAAAATACCGAACGACCGGGAGAGATATCTGTAGGTCTGAATACATGCGGTGGCGCAGCGATAACAAACCATGATCATGGCGCTGCTTTTTGATGACATGCCGACTAACTGCATAACGGATACCACAGGGAATCGTGATAGATTGAATCGAACGCTGCGAAGAAGTTACCAAAGGGAAACAGTTGCTGGTTACTGATAGCCATGGTGGGCTTCAAAACTGCACCGCGGTGCAGATAAGTGGTCAGTATATTCACATCCAGCTCAAAACGCGATTTTGTTGGATGTCGTTCTCAAGTCGCTCACATTCCGAAAGCGTCCGAGAATGAGAGTAACAAAGACCACTGCAGTGATGCCGGTAAGATTTATGTCAAGGTATTTCTCATACTGTGCCTTATAACAAAGCACAATGATACTCTAGTTCAGCCAGCGGGAGCGAGGTCATTTCCCACGCTTGCTCGATGAACTCGTGAAGACAGAGTGCCAGATTGTCGATACAAGACTTGTATATTTTAGCACAAATACCATCCCCTGCGAGCGCCTCGTTTTTGCGCGGCTTTCGTATTGTATCGGTGATTTAACCTCGAAGGTAAAGGAACAATACACAGGTTGAAGGTATACAACACTATGGCAGAGGTGAAGGAGGACGGCACGAGTTGTTTATCGAAGTTATGAAAAAGCTAGATTTGCTCACTCCAACGCTCCATATTCACAGGGTTGTTAGTAATAATGTCGCACATCTTGAGGTAGATGCATAAGCCAACTTATAATTAGTCGCGTCAAGTTGGAATGACGGGCGAATCAGAGAGTTCTTCAAAGTTTGCTAGACGTCAAGTACTCGCGTGAAGTTTTTGGGTGCAAATAGCATTTCTTGTTTATAGTTTGATTAAGGCAAAAATGGAGAGAAGATTGAATGTTCTGAGAGTAGAATGCAGAGAAGATGCTCTATTGTACAGAGAAGAAACGTCACCAGTAACACTAATTAACCAAGGTGTATTATAATAACGATTAATCCGGTCACTTACGCCAACCCAAACGTGCGTGGAACTTTACTGAGCCGCATTCAACGCCAAGTACATCTTATCCTTGTATCGTGATTTTAAATGGATGGGGGCGGAAAGTCATATAAATTTTGCCAAACTCCCAAGCAAGCCTATATTGTGGCTTCGAGACAGTGGGAATGTTTGGTGCTTGCGACAGACAAACTAACACACAGGCGCGGGGTGCTCTGAGTAAGGTATTCTTGGGCATTCAGGCATGGAATATTAGTTATACATACTGGTTTCACATATAAGACCCGGTCTTGTATAAATACGAAGGCGTCGTTCGCAGCTGATTGAGAGTATGAAAGAGAAAGGGGTGGTTAAATTATGCTACGTTAAAATAACCTCGGATTGCGAAAAATTAAAAACAGGCAAGCAAATCTACATGAGTCAACATAGACTATTTTCTATAGTTGGAAAGAATAAAGATCATAAGTACCTGCAAAAACAGCGGGAAGACTTCAGATTGTACAGGCATTGGTGACTGGTAATTCAGCGATTTAATCACCTCCATGGTTGCTTCTCGGAAGCCGTAAGGTGGAAGACTGAGCTCTCCAAATGAAAGGACAGGCCTGTACTTGCTCAGGCCACTTCCGGGAATGATCATTTGAATTGCGATTTCATTTTTATCCCGAAACTCACATATCTAAAAAATGGAACTGAGAGAATGCATGAGCTGTACCTTCTGTTTGGCTTCGCCTCCCTCGGACAGAGCATTTCTTTTCTTTTTAGCCTAATTTTAGTGTTGGTCCAAAGGGGGTCGACGTACTTACGCGCTTAGGGCGGGTGAACTCAGCCATCCCCTCGGTTAATGATTTGAAAGCATTTGTGTAGTCCATGTTGAATAAATCTAGAAAAACGAGAGCAAAATGTGAGAAAACAATAAATAAGAACAAGCAGGTCGATATTACCCATATCAGAACGTTGGTGGACTAAAGACACAGGTAAGATGGACACGGTACCGATAGTTTTTCTCTTATCTCAAATGATTTCCAAAAAACAGTAAAAGTAAATTACGTCACTACGAAATAGGACTCAGATGGTGGAATGAAAACATGGTTGACTTTCTCTAGAAAACAAGCCTGAAAAAACCTACGCCAACTCAAGTCAGGAAGTATCATGCTGAACACTCAAAAAACATACCAAGTTTCCACTAAGCAGCCGATAGAGCTAACAGCGCATTCTACACGAGATAAACGCAAAGGATACAAGCAACTTTAACTTAGAGTAAAGGGATCACATGAAGATTGGCATTCGTTTTACTAGACGTCGATCATAACGACTAACGTGGCTAACAAAAGGTAGCCAGAATAAAATACTACTTTAGGGGGAAGAACAACCCTGTTTTTGTAAAAAGAGGACATTTAAAGAATATTTCTTACACCGGAACGTAAAGAATACAGAAAAGTTAAAAATAGAACTCAAAAGTAGGTAGGTGTCAAAATCATCAAGAATGGAAAACAACGCAATTTTCCGATCCTAGCTGGCGCACTGCTACATATGCCCTCCATTTCTTCGAAACGATTATGCTGTGAAATCGAAGTCCCTCATGTATGGATGAAGTATGGTCAGGAACTCAAAATAGTTCCGTAGATCCAACGTGTCCACTCTTTATGGGAAGGACCTCGGAGGCTACCTAGCTTCCGATTGGTAACGTCGAAATCTACCCGCTTCAGTGAAATAAACACGTAATAGTCAAATATGGTAAAGTACATTGGCTGTGACATAAAAAATGGTGATTGCTTCGCCATACTCAGAGCACGGGTAACAGCTAACAATCCAGATACGCATTTTATGATGCTGCCTGACACAGCAGATGGTTAGGTTCATCAGCAAGTCCCCCGGCGTTCCCAAATGCTTTTCCCCAATAAAAGTACTTCATCTAGCCAGCGATACTGCATAGACACCTCCGATTATTGTTTTAACCCTGCAGCTACCTATCTGATTGACCGAGTCGGCAATTGTCGATCATAATACAATGTCGCCAACCGACACGTAAGGCACTTAAAAAGACCTGAAAGACATATCCTTATTAAAATAATTGTTAAAGTTAGCAGCCTAGTACGCCCAAAGTCTCCTTATTGGACAATGGGACGCATGCGAGCTTGACAAAGCAATTCAGACGTGCTCGACTCAAAGCCAAGTCGATGCTAGCGTGCGTCACTGCGGAGCTTGACGCCACTGACATCCCTAATAAGCAAGAAAAACAGGCACAATCCTGTGTGTACAAGACATAACGATGAACTAGTCCGATTTCAGTGGGGCTAACATATGTATCATTTAATTTTGTGTTAGGCTTTTAAATCTGCCCAGAAAAAATGTCTTCTATTCTTCCGCCACCAACTCCAAAAATTATCAGTGAAGGAAGCTTAATTGCAGAATTTAACCCACTATTTTGATACAAATACAATGTAATCTTGCGCTCACTCGTCAACGCGTACTGGCGGAGCGGTCGAAATGTACACCACTATTCAAAAGCCCTCGCCCATTAGGTCACTTTTCTAATTTTTACATTTAGTCAAGTTATTGTAAATTGAGAATTATGATTTCCGCTAAGATAGCCTACAAGCGTATTTTTAATGCTCCTCACTGGCGAAGTTTCATAGAGGCACAATTTTAATGGGAGACCAGAACCAGAGACAGGACTTCGTTTAAATTACGGCGGTCTCCGTCACTGACCTCGTGAAAACTGGTCCACGAGTATTTCGGTGTTTTGTTAGTGCGATTGCCAAAAAAAGGCATGCCCTTCCGGTGGCAGTTTCTAACTTCCCCGTTTTACACCAATGATGATTCTTGAAACTTCCGTGGGATACCTGAACACTGATTGGCAAGAATATATGGTTGAATATCACCGATTAAACTTTCATTTACTGACGTTGCTCTTATGGGATAACTGGACCTTTCCGAATGAGGAGGATTATAGGCCAATTTTAAACTTTGTGGATCGAAATCTACATTACGATTCACACAAAGTACCACGAGTATGGTAACTCGAACGCCCGCCTATTAAAAAAAGTGACATTGATTCTTACGAACCCATCTATACCTGGCAAATAGCGAGCCTATTTGCAGAACATTCAATTTAATTCATTTTATTGAGAGAAATAGGCCTGAGGCTCTGAGTAACCTATTTGTAACAGAAAAATGATTGTGGTGTTCAGAGAAACGGTGTGGATTACAATAGTTCAAGAAGGACCATTAAATATGACCATTCGAGCTGGAGTCTGCAGTGTTAAATTGAATCCCCATCGCTTCGGTCAAGGTGGAGCCGGACCAGAGCACTAATCGCAGCATGAATACCAGTAGGATTTTGTGGTCCAGCTTCGGTGCACCCATACTTTCCTCAAATAAGGCATGATGTGCTATCAGAGCTATACACTGAATAGAGTGCATAGCTTCCAGCGGTGGGATAAGTTTCCTAACGAAGGCATGATGACAGTTTTTGCACGCTGTTAGGCGAAATTCTTCAAAACATACTGTAACTAGGTAAAGCATGATGGAAAAGTGGAACTGACTTCCCGAAAGAACAACGTAGTTCCCTAGTAACTTGCACAACCTTGCAAAGGTATCATACTCACTTCATCATAGGTTAATAAAAAGTCAGTTGTCTTACCCCATTTCATTAAGGGATAAACAAAATTCGGTTTATTCCCCCTTGTCCTCTATTTGTAGAAAGGATGGTTTAGGATCAAGGCATAGAAAAAGCTCCCCATACCACTCAGCATGGCTGTTGCCGACACTAAACTTGCCTTTTGAATTTTCACAAGATAAATATACGCAATCTATTCACCAGAAATATTCAGTGATTCCTATTTTGCATGAAATTAGAACTGCCTTCGTATGCGTACACCATAGGCGTCTCATACAGGACCTCACTGTTCATTGACTAGGAAAAATCTTATAATCCGGGAGGAGACATGCTGTTAATTGAAATACAGCGTATGAATGATTACGGATAGAACATGAATTCCCAAAAGTTTCGATTTTACGTCGCTTCTCCACATCTATAAGTACGCCTGTACTAAATATCTTAAATGTAAAACTGTACTGTACACAAATAACTTGAAAGATCAGAGGTGCTGATGCTGCTGATAAACTAACTAAATAAAACTTAACAACTTCAGCAAATGACTTCAGATATTTGATGCACCCAACTGTGTACTCCGAGCACACAACCTCATCAAAATCGTTTACTATAAACACGTATTACGAAAAGGGATCGCATTAAAAGCTGTGAACGGACATAAAGATCGATGCTTTTAAACGTATGCGAAGTTTATATCATTGAAATACTTTAATTGATTTTTCCTAAAAACAACCAGGTTCATGTACAAGGCAAAGCGCGCTTCCCTGTTCTTTCCTCCCAAATCTGTTCGTTGATCATTGGTGAGTGTGGAGGGGTTTCCATGTATGTACTGAACAATTTAAATGTGTGCGAGAGGACTGAGTATGTAACCATAAATGAAGGTTGATTTGCTGACTATAAAGGTACGGGAGCCACAGTCCCTTGAAGCTGTCCTTGGTGGTCACACCAAGGACGGACAACGACGCAGATACGTGTTTGATGAAGAATATAAAGGAGATCAACAGTCAACCTGTTTTTTTATGGGTGAGTTAAATGCACCCATCATTCGATGGAATGATCTGCTGGCCAAAAGCTCAAAGTATGCTTTAGATCACGGACTGCTGAAGAAAAAACTTTAGGCACTTCCTATACAACATTTCCTCGTTCCTACTAGAGTGGTGGAGGGCAAAGGCTAATGACCCTAACAGTAAAGGCGAGGTATACTGCCTAGCTCCACTTGGTCGCAGTGATCATGGAATACTTGCATGGTAGTACGGTTATTATTCTGTACCATCTGCAGGAAATAAAACGAGGCTCAATATATGACAAGGATACTTTTGCCGAATGCGAGCTGAGGCAACACAAACAGACAAGGATCTTCTCATCTCCAGGAACGTCAATGAAACTGGTGTTGATTTATGGGGCAAATGTTGCATCTAATGAGGTGCCACTTTCCGGTACCAGCGTGTAGGATATCAAACCTACCACAGTGACTAACGCGAGATGTAACAACAGGGATGAACAAGAAAAAGGCTCTGGAAGAGGTTTTGCGGAAAAAATTAAACTGCAAGCTTTCAAGCATACAAAGCTCAATGAAACAAGGTAAAGAGCTTGATTTTTAAAAGAAGGCGGGATTTCGAGCGTGATTTACTCTGCCGAGCAGTTGAAAATCTCAAACTGCACCACTGCTATTTAAGAAAGTGCACGCGTAACCAGAAACCGATTCCCGTTATGAGGAACGATGATGGTTTTGAAATATCAGAAAGTAAAAGCAAATCTGAGCAATTTTCTCAGTTCTTTCATTAGGTTTTCACCAGAGAAGCTCTTTTCGTTCCACCTAGTTATGAAACAATGGGAGTGCCAAATATTCAGGATATTCTGTTTCGAGAAGAGACGATTGCTGAAAAACTAAAAAACGTGAAGTTAAGTCAATCTCCCGGTCCGGATGACATTCCAGATTATGGAGAATATCATCAAAAAGGATTTGATGATTTAATTGGAAACCCACAGTCTCTTGTACAATGCACAATAGGCCTTTCTTATGGGGTAGATCGTGCGTAACGAACTTGCTTGATACGAAGCAAAGTAGCTCAAAAGCACTCAACGCAAAGGACACGGTCAATGCGGCCTTAATTGATTTCCGGAAGGCTTTTGATATTGGTCCACAACAGCCTCTCCTGTACAAGTTGAGACTGATGTGTATTGGAGGCAAACGTCTCCCATGGAACAAGCATTTCTTTGTTGGCTGTTCCCAAGTTATCTTTGTAGGGGGAGCGCGATCAAGGCGCACATTCATAGAGAGTGGTGTTCTACAATGTTCAGTTGTATAAACGACCCTCGTTCTCCAGTTAACGAATGATTGCGTACAGGAGAAGGACTGTAGTGTGCCATGTTTGTGGGTCATATAAAAATATGGATAATAATCTACAATGGTGCCGATGAAACCGACTTCCGAGAAAATCTTCGGCGACTGGACGCGTGGTCCCGCAGATGGCTCCTGTCAACTCGACCAAATGACCCTTGCTGTGTTTGGGAAATTGAAATCCGGTCCCTTATACGTGACCGTACTATCTGAACGGAATGACACTTCGGGGAACTGAAATACAGAAGGATTACAGACAACCTGAAGCCTTTTACTCAATGTTTTACTTAAGGCGGCTTAAGCAGCAAATTAAATGCTCTACGTCATGAAGCGGGCATTTAAAGTTTTCTACGACGATTACTTTTTGAAAGTCTTCGGTACATTAATGAAGCCATATCTTAAAAACGCGATCCAGGCCTGGAGACCGTGGATGCAGCAGGAATGCAACCAACTTGAAAGGGTACAGTGTCGGGCCACTAAATTATATAGGGGTCAAGGTGCACTACCATATGAGATCCACCTAAATAACCTTAATCTTTATCTTCTGAGTTAAAGGCAGTTGCGCGGAGACTTGATACAAACTTTCCGTATCGTGCGTGGCTTGGACTGCGCCCTTCTGTTTGATTAATTTTTCCCACTCGCCACTACAACTAATCTCCGGTGGCATCCCCTCAAATTACATGTAACTCAAAGAAGATTGTATGTGAGGAAGTATTTTTCTCCAACCGTCTCATGAAACCGTGGAATAATATACTCAATGTGATTGTAATATCGCAATCGGTGGAGACATTCAAACATCGGCTTGACCTACATATGCTGCAACACAACGTGAAGTATATGACTCCTTAACTTTACAACACCAAAGTTTTATGTGCCCTGTCCGCAGTTAACTGACTGCAATTTATTACATTGTTTCTAATTCTTGAGATTTTTATGTGACAAATAGGGAGTTATAAGGCGTAAGACAATTTTTCCTCATCAAAACTGAACTTAACACCATTTGAATGCGGGTTGCCAAAATGGAAGCTTTGGACGAATGTCCGCATTGACACCATTGAGCATTTTAACAACGGGCGATGAAGCTGGCGGATGATTTTACGTGTGGCTCCATTACAGGCTGCGCTAGAGATTCTCGAAACAAATGGTTATTAGATCACCTGAGGGCAAGCGTTCACCCGACAGTACAAAAAGTGCGTTAGGCTCTAGCTAGTGTCGTAAATGAATGTTATGGCACGTCTTAGACAAAGCCTTTCGATTCGCATCATTCCCTGCGCCAAATCCTACTAAAAATTGCTTGATGTGCTCGGACGCTTGGCTGGCAAATACGCCGGGTGTCTCAAATAATGATATAGGTATCTTATTGCAGTTTATAGGTAATATCAAAAGAAATATACAGTATAAATCAAGCTAAGTGTAAAAAAATTGAAGTCTAAATATAGTTACTAGTTTTGTTGAGTAATTAATATTATTTAAGAGAAAAATCCTCGATATGTATAAACATAAGAAGAATTCCACTTTAATGACTCATTTACTTCGTTTTTAAACCGACCCGTAAAATTTTAATATATTTAAGTATACGTAATCGTAATTGACCGCGCCTTTGAACACTAAAAAGTGGCATTTGAGTATACAAATAACTACACGCACGTTATTATGATGGTTTTAATAATATCGTCATGTTTAGTGGAGGTGCTTACAAGGTGTGACACGCTTCGAGGCGATTCCGGCCGTGCCAGCCATCTGCACCATCTCCCGCCTCCTGTCTTCTTGACTTGGTCAAGGCCCAGGTAGGGGAGGGGGGAAATAGTGCGGTAGATGCAGCGTAAGCCACCATCCCTCCAGCCATGTTAGTTGATCACGATGGACCGCGTCGAAATCAGCGGTCAAAATGTCACCGATGGCCGATTCTTGTAGCATTTGTCGCACCGTCCTCCCTCACTCACATGGGGCAAGTGGCAAGACGCAGTCAGAAAGACTTACAACTCTGAAAGGCCAAACTATACGTGTCACGCACGACCCGGTCCGCACTCAATGGTCCAGATAGATCTTTAATAGTCTAGAACACAACTGATAGCATACGAAATACACATCGAAATACGTTAGAAGCGAAGACTGAGCTCCCACTGAAGTGTCAGACAGTTATCGTATATTCAAAGACACTTCAGATCTGTTTTAGGGACAACTCCGAATCAGTGTTGTACTGACGGCAGACATACATGGAGACGTCCTTACTTTGTATTTCGCACGGTTTACTTCCCAAAATTACTATTTACATATATTTTTATCATTTGATTTTGGCTAGGGTGTGACTTTTTCTTTTATTAGTCCCAATAGAAGGAATGCATAGAATTTTGCACTGCCCACAGGTTCGCCACCCTTTTGGCAAAGCGCAGACCCATAGAGGCCTTTTCAAGCTAACTGGAAAACTCATACCAACATATTTACACATACAAATAATAGAGTACCAAAAAAAGACGTGGGAGACTGAAATGGCCATTTCTGGCTTATAAGCCGCAATCAGCCAGTCATTTACAATCCCCAGTGTGAACCAGCTGCGATTTGAACTCGGAATTTTTTTCATTGAGTCAAATACTCTATTAATGAGAAAGGGGCTCGTTGTCCTGTCGCTTGTGATCGCCAATATAAATGATTAAATGGCGCTCACCGATCAGGTTACAGAAATGTTGGTCCTGTTGTGTCTTGGGGCTCAATCTAGAGCCCTCGCAGGCGGTCGTATAGCGACTAGTAGTATGTGCTACTAATATAGTACCGATATATAATTATATATTATACATATATTTCGACATCTTGTCCTTTTAGAAATATAGACTTCTCCACGGTTATCCCAACTACACCTGTTCTGCGTAAAAAAGCATGGGATATTTTGTCTGAAGGAAAGGACGCCCGTGTTTCACAAAAACAGAAGTGCTGCATTACTGGTTTAGTCATGGTTATGCAGGTCAGAGAATTTTTAATCCTCAAATAAGACATTTAAGCATTGTCCCGCTGCTTTAACGATACATAAAGGTTGTTTTTATCGTAAGGATGACTTATCTTGTCAGGAATGGCACACATGCCCGTGTCTTAACCCTTACACTTACCTTAACCATAGACCTAACCCAGCCTTAATCATACGGATAAGAGGAACCCCAGCCCTTAACCTTACCACATCCCTGACTAATACACCATCTCTGAACTGAACCCTAACCCTGAAACTAACCCTTAACCTAACCCTTAAGATAATCTCAATCCTAAACCCAATTTATCCAGCATTTGATGCAAAGCTACATATATTGCAGGTGGTTCCTTTTCCTATGTCTTGACCCTAACCACAAATCTTACGTTAACCCCTAACTTAAACCTAAACCTAAACTAATCCATAACCCTCAGCTTAATCCACAACCGAATTTCCCCACAATGTGGCGTAAAGCCACATGTATTGCTGATGTTTCCTGTTCCCGTGTCCTGGTTAGATGGTCATACAAATCATCGTTACCGTTTTTATTATAGCGGATATGCTGTTACTTATGTTTATGTAACTTGTTCATATACAGCAAGTTTCTCGAGAAACCATTGACAATTTTGTAAAATCACTCTAACGATTTGCTTTTCTTGAAGAAGGTTCAATGTATAAATAAGTATCTGGGTAGAATGGGAAAGAATAAAACTGAGCATGGTCTGGACTCATCTAAATTGCTTTCAAAATGCTCCCTGCCAGCTGTCTTAATTATGTAATCTTAGCCTACTTCAGGCATAGTGGTTGGCACACTCCATTTGGCATTAGGACTCTGGAAGAAAACTGGAATTATGACAGAGCCTGTGCCATTTCAAGCGTGAAAAGCTCAAATCTTTTCAAAAAAGCCCTCCCCCCTACGTAGTACCCAAATAAGAGATCGTAGCTAGTTGGTTGAAATGTTCCGAGTCTGCTGCACATGGGCCTTTGGTTTTTTGAAGAAGTTATGCTAATAGCGTGTCATTCATATTTTACAAAATTCCCCCGAAACGGGCTAAAACCAACGCTACTGCTATGAACCTTTGGCTAACAGCGTGAAGTAGTTTCGTTAGAACAAGATTGTATTCCATGAATGATGTCTGGGCACTAACGAGCATTTCGAATTTGAAAAGTACTATTACCTTAGTTAAGTATTCAGAGTGATTTGACACAGTTATTGCAGCCTCATAAATTCTCAAGGAATGACGTTGAAATATTCCGCATTTTCAGATCGAGAGGATCAATTAGGCTTTGTTATATGCTACGTGTGCGTTAAAATTAATTATCCACTCAACAATTTAATGATCCGAATTTTGGAAGGCTGCATAGGGGAGAATACAAAACTCCCCAGACCGCTTTATTGCTAAAGAGTCTTTTGCCACTTTATTAGGCAACGCTAAAACGATTTGGGAAATATAGATATGACCTTCTAGCTATTTAAATTAGCAGTAAAGTACACTCAGTCAAAAACGAAAATATTTACCCCTCTACTACAGGTGGCCTCTTGCTGAATTTCAGGGCAGGGGAGGGAACATATTCGTGTTTGCTAACTTTGACCGAAACCCTTATCCTAACCACAGCCCACACAACCCTTTTTCCTCTAAAGCTCTTACCCTAGCCCTAACTCTTACACTAACCATAACGTTAAACATAACATCTCTAGAATTTAAAGTAGGTCCACCTACGCTTTAGTCGTAGCAGTGCATATTTACGTGCCCTACTGCACACTCTGTTATGAATGGGACAAACTGAAACCGTTAGGTTGAAGATACGCGGTTTTCACTGTCTACTTAACTTCACCGCGAATACCGCTTAACAGCTTGCGGTTAACCTTTGGGTGCATCTTACTACTGACGGTCGAAAGTGACTGAATATGTGCTCGGATTTGCACTTTCCTAGGGTAGGGTCTTACGAAAATCTTTGCATCTAATAAATAAAACACTTTTAAAACCGAAACTACCCTTTCTTCAAGTATTTATTTGGAAGATGTAATTTTCTAATACATGTGAACAAAAAAGTGCATTTTCATGCATTTTTTCTATCAAATTTACTTTGATTTCTTAGGGCATCGAAAATTAATGGGTAAAATACCTACTGCTTATGTAGACACTTTTTACAGGGTTTGATTTACAAATAAACAAAAAGGAGCTCTTTTAAAAGCCAGCATCATGACGCGATTGAAATATCGTAGGATTATGCTGCACAATAATAATAATTGATCTACTATAACCAAAGACCCATTTCAGAATTTCGATTAAGATTTACCATGAATTTAGAAGTGCTTCAGACAAAGACTAGGAACACTAAAATGGGCAGTTTTTGGTTTATTACTCATCATCACCCCATGAAAAGTTTGCCTCAAGTTTTGGAGCATCCTAGCGTTGAACTACGATTCACCCGGTTTGTAAATACTTACGTTCAAACGATGTGCACTTGACCTACCAATTTCTGTAGCTGCTGGTGATATCGGGTAAATAGAAGGTCACATGAGAAGATCGTACATTCATCCGTGCGGTACGTAGGACGTAGAATGGACACTATAGGTTGTTCTGTAGCCTCCATATTTATCAGCCTGAGACCGACACCTTTGTAAGACAGCCATGTTCAAAGAGGTTTTCAACAGTTTATTGTTTGCAGTGCGTTCTCTTGATTAGTTATGCCACAATCACGCATCGGCCTGGTCGGTCAATTGCGAATACATCGTACAGAGACCGGTGAGCCAGTGCCTGGAACACCATCACACAGCAGAGATCGTCGCCTCAACTGCCCTCACTGTCCTCGCGCATTCACTCATCGCATGGGCCTATTCGGTCACATGCACATCCATGACAGCGGAATACACCACAATGCCGACAACACCGATACACCATGTACACCCTCCGCTCCTGCCATTTATAGCGCCCCTGACACCCCCACTACCATGAATGACATCCTCCCAGCCTCTACCGATTTCTCCTGCCCACACTGCGCCCGCACCTTCAACTTACGCATCGGCCTGATCGGTCACCTGCGAATCCATCGCACGGAGGCTGGTGAACCAGTGCCTGGGGCTCCGACATACAGTCGACGCGCCCGCCTTCACTGCCCTCACTGCTCCTGCACATTTACACACCGCATGGGCCTATTAGGACACATGCGCCTCCACGACAACCTCCGTCAAACCACCGGAGGCTTAGCTACATCAGCGCACACTACCTACACCAATACATTGAAAACACCCTCACAATCACTATTTACCAAAGTATATCACGGTTTCCTAGAAACCATGGCTGGGAAGTCTGCCAATCTGACGCTTCCACCAGACCACGCCGTCGGCTCAGTGTATGTGCTGTGTGTGTCGAGTGGCTGACCAGTGGACTGGGAGTCAGACGGCGATGGCTGCTCCATATCCCCTGAATTTGTGAATCCTGGTGTGTGCATTATGGGGGCCAGGTCGTGCTGTGGCGCGCGAAGACGGGTACGCCGATCCGTCAGCCAATGCGCCCACTCCCACATCAGGCAACTGACCGGCTCGGACAGTAGTCTGACTGTGGGGGTGGGGGAGAGAGTGAGGTCGACAGCTCAGCGCATATTCCTCACTATAAACAATCTGACGCGCTTGAAACTATCACGGTGCGCTAAAAGCCGTGGCTTGGAAGGTTGCCAACTGACGGGATAACTCGGACCGCGTGGTCAGCCCAATGTGTGTTTTGTGTGGAGTGGCTGACTGGCGGACTGAGAGTCAGGCTGCAATGGCTCCTTCTTAATGTGGTCTTTATGGCACCAAACTCCTTGGGATCCGAGCCAGGTGTGGTGGCACGCCCAGGGCGGCTCCGGCCGCGCCAGCCACCTGTGCCCTCTCCCATCTTCGGTTTTCTTGACTGTGTCATGAGACCGGGCTCAGATGGGGGAGGAGAAGAGAGTGCGGTAACGTTGAGTGCCGCGGTTGGAAGGTTGCCAACTGACAATTACACTCAGACCTCGCAGTTAGTCCAATGTGTGTTGTGTGGAGTGGCTGACTGGTGGTCTGAGAGTCAGGCTGCGATGGCTCCTTCTTAACGTGACCTCTGGCTATCTCACACATGTGAGATGTAAGCCGTTCAACCCCCTGTTGAGTGAAATCCTGGTGCTTGTGTTTGGGGGGCCAGGTCGTGTACGTAGTACACGTAGACGAGGTCACCAGCAGCTGCGCCCGCTTCCGCATCAGAAAACTGACCGGCTCGGACAGTGGTCTGATTGTGGAGGTGGGGGAGAGAGTGAGGTCGAGAGCTCAGCGTAATTTCCTCACTATAAACAATCTGACGTGCTTGAAACTATCACGGTGCGCGGTGGGCGGCTCCGGCCGCGCCAGCCACCTGCGCCCTCTCCCATCTCCGGTCTTCTTGACTCTGTCTTGACACCGGGCTCAGGTGGGGGAGGAGGAGAGAGTGCGGTAGCTGCAGCGCAAGGCTACTATCACTTAAAACTAATTCACGCGCAAGTCACCGTCCCTGCTCCACCCTTCCATGGAGCATACGGTGGACATCGTCAGACTACGACGGTCGAACTGCCGTGTATGCCACAAAAAACAAAACCAAAACGCTGATTTTATACAAAAATGAGTTTCAGAAGTTATTTGTTAAGAACGGACGTAGCACAAAGTAAAACAGTGAAACCACGTGATAGATGCGTTGGACCAACACGAGGGCCACATCACGGCACGGCGGGCGTTATTCGGGTGGCGCTCCCATAACGAATGCCGAACATGCTGGTGTGGTGGCACGCCCAGGCGCGGCTCCGGCCGCGCCAGCCACCTGCGCCTTCTCCCATCTCCGGTCTTCTTGACTCTGTCACGACAACGGGCTCAGGAGGGGGAGGAGGATAGAGTGAGTTAGCTTCAGCGCAAGGCTACTATTACTTAAAACTAATTCACGCGCAAGTCACCGTCCCTGCACCAGCCTTCCGTGGAGCATACGGTGGACATCGTCGAAAACGACGGTCGAACTATCGTTGCTGTTCAGGATAAGTACTGGTTTCGTAGGCAAACAACTGGTTCGATCAACACACTTTCGTTTCACTGTGGGGGCGGTGGACATTAGTTGTTTGAGATGACACTCTTGGCTTCACCTCTCAATTGTTTTTTGAGAAAAATGTTTTTATTGCGAGACACTTTAACTGTAAACTTTGCAATTAGCGGTGGCGGCTACATTAGTGAGCTATCGCAGACCCTTTTGCCAGGTCTGTGAATCAATCGATATTTCCTTCGCCACAAAGAGAAACCAGGCGAATTTTTAGCCCCGTCGGAATAATTTTTGTCGCCATGAGTAAGAAAACAAAGAATATTGCTGTAGTGATATAGATAGTAGGCGAACTGACTATAGTCCAGAAAGTGACTATGTTCGGTGGTGATTTGAAAGGTCCGCGGTTCGATATAGTCTCGCAGCCAACCTCTTCGTACTGCAGGTGTTTCCCGCTTCCAAGCGTCTGCTTTAAGAAAAGCTCACACTATTGATTTAAACTTTCAGTGTACCCACCAACATTGCAGCGCACATACGGAAATAAATACTCAATCCGTCGCGTGCAATCGTAATCTGAACCACACAGACAACTTTTCATGTTCGATTATAGTAGATTGTATTGCATCTGCGTGGAAAAAGTGTGTGCAGATGTGAAAATCAAGTCTTATCGGAAAACGTTTCTTAAGGTAAATTTGTTTAGACTGGTAGAACATCACACGAACCGACGGTGGGGAAGGACGTTGCAGCTATATACTAAAAGCTATTTTTCGACTTGATAATAGTTTATGAAAACTGGTTAACGGGACAGTAAGTAATAATCGTGGTTTTTCGGTGGTGTCGCAGTTCATTTCGCTGTAATAATAAGATATACAATGAAAACGCTTAAAAGGGACACTATCTATTGTAATAGGTTTATTTTAGTTTTATTGATAGATTTTACTGGTAGGTTAATTGCCATGGTACTTATAATAATATAGTGCTATCCTGAAATGCGCGGGCGTTACGTTCTAAAACTACTTCGAATTTCGAAAACACACGAATTTCGGACGGAGAACTACCAAAGGACTACAAATACGTATCTTCATACGTATACTAATACAAATGTCCTCAAAACACTTAAGTTAATTCAGCATTTAACAAAACTCTTTAAAATTGAAAAGGTAAAAGTTAACATGCACAGTAGTGTAATAAAAGGTTAATACAGTAAGATACCATACTTAATGTAAGAACATGCACCTCTTCTGTCCATCAACTTGTGTCCGCCCGTGCCTTTACGGATACGCTGAACTCTCATGAGAGCATTTTCTATGAGACCCCCAATGCTATGCCACAATTTTCTTTGCTTACAATAGGGTATTGTAAGATAAAACATAGTTCCACCCTCTCTCCTCTCTCAGGTAAGTATTAACGATGCAAAAATGAAAACTAAATTACATTTTCAGACAATAAAGAGTACAGTACTGTAGTACCCACAGTAAAAAAAAATATACACAGTACGGGTATTCACCGAGAAGTGTTTATAGATGATGATGAAACAGGTTGTGCAGCAACATTATGATGGAGGTGCGATGACGAAGGTAACTGCACAACAGAGGAGGCGAGTTACATAGCCTTAAATATATAATGCTAATAATATATGCAGCATTATTAAATACAGTAAGTGAAACTATATTTTTATGAACTCACTTCTTTTTATTAATTTTGCTTATCATACCGCTAAAAATGACATATAAAACTTACCAGTTACGAAAAATCTATGGATTCCATCTGCTGGACTCGCGAAATTTAAGCGTTAGATTTCAAGGAAGAAAATGCGCGAATTCATGTGACCGTAGATTCAGAAGTACGGAGATCTGGGGTACAAATGCATGAATTTCTTAACTTTGTTGATTATTTTATGCTCTATTTTAGACTAATTACAGCCTTCTGTAATTTCCATTGCGATTAAGACACGAGAAGGGGATCATCCCAGCAATGAAGGCGTACTTGGGCTACATTCGAGGAAGGGTACATATTTATAATAATATTAATACTAATTTTGAGCCTCAGCAATAACCCTAGAGGTAAATTAGCCCTAATATTGAACCTAACTCTTACCTTTTCACCAACACTTATCTCCCTGGCATTTAACTCAAGATCATCTGTTTTGCAGAAGGGTCCTATTCCTGTGCCTTTCCATCGTTTTATTGAAGTTACTAGATTTGCTGGTTATTTATGACAGCATTTTTGGCCCGTTTAAGAACGATATGTTTGTATGACCGAGGAATTATCAGACATAATTCCACTGTCAGCAGTAATTTTGCTGATGTTACCTAACATTATACATGCCACTCTACCAATTTGGACAAGCGAAACCTGCATGCCTTACCTGCTATAGTAGAAGTTTCGATAAGAGATTCACCTTTGACTTAGTTCTTCCCGAAGTTCCATAATGTTGAAATACTGATTTTCACTAAAACCGCCAACGTAGTAGATAACTTACCCTAGAGTTTGCCGAGTCATCTCGTTCAATGAGACCTTGGAGAGCGGTGGCACATGTGCGCATGAGAAAGAGAGAATTCTTTTTCTGTACCGCTTGGTACGTGACTAATAGTGGCAAAACGACACAGTTAGCGCACTGGTAGTCGAGCCAAATGTGAGTACGGACCTGATTGCACATAACAAAACTCTCAAGTAAGTGGGGCTGGACCGCCAAGTCAACCAGAGGTGGTGAGTCAGACACTGCATGCCCCTTATAACTGTCAGAGCATTCCATATAGATGGTGGAAAGGAAGCCTAGGCTTGGATACAAGAAATACTGTGCTGAGCAGTCCAAACAGTCAAACTCCATCAAAAGGGAGGAGTTGCTTTCCTCGGTAAATTTAATTTCAAATAAGGGGTGTCAACGATTCTGCTGAAACAATTCTACGTTAGGTTGGAAGCCTTGACCCCATATTCGATGATATCCCCTTGAACTGCCTGCAAACCTCAAACATTTTAAAGAACTAGGAGGCAACAAATAAAAATTGAATCGGACAAACTACAGTAGATGCCCTAACACATGACATCGCCTGGATTTTACAAGAAGAGGTCTCTTACGCGAAGTTAGCCCATGCTGCGTCCCCCAAAGTTTACCAGCAGTGAAAAAGCAACCGTTCCTAAAAATAAGGTATAAGTTGTTTTGCAAATTAAGCATTACGTTTCACAATTTAAGATGATGGCTATATCTTTATGTTTATCTTTCAGTAGTGTTGGAAAACTCCCGGAAATCAAGAAACTTTAGAGTTGATCCAGTTTGGCCCCGTTTTCCCTTCACTTAACCGATCTCAAATGAACTCTTCTAGAGTAAACAGCTTTGGGCGCTTCAAATCAATACAAAAAAATCAAAGTAAGAGCCTCAAATGCGTGCCACACTACCAGCGCAAATGTTGTGTCTGATGTTTCATACGTTGGGCACTCTACCGCACTTCTGCTGCGTGCAGGCAGATTGAGAGCAATAGTGAGCCAACTAGGTCAAAAACAGGGCAGGTTCCTCAACAAAGCCCTCTGCGGCACGGGCGTTCTTCGCAGCAGGTCGACTTGGCAGTACCTGAGAATCGTCACACGCATACGCGCATGACAAGCGGGGGCGACAGTTTTGGGGTCAACGGCTTTTGTCGGCGGCTGAGGTGCCAAATGATGGGCAAGTCGCAGTAACTTACTGAAAAACAAAACGTCGATTACGTGTTCTCTTCTATTGATAGTGAACAATTCTTGTTTAAGTCGAGTATCAACTAGGATCAGGTACTCTTAGTGTCTATCGAGGCGGGTTTTGTACAGTAGCGATCCTTACTTGGAATACTTGGGTAGGAGAAAGTTATTAGAAAGTTAAGCGCTTCCTGTGTCCCTGCTCGGCTTGAACTTGTGGACGAATTAATTGGGTCGCCCCCTAATTTCGTGCGGTTATCAACAATTCAAAAGTTCTCATGTTATATTTTGTTTGATGTATTCATATTATGCAGTAGATCTGATTTCTTTAAATTGAAGCCTAAATTGTCAAAGGTTTTGTGTATTTTAAACAGTACTTAAGTAAAGTTTTAATGCTATTTATGGTAAAGCATGACTCCAAGATGTTTAAGTCACGTCAGGATGACGGCTTTTGAAAAATTGTATTTCTAGTCACTGGCAAAAACTGCACGCTGTTAAAAATGACTTCATAAGTAGCAATCATGTAGGGCTCAGCTCATTTGAAAAATGGATGAGTACCAATATTTTATACTTAAAAATCAGCATGTGTTAATGGGCAGATAGAATGCTTTATAAACGGAAATTTCACAAGCTTAAAAACTTTATATTAAGGGATTTTTTAAAACCAAAAGTTGCCCTTGGATGGATGATGTATATTTCTACCAAATTAGTACGAAAAAATATTTTCCTACAAATTTTCTATAAAATATGTTGTCATGGCATCGAAAATAAACGAGGACAATTCATTGTAATCAAGTAGTTGTTTCTGAAGGAGTTCAGTCCTTACCGGTGACAAGGATGAAGCTCGTTTCAAAGCCCAAATCCTAACGTGACTGAAATGTCTTGGAAATATTCTGTACGATAAATAATATTAGAAGTCTAAGTTAGCAATATTTTACAATGGAACACATCTGAGCATTTCAGCTGATCTTTCAAGAGATAGCAAACCAACTGTATACCATTTTATTCCCCTAGTTAAGGGTTTTTTTTTATTGATTATTGATTATGTGCAGCTCAAAGAAAGTGGTTTCATGTCGAGAAAATTGGATGTATCCAACATCTATTATCTGAGGTTGAGGTGTTGCTTGTTTGTTGGGGCTTATATATTCTTTGCTTTGTTTCAAATTCAGGTACATGTATAATTTTTCAACAACGAATACGGCTAGACGGCGTTGGGTTGGTTATGAGACAGCAACCTTTGCACGTTAAATCTTGTTGTCTTCATTCAAAGGATTAGGAACCCAAGAAGCAAGCTTTTGAACCTGTCCCATCGATTGCAGACGTCGGGGTATTGAGCATTTGGCACATCCCAGATCTTTGGGAATTTTAGAATTTTCGGCGGTGATCTGCATTGAGCTTTGAGCCGATTTTATTCGAAGACTGCCTTCTGACTAAGGCACGGTGCATCCCTCGTACCGAAATTGTCTTCTTTGAAACGGAAAAACTATTTCCGTGTTATCTTTCCAACATAAAATCTTTAACATGAACAAGGAATTTTTTGGCAGCCTCCTCTACTTTGACGCCTCTATTAAATTGAAATAAAAAATGTGTCAGAAGCACTTATTTTTGCCCACATGACACCCAATTTTCTTTAAACTCTACATATTCAAAAATCAATTAAAATAAAATATGATAAAAAAATTCTGAAAGCACTGAGTTATAGAAACAAAATTACATATACTTTTAATACATGAAACAAAATATAATATGATAAGCATTTGCGTAACTGAAAACCGCACGAACTTACGAGACTATCAAATAAAATATCTGACAAGCAGTCGGTAGCCACTATCCAGGCCAGGCGTATTTGAATAAACTCGCTTAGTGGTAGGGTTGAGTTAAGGGTAAGGTTTAATGTTTATTTTGTGATTAGTTTTAGGACACCAAACTATTAACTCTTCGTGGAATTTTACTCAAAGTCACTTTACTATTAGGGAGTGCATTGCTATTTCCATGTTTCAAAGTATGCAGAAACAGCGAGAGTTGTTGGAGCCAAAAATTCTCATGGAGGCTTATCATCTGCTCTCTGTCACTTTTTAACATGTATGCAAGTAGTGACTACAAAGCATGTTGTATTTGTCTGAAAATGAAATTTAAAAACAGCAGGACCATAGTTCAGATCACGTGGGCTTATCTTGAAGAGGGTTAATTAAAACGTGACAGAGGGAATAAGCAGTGCAGGCAAAGGGGTTAGCCTTTCCAGGCTCCACTTTAGTGGGATATAGTTGCATGCAGAGGTGGTGTTTCCCGTATGTAGGCTGCTTTTAAGAAGCATATTAATCGCGTAGTTCGTGCACGATCAAATAGTCAAACCCTCTTTTTGGGCCATCAGAATGTCCACTATCAAGAGGTTTAGTTATAGAAGAACGATTAATTTTGGCTCCTGGCTCTCAAAACTAGTTGGACAAGTCCTCAACTGAGCTGACTTCCTTTGCTCTCACCAAACGTACTTGCATCAACAAATGCGTGTGAGATCAAAGATACAGGTTGAGATGAGTGCATAGGTAGCGCATATCTCCCCACTTTTGATTGAATAATTTTTGCAAGAATGCTAAGTATGAGATGATCAGCAGCGTAAGTCATTCCATTATAACTGTCGCTTGGTCATCTTTGAGAAATTGTCGCCACCAAAGGACAAGGATATTAGAATAAACTTCTTCAGAACTAACCGTTCCATATTTTTGCTAAAAGGAACTTCTAGCCTTATGAATGAAACAAACTGGATAACCGTCTTTAGACAGGTTTGCTTGGAGACGGAAGAATTCT
Source organism: Schistocephalus solidus (assembly GCA_017591395.1). Lineage (NCBI taxonomy): Eukaryota > Metazoa > Platyhelminthes > Cestoda > Diphyllobothriidea > Diphyllobothriidae > Schistocephalus > Schistocephalus solidus. The sequence continues at coordinate 316,161 of WEDG01003036.1, forward strand.
GCACCTGTTGTCTCGTTTGAGCAAATTTTTATATAATTTTCGAAGACGCAGTTTTGCCTTGGTTATACCGGCGCGAAACTTCGGAAATGCTGAAATTGACATTTGTACTTCTGGTTGAAAACCGACCGTCTAAGGAAACAATCTTCGTACTATGCAAAAGAACGTTCAGAAAAGACATTTTGTTTTTTTATCTTCCTTTTCCGTTTTTAAGTTAATCTTAAGATGCGGGTTATCCGTATTAAGAACCACGTTTTCGGTCTCTTTTGCATTTTATTTCCACGGTCAACTTTGATAAGATGGGTAATAAATTTCGTCAAGGATTGAAACGAGTGTATTCCCATTGCTACTCCATCAGCTTAAATAAAAATACATTTATGACAAATGCACGCTATTTTCCATGTGGAATCATTATAACAAATGTATCACTTGCTAAACAACAACCATCATATTACTGACGCGATCAAAACTCGTCTCTCACCCGCATTACTCCATGACCTTCTGAACCTATGCACTACATTCGATTACACTTATAACTACTGTCGAAGAATGTATTCTAAGCTCACCTGCTGAGGAGCAAAAAGAGCTAATCACTTACCAAATAACGCTATGTCAGAAACGAAGGTAAAACGACTGTGAAGGTGAGAAATCCTGTCTTTGTTTTTTTTTGTGCTTAACCGGCTCGTTACCTGGACAGCTATGCATGTCCACGATCTTTGGGGCGTCATCTCCACGACGGGTCCCTACTTTGCGGAACATTCTGATGGTGATGATGTGTGCGTTAAAGGTGCCGAACTATGCTAACAATTTTGCCAGTTATCCTTATCACTCTGTAACATCACTTTCAGTAAAAGCCCCGTAGCGAGATAGAGTCAAGAAGACCAGAGATGGCGTTGGGTGCAGATGGCTGGCGTGGCCGGACACACACACGTTAGTTTGACCGTCGTAGTCCGAAGATGTCCACCGTATGCTCCGCGACAAGGTGGTGCAGGGGCGGTGACTCGCGCTGGATTATAGTGAGAATAAACTTGCTTGGCATCTATCACACTCTCTGTTCCGCTCCCCCACCTGGATCTGATGTCAATACAGAGTCAAGGAGACCGGAGATGGGAGACGGCGCAGGCCCACGCACTGTGTTCCAACACTAAACAATAACACAAAGACACATGGAGGGGCAGCTCGGATCCGAAGTGAGTGGGTGTCATAAGGACCACATTACGAAGGAGCCATTGCAGGCTGACTCTCAGTCCCCTAGTCGTCCATTTTGCGCAAACGCACGCACTGGGCTTACCACGCGGTCCGCCTTATCCCGTCAGTTGGCTACCTTCCAAGCTACGAATTTATGCGCACCGTGGGAGTTTCAACCACTTCAAATTTTTTATAGTGAGGAAAATGTGCTGAGCCGTCGACTTCACTCTCTCCCCCACCCCTAAAATCAGACCACCGTCCGAGCCGGTCAGTTGTCAGATGCGGGAGTGGGCGCGTTGGCTGACAGGTCAGCGTACCCGTCTACACACGTCATAGCACGACCTAGCCCTCTTAACGCACACAACAGGATTCAAAAACCAAGAGGTAAGAAGAAGCCATCGCCCTCTGACTCCCAGTCAACTGGTCAGCCACTAAACGCATGACCCACACGAGGCCAATGGCGTGGTTTGGTTTAAGCGTCAGATTAGCAGCCTTCCAAGCCCTGGTTTCTAGGAAACCATGAAATCCTAAAGTACGTGATGATTGTGTTGTGCATGTATTGGTGGAGGAAGTGTGCTTTGATATGGTTTAGCCTACGGGGGTTTACCGCAGGTTATTATGGAGACGCATATGACCTAATAGGCCCACGCGGTGTGTGAATGCGCGGTAGCAGTGAGGACAGTGGAGGCTAGTGCAGTGACTTTATGTCAGAGCCCCAGGCACTGGTTCACCAGGCTCCGTGCGATGGATTCGCGGGTGACTGACCAGGCCAATGCGTGGGGGGAAGTTGCGTGCGCAGTGTGAACAGAAGAAATCGAGAGGGGCTGGGGGTTTATCGTTCGTGGTAGTGGTGGTGGCAGTGGCGGTGAGAACTGCAGGAGCGGAGGGTGTGCGTGGGTATCTGTGCCATCGACAGTGCGGTGAATTCCGCTGTCATGGATGCGCATGTGACCGAGTAGGCCCATGTAATGAGTGAATGCACGAGGTCATTGAGGGCAGTGGATGCGGCGATCTCTGTTGTTCGTTGGCCCTCTAGGCCTTGATTCACCAGTCTCTTTGCGATGGATTCGCAAGTGACCGACTAGGCCGATGCGTGAGGTGAATGTGCGACCGCACTGAGGACACTTTAGGACCGAGTGGTCCCTTCGGAGGAGGGAAAGGGGGAAATAGTATTGGTTGAGGTCATCGTGTGGTCCAGCGCACGTTTGGCGGCGATGTTCACCGGTGCAGAATTCGATGTTGTTTGATTGTTGTTGCATTGCGTTCGAAGGTGTCCGACTAGGCCGATTCACGCGCGGAAGGTGCTTTGACAGTGTGGGCATGCCGGAAGGGCTTGGGTATTCTTGGTAGTGGTGCGGTGCGCTAGTAACTTGTGTGCCGCCCTTGGCGGTGGGGATCCCGATGGTTTCATAGATTGCTCTTTCTGACTTCAATGTCCTACTCTAGGCCGGTTGGTTCTGGGCGAGGTCCTCCCAGTATACCGGATCGATCTGCAGTTGCTTCGAGGAAGTCTTCAGAGTGTCCTTGTAGCGTCGTACTTGACATCCTTATCGACGAGTACCCGTGGTCACATCTCCATAGAAGATTCGTTTGGGTAGTCGTTCATCGTCCATTCTCACGAGGTGGCTGCTCCAGCACAGTCGCAGGTGTCTTAGCTGGACGTAGATGCTGAGGATGCCTGTTCATTCCAGTACTTCGGTGTCCGGGATCCTGTCTTGCCATCTCAGCTTTAGTATGCTGCGGAGGCAGCTGAGGTGGAAGTGGTAGAGCTTCCATGCCTGCTTTTGGTAGCTCGCGCCTACTTTTATTCGACCGTTCAGGTCTCCATTCCATACGGTAGCATCGGCAAGATGATAGCTTTGTACATCTTAAAATTGGTGATGAGGTGGAGATCATGTCGATTTCAGACGATGTTTTGCATGCGTTCGAAGGCTTGGCTGTTTTTCGGCAATCCGGTGGCGAACTCATCATCGATTTTAGTGCTTCAGAAGAGGTTGCTGCACAGGTAGGTGAAGGTATCTTTGGCTTTGAGTTGAGCACCGTTGACAATGATGCAGGGTGCATTATAGGTTATATTGGGCGGCGGCTGATGCATGATCACCGCCTTCTCCTTGTTGATAATCTGTCCGAAGTACTCGCAAGCGGCAGTGAAGATGCAACTACTCATTTGCAAGTCCCTTTCTATCGTTGCATCGAGAGCGCAGTCGTAAGCGAAGAGAAGTTCTTGGATGTTGGCTTCGGATACATGCGGCTGTTGATTGCGAAGTTAGCCATCCATCCGGTAGGCGATGCGGAACCCGGGGCGTTCGTCACGGTAGAAGTCAATTAACAGGGCAGAGAACAAGAGACTGAAGAGGGTAGGCGCGAAGACTTAGCCGCGTTTCACTCCATTGGTCACTGCAAATGCCTCTAAGACGGCTCCATTGTCCGTGCCGCACGCCATCATGCCATCATGGAGTTAACACACCATGTTAGTGAATTACTGGGGCAGCCTAATTTCTGTATGATCATCCACAGTCTTTCCGCAATTCACCGTGTCAAAGGCCTTGTCAGATCCACGAAGGCAGAGTAGAGGTGATTATGCATCTCCTAGCACATCTTCTGCAGCTGACGCGCGGCGAAGATCATGTCGATGGTGCCACAGCGATAGCGGGAACCCCATGGACTTTCCGGAAGTAGTCCCTGTTCCAGGTGGGTCTAGAGGCGATTGAGGAGAATGCGGGCGAAGATTTTCCCGTTGATGTTGAGCAGCGAGACTCCTGGATGGGTGTCGCAGAGTTGGCGGTTCCCGTTCTTCTTGTAGAGATGAACGACTGTGGCGTCCTTTAAGTCCTGGGGGACCTCTCATTGGTGCCACATCTCCTGGAAGATTGCGGTGCGCTGGTTCATTAGTTGGGGGTCACCATACTTTTAGATCTCAGCAGGTACCGCGTCTGCTCCAGGTGCTTTCTCGCTGGAGATTTGCTGCACGGCTCTGATGGTTTCTTGGAGAGAGTGAAGGAGTTTGAGGTCGGTGTTGTTTTCCACTTCAGGCAGTCGGTCAATGGCGGTGTCGGAGATGGAGGGCCGGTTAAGAACGCCTCGGAAGTGCTCCACCTAGCTCTTCAGGGTTAACATCTTCTCAATGCATAAGCACTAAGAAGAGAGGTCGCTCCTTTGATGGGGCAGACAGCCTTGATGGCTTACAAAAAGTTTTTCATTTCGTTGTGGTCCGCATGCCCTTGGATTTCCTGGGCCTTGCGGGCCATCCAGGCATCTTGTATCTCCCGCAGCCGTTGCTGTACAAGGCGACGACTTCGATAGTAGGCTGTCTTGTTTTCAGCGGTAGGGCGGTCGACGTAGGCTTTGTGCAGCCGGTTCTTCTCGGTGAGCAGTGTATGGATGGCTGCGTTTTTCGCATCGAATCCGTCTTGGTGTTTACGGCGTGTGCAGCCGAGGACATCCAGGGCAGAGGATTGGACCTTATCCCTCAGTTGGCACCAGCGGTTTTCCACGGAGGCATCCTCGTCGGCGACTGGGAGGTTGGCTAGATGGTTGGCCAACTCGTTGCTGAAATGGAGATGGTAAGCAGGCACATTCAACAAAACAGTATTCAACTTACCCGGTGGTCGTTTACCTTGGGGTCCGCTGTGAGGCTGCAAATCGTAACCACAATAAACCAAGACCTTTTTTGATATTTAGAAGTTGTAATTGTTCTATCCATTTAAGTACAATTTCAGCAATCAGGCCTGATAGGAAAACCCATGAGGGTACCTTTCCTTTGTTCAACAAGCGTGAAATGGCTTTTAAGGCAACGTTGTAGAAGGTTGAACAGATGTTTGGATTTAAGGGGTTCATCCCTCTTGTAGAAACGTTTAACTTAAAGTTGCTTCACAACATCAGTCCCTGGTTGCTGTGGCAAGGAGGCGAAGAGTGAACTGACAGCAGAGGACACCATGGATGCCTCTGACCCCATATTGAGGTGTTTTATGCCTTGAAAGAACCAATTAGCTGAAGGTAATGTTGGTGGTGAACGTCCTGCCAGATAGTTAAAATTATCAGCCATACATTTTGCCAAATCGAATACAGGAATGTCACAAGGACAGTTTATGGGGCTATGCGGTATGTTTTATTTGTGTAATTTCGGCAGACCATAAAATCGCATCGTGAATATGTCAGCGCATTTCGCAGAAACAAAATCGTTTGGCGTGATTTCGCCATTTGCTCCGAGTTTTGCAGGACAACATCAGCTTCCCGTTTGGAAATGGTTCATACGGCTGTTGCTCATCGATAAGGCTCTGAGGTTTCGTTTAGTAATCAGACTTGTTAAACACTACTGTACAACAACCTATGTTAGCCGGCAGAATAATTATGCCTTCATCCGCCTTTAGATTGTTTAATGTTCCCTAATCTTCTCTGCTAAGAGATTCAAACCTATGGTGTCGCATGGGCAGTGGTGATATTTTGCAGCAAATTAACTCTTTCACCTTATCCGATGCCTCTGTCAATTGAAGAATTGATTTCAAGTGACAAGAAACTCAGTCAATGCGGCTTCTACTGTGTTGAAACTGGCTCCACATAAAGGCCAGGACAAGAAGGTAACGACGAACCCACCCGAAGCTGAGACAGACTTAAAAGCATCCTCAATCGAAGTGACAATACGTAAGGCCAACGGGAGTCATGCCTCACAAACAAAAGGAGGAAAAATCAATCAGTCCAAGTTAAAATAGTTCAGCTAGTCATTTAAAATTCTGACCGCTATGGGGCATTAAACCCTTTGAGGATGGAAAGCCAACCAAACTTCTGGAAACGTCAGCAACAATAAAAAAATATGGTCTATTGAGCAGCTTAAATTCCTCGGAGTTTTATCTCCGAACTCTTTGCATCGCAAATCTAAACTCGAAATCGAAAATCTACTCGAGTCCAACCATGCGAGGAGGCTTATTAACTCACGAATGATTCTGATTTATCACATTTACGACGTTCATCCGCAGGACATAACCATTAAATGTTTTGTGTCTTTGCTATGTTATAACTTTGAGAACTTGAGGCAAGCTAGATTCCAAAACACGCTCTGTTTAATATCTATCAGGGATTTTAAAGTCTTATTGTCGATTGGTCACTTAAATTAACTGGTTCAAAATGGAATGTCTATAGCTTCTTCCGAGTTCTAATAAGCTATATGAAGTGTCGGTCTGCGAAGCAAATTTTCGAACTCTATCTTCATGCTTTAAAGGACTTACAACAAGGTACTTGTTTTACATAAAGTTCATCACCTTTCCAATTGCAATCAATTCACCATGCAGGGAAGATTTAGATGCCATGAAATATAAAATACTTTGTCAGCATCTGCGTATTCGACTTTAGCAGGATGAGAATACTAAAGAATTAAAGCAGACAGTGAATGTAAAATGTTAACATTATTTGCCCCAGTCGGGTTTTAACGGTTGACCTGTCTGGGTTTTCTATTAAGCAGGAAATTTCAAAGAAATTGAACTAGAAGAGAATAAGAACCGCAATCGTGAAGTTGGAATTCTCGATATTTTGCGAAAAATATTTACTGGTTATGTGCAGGTGTGATAAAAGGCAAAATTCACACGACCAATTCAAATTTTCTACGTTTATGTTGACGTAAAGAAATCATCTTTTTGGAGAAGATTTGAAGGATAATTCTAATGTAGGTATTTCAACGGGCTGCTTACCCATCGCCATATTGTTTTTCAACTACCAACCACAAAGTTCAGGGTGGTTTGTAGGGCAGAGATAGCTGAAGCATAAATAGCCCCAAAATGTCCTTCGAAAACGAAAGCTGAAAGTTGAATATGATCTATAGCAGTAAGAGCAAGGAGTCGCTAGGAGAGTTCATCTAGGCAGAATTATATTACCGGCAAAGACAAAGGAGACTGGAAAGGCCATTTCTGGCTTATTCCCCGTCATCAGCCAGCCATACACAACCCCAGGGGCTCCGGCGCCCGAGGCTCAAACTCGTGACCAGTTGGGCAGAAGTCCAACGCTCTACAAACTGCGCTACGAGCTCGTTGTCTTGCTGGTTTTGATCCCGTTGGGCGGGGCTCTAGAGTGAGCCCCAAGGCACAACAGGGCAAGTGAGTCCTGTAACTGATCGGTGAGCGGCCAACTACCAGAGTTCTTTTGTAAAATTTTTTAACGTACTTTCGACTGTGACTTTACCTGGTTTTTTGCTTTATTCCGCTTTCATGACCATGATACCCGAATGTATACAAAAGTGATTCCTCTAGCAGAGGTGAACATATTTTTCGAAAACATCATTCTGGCACCCTAGTGATGCCTCGGTAAAAAGGTACACTAATCCTCACTGATTTAATTGTAAAATGCCATGGTTAAAAGACCATGATAAAAAGCAATAAGTCCCTCAAGTAAATCCGAAAGCTCATATTGGAACTTATGCACTGAGTCTGCCAAACGAACAACGCTTGGCTGTAGTGTAAGGTGTGGTTTGTTAATGAGTGACCCAAAAAATTTTCTGTCTTAGTAGAAGTCGGTCATACCAACCCATGTGTTTGTAGGACTTTATTTGCAAGAATTGTACTCTTACTGCTCATCTGCACGTCTTGATGTAAACATATTCAAAGAAGAACCAATTAGTACACATCTGCAACGATTACTGCTTGCCATTTGGGTCAACTTGATTCGTCTGCAACCCTCCATTCATTCATCATGTGTGCAGTGTATCCTTTACCATAACGAGCACGGCCACCCAAATTAAATCGCCGTGTTGTGGAATCCTAGTAAGATTTTTAAGACACCATAACAAAAGTTGACATGTCAGAAAATCCCGATTCCCATCATCATCATCATCATCTGCACCATAAACCACATCCAGAGGTGCAACAGCAACAGCAGAAAAAGAAACAGCTGCATGATGAATATGGCCAACTTTTGGCATTGGAAGTTCCGGCACAGGCGGATGGCCTGCAGCACAGGTACATCGAGATGTTCAAAAAGGTCGATCATGACAGTGACCGCGTTATCTCCGAGCACGATGTGAGGAGGTTTTCACTGGAGAGCGGTTTAGGAGAACCGTTTGAAAAGGTAAGTTATGAAGCCTATAAGTCCCACGTAACACCCAGCTCTCACTCTCTTTAAATGAGGTTGGTCCTAGATTTTAAGACAACTGTGGTAAAAACTAGTGTTTTATGACGGATGCGACGGCTCAAAACGTCTTGATTGTGTGGTATACTTAACTATTTAAACGAACTTCAGGCATCATTTAACCGACCGAATCTTCCAGGCCTTTCCTGGTTTATTTAATTACTCTTTAAATAATTGCAGGGTAATTTTTGCATGTGAGGTGCTACGCTCCTGCCTTTATAGTGAATAAAAAGGTGCATTTTTTTGTTTCAAAGGAAGTCTCCGATAGTCAAATCTATCTTCATTGGAACTTAAAAATTGCCGAACACATAGTCCCTGACACCTAAGTTCATAGTATTTTCCCACATATCAGAAGGCTCTTTTAAGATTGAAACCCTTTAAGTTATACTGTCCGCTTGAACCAATGTGGTCCCCAAGCACACTTTGTTGCATATATTTTCAGCCAGCGTATACACAACGAAGATTTCTAGGTAAGAGTAAAACTGTTTATTAAAGACAAAGCAAAGTTTTTGGGACAGAACACTTTGGCCTGAAAAAAGCTGTTTATGGACAGAAAATTCAATGGACTAATGCTGAGAAAAGAGCAATAGAAGAATAGTTAAAGTTACGCGAAAAAGAATTAGTCAATACTCAAAAAAGGCGAAAAACATTCAGTTTTCGTAAATAAATCGCGCCATAATTAAACCCTGCAGCAAAATCTTTCAACTACTTTCTTATTGGTTGCCTCCAACCTATTTAGGACAAAATAATATCAGGGATTGAATGCACATGGGATAGTTATCTAAAAACAATGAAATGATTTCTTCAATCCCTTCCCAGCCTTTCGGTGGCTATGACGAAGACCCCTCAAACATGCGGCAAATTAACCTGTGCTGATAGCCGGGTAAGCACGCGAAGCACTGTTGTCATTTCCAATAATCACACTTCATGACATGTGGTCTTTCCAGATTTTATGTTCTGACAGCCTTATTTAATTACTATCTTGGTGAAAACAGCATGTGCAAAAAATCTTGGAACACCAGTGACAAATGTTTATAATGGGGAAATGAGTTTCGGGCCGACAGTGAAGTGCCTGGTTTGAAGCTAAATCAAAGTGCGATGTAAGTAACCGGTCCCGCTTACGCCGACATGCACACTTGAGACCTCTGAATCGAGCCCGAATCCGCTGCAAGAGAATGTGACATGAAAATGTTTGGCATTCTGACGATTTTTTTTTAACATGGTGAGGTCACTAGCATTACCTTAGATATCTAGATTCGTGTCTGGAATCGAGCAAATGGTGCTTGGTGTTAGCTACAACCTCGACTAGTGTAACCCCTTTGATTGGCCGGGAAACAGATGAATGCTATTGGCAATCGCACACCATAACTGCAATTTGTTGGAAATGTTACGTTTCAGCCTGTTTAAATTATGCAAATCATGGAAACAGATCGAGAGCAGGATCCTGTTTTCCTCTTTCATCTCCGAGTAAAAATAAAACAGGCGGATATTTTGTGAACTTCTAAAAGCCGTCCCCTGCATCCATCTCATATTCATGTTAGTTACACTGTGAGTATACGCCAACTAGTCCACCTGACATCCAAATGTTTACCGAGATAAACGCATGGGAATTTGTCGTTTCTAAAGCTTGGTTTTTCTCATACTGTTCTCTGTCAAATGAAATTCAACGGGCACCACGGCACCTCGTTTTATTGAAGTTCAAATAAGTCCTACCATGAGAGAGTGACATGTAGGAGAAGACAATGAGCCTGAACGTTCCTGAAAACATGCTTTGGCATAAGTGAAAATTTTATTTTCCGAGAACCCTGTAGGTGGTGCTTTATTAAGAATGTAATGAGCAACTGTTATCTATATTGAGTCTCTTGTCAGGGGTCCCAACCCGCATACAAGTTACCAGTTTTCATAAATTGAGTGTGAGCATGGGTTTCTACATTTGGAATTTTGAGGAAAAATAAATGCATCCTTTGGAGGAAACTTGGGGAGATACAAGAGTAGGAACCCATGTACTAAATGTGGCTGTACGCTAAATTCAGGGATATGTATCCTATTCTTAACCACAAACTTAGCGCTGAGCTTAACCATAACACGACCTTAAGCCGAATCCCAACATTAACCTTAGCTCTAGCCGTAAAATCCATGGAATTTGTTGGAACCAGGTCACTTGCATTACCAGGAGCTCCTATTCCCGTGTCTTATCCAAAAATTGGGTAAACTAAAGGGTCCAAATTCGCAAGCAAAACCAGAAATAAAAATTCTAATTCCATGCTAGGAGGAAGAGAATCAAATCGCCCATTATTCAGTAGAAATCAGAAGGTGATTTGATCTAAAAATGCTATGGTGTGACAGATAGGTCATCTTCTTACTCGCAGACGCCTGGCTTTGTGTCACACCTTTTCGATTTTACCTATCAACTAACGGATACCCGAAACGTATTACCACTGTTATTTTACTTTATGTTAAGAACTGAACCGATTCTCCATAATCTGTGGTACTAGTTTGAGCGTATGGCAGAATAGTTACAACTGGCCTTAACACAGAGAATACGTCTCATTGAGATCAGAGAGGGACTGAGATATGGTTCTAAGTGGAGTAGTCGAAAGTGCGAGAGTTTCTAATGATCCTAAGTAGCAAAATAAATACATTTTCATTTTCCTAATGCGGTAGGTCAAAAGCGCACGAATTAATCCACCCACAATTTATTGTGCCGAGTTGCCGAGGATATGGGCAAATGACCCGTAGAGTTTGTTGGCCTCGAATGTGCGAAGATCAAGCACTACGCTGACGGTCTCTTATCCAGTACTTGCCACCAGTACCTTGCACAGGGTTCTTGGCTGATAATTTATAGAACAGATTCTTGCTGCAGGTCAAGACGTCGCGCTTGTCACTGAGTAGTCTTAGCGGTGGAATATTAAATGGCAGGATTTGGACAACATTCATCATTACTATTTTATCGTCTAGATTGTCAAAATTCTAACGTAAAGTTGCCAAGACTGTATGGAATTCAACTGAAATCAGCTGTGAGAATAGCCTATGAAGGAAATGGGCCTAAACGTCGAGGGCAAAAAGGCTATGCAATTTCAGCCTTGAGGGTTTAGAAGATTTTCGATCAACGAGGTGGATACAGGATTGGCAACTGAACATCTAATGGTTTTTCCTCACGCATGCGTCCCAGACATCGTATGTTGATGGGGAAAAAAAGAATATACTGGAGCCATGCACTGTAAGGTTCCTTTCAAAATAACGTCAGCGAATCGGAAATCTCAGAAGCGGAGAATGAGGCCGAGGTCAAGGTCCATGTGTGAGGCTACTTATTGCTACGTCCCACCACAGAAGAGCTCAATATTCCATCGCCAGGGAAGTGCCCGAATGAATTCTGTTGCATGTTGATGGATGGGTGTAGGAGACTTGGGTGGAATGTGTAGGCACTTGTTGCATCTAATCTTCCCTATAAGTAGCCGGTTCAAAGCCGGCCTCTGGACAAGATTGAAAGAAGGAAGAGAGAGATCGATGCCGTGTGACCCTCCCTCACCATAATGCACGTATAGCACGATCAGTCACTTGACTACCCGGCATAAAATCATAAATAATGCGCCACGAGAGAAGATTGGTCATCTCATGAAATGTTAACTGAAATTCTACAATGTGTTTTCGATTCAAAAGGATTACTTAATTAGGCTTGTGCTATTAATTATCGTACAGCATAATCCACAGACAGTTCAGTCATTACAGGATTCGGATTTTCAAAGCAGCTCATTTTCGACCGTTTGAAAAAATACATCCTGTCCAAATGTACCACTAAATAAGTACGATTTTTAGCAAGTGCTGTCGATATTTTAAAGAAAACATGCACCAAAATAGCCACTCTTTTACTCACTTGAGAGGAATTTATGTTTTCTTCATGTTTTAACTTAAAGAAAACCTTTCTTTAATTTTATGGAACTTTTAAACAGCTAGAATATCTTTGAATCTGACCTATTATCACAATTACTTAACAACTTTTATAACTCCAACGGTAGAGTTTCTGTGTAAGGAAAATCATCAATTTCTATATGCTATATGGCTCATTAGCCGGCATAAGCCAAACATACCCAACCTCAGATGGTGCCCCACACAAGACTCGAACCCACGACCTGCTGATCAGAAGTTCAACGCTCTGACCATTAAAGCCACTGGCTCGTTGTCTTGCTGGCGTTGGTCGGGAATATGGACCTTCTTTGATGAACGCTCACCGAGGGTAAACAGAACTCACTTGCCCCACTCTGACTTGGGTCTCATCCTTAAGCACCACCAGCCGCCGAACAGTGAGTGAGTTCCAGTAGGGATTGGGGAGCGTTCACCAATGAATGTCCTTATTCCTGATCTAAACCAGCAGGACAACGAGCCCGTGACTCAATAGTTAGAGCGTTGGACTTCCGATCAACAGGTAGTGGGTTAAAGTCACGGATGGGGCACAACCTGGGGTTAGGTATGTCTGGCTGACGACGGCTACTGAGCCAGAAATTGCCATTCCAGTCTCCATTGTCCTTGACGGCATTTTTAATCTACTCCTACAAATCTCCAACACATAATCATCAGATATTGCAGTCATTCTCAGAAAGTGTAGATGTGGCAGTTGAAGCCAATAGAATATTAAGGTTCAAATGGAAGCCAGACAGGAATGGCGAAAAACATTTATACAAACGATCAACCTCTTTTTACCTGTTTATTCGGTTAGAAGACGTCAGGTAGATGTAGGTAGTTGTAAATGACAACTATTGCGGAAAGTGAGGAGAAAGAAAGCAGCTAGGTGGGCAACCAAATTAGAGGAATCGGAGAAAACATTAAGGGCGACAAAGGATAGACCAATTTGACTCTTAAAGAGGCTGCATATGGTACACGTTTTGTCCGTATTTCGCTTAAGTAGCTCTTGCTTAATAAGTGATGTTGCAACTTTGGATCGAACACTGTTGCAGCCTCATACTCCAGCATCTTGCGTGCGTGAATAGTATATCAGGATAATTCCACAAAGTTTAGTAATACGTTTACCATTGTCTGTCACAACTGATGCACAGGTCAAACGGAGCATTCGAACGAACTTCCGAGTGGAGAAGCCTCGTGGAGGAGCATAATGTTCCGCCACTATATAAAAATACGATTATTTTCGTTTTTTTGAGCCAACGACCCTTTCTGTTCAAGTAAGCACAGAAACGGTAAATCGATGGCACCAGCGTCTCATACTTCAACCAAAAATGAAAATGTACAATATGTGATACACACTCAGTTCTATGAAGTATCCACCATAATTAGTTAATGCGTACTACCTTGCCGACTCCGCATCAAAATTCTCCCAATCCCCTCTGACGAACTAATTACGTGAAAATTACTGGGGTGGTGCAAGACGCAACGAATTTACGCTAGTACAAGAAAAAAAGTAAACAGGAAAATTTCCATTCTCCTAGACATAGTGCGTACAATTTTCCATTTTCAAATTATTGTATTTTACGACCGATTATAAGAGGAACATTTCCCAAACCCTCCAAAGTCTTTAAACACAGTGTGATCAGTTTAGTGTAATTGCTTTTCTAATAGGTGTCCAGAAGAATGTGTCATTCTTACAAAATCTGCCATTTAAAATTTGATGAATTCGTTGGCGTTCTCATAAGGATACTATGGTTTTTAAGTGAGTTGTTGCATGCCAAGGGTTCCATAAATACAAAAAGGTAGTGTTTAGGCGAGAAGTTTTGCGCGTGGAAAATGTTGCAGTCTTGACAATTTTACATTTTTGGCTTGAAAGATGATTTGTCTGGCAGCAACATCGATTCGAGCCTTTTTATTACTAACAGCTTTTTCGTGGCCAGTTTTTCATGTAGTATGTTGATTGAAAATGCTCGAGCCGGCCTTTGGTTGTCTTATCACCGGAGCCCGGTGAAGGCGGGTGGATAGAGTGTGGTAAATTCTCTGTGCGCCTCTCTCAATATAAATGTTTCGCGCACAGGTCACCGTCCTGTGCCCACCTCGCAGGGCAAACGGCCGACATTATTGTTCGCGATAGCCCAACTGTCACACATCAGTTGAACCACCGCACATCATTTTTTAAATTGCCTCGCCCAGCTTCAGAAACTATCATTGAGCAGGTTTGTTGGCAGATCACCATACCACTATAAAGATCATTCTGGGTGAAATATTGGTTTCAGAACGTGCTGAGGGGATTTATTACCCCGCATCCACTGCACGGTCCCCTCAGATCACCACATAAGAAGCATTTACCATCGAAAAAAGATTATTAGTTTCCGAAAGTGGATGGCATTGTTTCTCACATATAGCGAATTGTCAACATTACTTCGAATCAGCTGGCGTTTTTTCCTCAGTTTCTGTGATATACAACTGTACATTTTCCTCCCTCCAGGTAGAGCTAGATGGTAAACAGAGTAGTAGATTACAGCTCAGAGCCACCTTAAGGGATCGAACACTTGACCTATGGGGTGTTTAGAAAATTCCCTTTATTATTACTTTAAAATATTTGCGGAACTTCTATTAACTAATTTAAAAAAATCCATGTTATCGAATCGGAGCTTCCTTAAATTTTATAGGTAATTATCAAGCGGCCTTAGCCTGTCAATGCTGAAAAGTTTGGTAAAATCCCTTCAATTCGCGTGAATTATTATTCCAATCTTTCATTTTTCCGAGGACTGACAGATACCTCGGAACCTTAAGAAGTTAAGTCTTCAAAATTCCTTGCAAGAGAGTGAGCGGCTATTCATGGATTAGTTTTGCCAATAGCCCTAATTTACTCAATAGCAGCTGTTGTATCCTGTCTCAAGATAAATTTTCTACGTAAATCTCACTCTTTTGAGGTACCTGGAAACAGCATCGAATTGTCCGCTCATCGAAGGATCCTCCAGTGCCTCGAAAACGAATGATGCTTGTGGTATTAACTGTTTTATATATATATATATATATGCGTCAAGATTCCAGGTCCCAATATCTTATCGCATTTATCATATCTCGAAGAAGAAGCAGAAGAAGAAGATAAATTGTATTTGTTCTGACGTTTCGAAAGCCTTTTCGTTTCCATCATCAGAGTATCGTGGTTGCGGCTCCTAGTGGTCATGAGTTAGTCAGTTTTGCCACGTGCCTCGTATTATATCCATGATGGACGCGGGAACTTTGACCTGCCCGTTTCGCTGCTGCCTACCTTAGACCTCTCAGAGGTTGAACAATCGGCAGTGATCTACAGCATACCATACCAAGATTTTGACGCATGCTATGTTGGTGAACTGGGCAAGCGCCTGGGCACAAGATTCCACGAACACCAACTTGCAATCAACCGCAAGGACAAATTGTCTTTGGTCTACGGTCATGCACTACAGCTGAACCATGATTTAAACTTTGAGAAAACGAGGGTGATTGGCCGAGCCAATGAGAAAATGGCCAGACTGGTGCTCGAGAGTTGGTCCTCGACTGGCACACTCAACCGAGCTATAGTTAACATGACGCCTACCAGGCGCTTCGAACAAGGCTCTGATCAGTTCAGCGAGGGCCAATAAGTCAAAAAACACGTGGAACCAAGAGCCGATGCTCACGGGAAGGAGGGGTGGCGGCCGGAGGTCACAGGACCAAAGTCAAACACTGCCTCACCGATGCGCCCGCCAAATGGAGAACAACTCACGAGATCAGCAACGACTAATCAGTCCGCTGATTGACGTGGGGGAGGCCAACAGACACGCTGTCTTGCCTAAACCTACGACGGCTCCAAAGGAGAGAGAGGTCACTCGAGTCCGCCGGGGTTCAACCTCGGAGAGGCCTAAGGAAACCAGCAGCGAACGGACAGGTCAAAGTTTACGCGTCCACCAAGGCAGGTGGCGAGACTGACTAACTCATGACCACCAGGAGCCGCAACCACGATACTCTGATGATGGAAGCGAGATGGTTTTCAAAACGTCAGTACAAATACAATTTGTCTTCTTCGGCTTCTTCGGGAGATGATGAATGCGATAAGATATCGGGAAGTCAAATCTTTATGCATATTAATATATATATATATATTTTCGAAATAAAGGAGTACTTTGGGAAACAATAAGTAACTTTATTATGTAAATTTTCGACGCTGGTTTCCCCAGGTCGTCGTCAGACTTGTGGCAAATGTTCAAAAAACAGTTAAAATTTAAAATGTGTCGGAGAATCAATATTGCTTAATCAGTCCTGCCAATTGCTATCATTGTTGGTGAACATTTAAATATGATTGGCTTCCGCCTTTTCCACTTTTCCTTGAGATTGTTGTACATGGCATACAATTTGATGTGCCGATTAATGCACGAGTCATCAGAGTGAACGGCTTCTAAGAATTCCCGGCCTCTCTTAGATGGGCAGAAACCAACAATGCGCGTTTTTTCCCATGCAAATTTGGGCCCAGTTTCTAGTGTATGCATGGCAACTTGAGACAGGTGGTCCCGTCTCTTTACAGCCAACTGATGTTCGTGTAGGCGTGTAGAGACTGATTTTCCTGTTTGGCCGCAATACACAACATTACAAATGTAACATGAGATTTTGTAAACGGCTTCTTTTTTATCTTAATAGTCAACCCTATCCTTAGAGTGTACAAGCTGGTTTCGAATGGTAGTCATTGGTTTGTGCGCCACGTAAATTTGGTGCTTCCGCAGGTGTCTTTCAACAAGTTCAGACACGTTCTTAATGTATGGAAGTGTTCGCCAGTTTTTTATTGTGGGCGCATGATCGGAACGATCTAGTTCCTTATCTTTTTATTTTTCTTTTAATTCTTGACGTCTCATGCATCTATGTACAAAATCTCTAGGGTATCCGTTGCTGGAAAACAGTTTGAATAGATAAGTGACTTCAATTTGGTAAAGTTCCTTGGTAGAACAGTGGGTTTTTGCTCGATTAGTGAGTGTGTTGACCACGCTTCGTTTGTGGGCGACAGGGTGGTTGCTCTCATAATATAGGATAACATCCGCATTAGCCTCTTTGCGCTAAACTGATGTTTCAAAGGTCCCGTCAGTCTTTCGCTGTACGAGGACGTCAAGAAAATGTAGTTGGTTGGCAATTTATTTTTCGAGCTTAAAGGTTCTTCCAGGTATCGTTGAATTAATAATATTGTGCAGTGTTTCCAGTCGGTCCCTTTTAACAATGACAAACGTGTCATCAACGTAGCATACCCATAACTTGGGCTTAACCAGTGGTAGGGCAGTAGCTTCTAATTTTTGCATTGTTACTTCCGCTAGGAAGCCAGAGATGGGTGAGCCCATAGGGGCTCCCTTTTGCTGTTGATAGAACTCTTGTGAGAATGAAAAATGTGTTTCTAAGCATGAGTCCAAGAGTTCAAGCAAGGCAGATGTAGGAATATCCATGTCATAAGAGTGGAGTAATCTTTCTGTGTATTGCCTTGCCAGATCTAATGGTATGGAAGTGAAGAGAGAAACAACGTCGAAAGACACCATTATTTCATCTGCTGCGATGTTGAGTCTTCGTAATTCGTCCAACAACCCTAGGGAGTTGTCAATGGATATCAGGAGATATTGCCAAATCCTTGAGACAAACTGAACCAACCATAACTAAGATCTATGGACTACCTAAGGTTTACAAGCCAGAGGTGCCACTGCGACCGATAGTATCGTTAATCGGTGCACCCAATTATAAGATTTCTAAGTGGCTTTCCGCAAATTATACCCATTGACAAAGAATTTTGAAACATCCCTAGGGTTTCTGGACAAATTACGAAGACTCAACATTGCAGCAGATGAAATAATGGTGTCTTTCGACGTTGTTTCTCTCTTCACTTCCATACCATTAGATCTGGCAAGGCAATACACAGAAAGATTACTCCACTCTTATGACATGGATATTCCTACATCTGCCTTGCTTGAACTCTTGGACTCATGCTTAGAAACACATTTTTCATTCTCACAAGAGTTCTATCAACAGCAAAAGGGAGCCCCTATGGGCTCACCCATCTCTGGCTTCCTAGCGGAAGTAACAATGCAAAAATTAGAAGCTACTGCCCTACCACTGGTTAAGCCCAAGTTATGGGTATGCTACGTTGATGACACGTTTGTCATTGTTAAAAGGGACCGACTGGAAACACTGCACAATATTATTAATTCAACGATACCTGGAATAACCTTTACGCTTGAAAAAGAAATTGCCAACCAACTACATTTTCTTGACGTCCTCGTACAGCGAAAGACTGACGGGACCTTTGAAACATCAGTTTAGCGCAAAGAGGCTAATGCGGATGTTATCCTATATTATGAGAGCAACCACCCTGTCGCCCACAAACGAAGCGTGGTCAACACACTCACTAATCGAGCAAAAACCCACTGTTCTACCGAGGAACTTAATCAAATTGAAGTCACTTATCTATTCAAACTGTTTTCCAGCAACGGTTATCCTAGAGATTTTATACATAGATGCATGAGACGTCAAGAATTAAAAGAAAAATAAAAAGATAAGGAACTAGATCGTTCCGATCATGCGCCCACAATAAAAAACTGGCGAACACTTCCATACATTAAGAACGTGTCTGAACTTGTTGAAAGACACCTGCGGAAGCACCAAATTTACGTGGCACACAAACCAACGACTACCATTCGAAACCAGCTTGTATACTCTAAGGATAGGGTTGACTATTAAGATAAAAAAGAAGCCGTTTACAAAATCTCATGTTACATTTGTAATGTTGTGTATTGCGGCCAAACAGGAAAATCAGTCTCTACACGCCTACACGAACATCAGTTGGCTGTAAAGAGACGGGACCACCTGTCTCAAGTTGCCATGCATACACTAGAAACTGGGCACAAATTTGCATGGGACAAAAACGCGCATTGTTGGTTTCTGCCCATCTAAGAGAGGCCGGGAATTCTTAGAAGCCATTCACTCTGATGACTCGTGCATTAATCGGCACATCGAATTGGATGCCATGTACAACAATTTCAAGGAAAAGTGGAAAAGGCGAAAGCCAATCATATTGAGATGTTCATCAACAATGATAGCAATTGGCAGGACTGATTAAGCAATATTGATTTTCCGACACATTTTAAATTTTAACTGGTTTTATGATCATTTGCCACAAGTCTGACGACGACCTGGGGAACCAGCGTCGAAAATTGACATAATAAAGTTATTCATTGTTTCGCAAATTACTTCTTTACTTCGAATTATACTTCTTGGGATGCCCGTTTTCCAATTTATTCATATATATATATATATATTGATAAGATGGAACCAACAAAGACAAAGGAGACCGGAATGGCCATTTCTGGCTTATTAGCCATCATCAGCCAGTCATACCCGATCCCAGGTGTGGATCACCCGAGATTCAAACCCGCTACCTTTGGTCATTGAGTATAACACTCTACCATATATATATATATATATATATATATATATATATATAATATTGCTAATTAAATTAAAAATGCGCGTCCTTCGGCATAAATCAGAAGAAAAGGCAATCACGGGAACAATAGGTTTAATATCCTGACGTTTCGAAATCAAAGAACATTCCCTCGTCGGAGGTGGTTCGGTACGGCGCCTCACAGTGTTTATGGGTTGTGAACGTGCTGGCTCTACAGCTATTCGTGCAGGATAAACTGTGAGGGAGAAAAAAACACTGACCAGCAGGACATCTATTTACTCCCTCCACCTCCTCACAGTGCATCCTGCACGAATTGCTGTAGAGGCAGCATGTTCGAAACCAATAAATACTGTGAGGCGCCGTAGCAAATCTACCTCCGACGATGGAAACCTTGTTGGAATTTTAAACGTCAGTATATATATATATATATATATATATGTCTCAAAGTAGACTCCTACGAAAACTTTAGTCACATAAGGGGATCTTTTAAGTATTTGCTGATTAAATTCAATTGAAAATTGAAAATACATAACTAATTTCACTTTGTAGTACTAAAACGCAAATTATAAGTTGTTATCTGCTATATGGCCTGCGTTTTCTTTCGTTAGAAAGACAAAATTTCTCGAGCTTTCCTGTTTGACTCCTTAAAAGTAATTATCTGGCAGCTACCATCAAGAACCTCGAGCTCGCGTTACAAGGTTCTCCTTTGCTATTTTACACTTGTAGAGACTATGCCTTACACGCCCGTGGAGAGGATCAAGTGTATCCCTTTTACCCACACGAGCTTTATCCAGACAAGCCTCGCTTACAGGATAACGTGCACCTGTGCATCACGAACTAGCTAGCTTGAACTTACACAAACTTACACACACGCACACATACAGCGAGTGTTGTGAATTTTAAGTTTGCACAGAAACCACCCCACTTTACTGTTTTCACCAGTTCAGACAACAGTAAGGTGTCAGACTAACGTGCCATGCAGTAGGCAGCCTCGTGCACCCATTAAAAAGTAGGCCAGTGAGCCATTCAAAGAAGCCCATCACTAAGCACCAAGTCGCAAGCACGCACACTCAGGCAACGACATCGTTCTACTCGCCTTTAGTGCCAGCCCCCCTCCTGTGGGAATTGCTGCTCGTCTGCTTGTCTTCATGTGTGTGTGTGTGTGTGTGTGTGCGTTTTTGCGTGTTTAGAGAGAGAGAGAGAGAAAGAGAACAAGTTGGCTGCGCTGCCGGTGAGCAATCCGCATGCATCACTTGTTGACCCGTTGGCCTCGCGTTAAAGCGCCTACTTGGCAGGATCATCTGCAGAGGTAGATATACCTGATCCCGCAGAAACAGTCGTCCACACTCAGCATGGCAGTACAGGGCTTTCTTCACGCCTTCGATAAGATCGACAAGGATCACGACCACATAATCAGTCATGAGGATCTACGGGTCTACGCGAAGGAGAACAATATGCCTGATTCGTTTGTTACCGTGAGTGCATTAGAACTACGGTTGCGCATGTGTCATATAGCTATTTATGTGTTTTCCATTATCTAACGTTCCCGAAAATTAGTTGATATACCTTGCATGCAAAGTCTAAGTGTGCAAAGCAGCTCGGGTTTAAACTTCAGCCTTAGCTGACTGCGGGTTTCGGTAGTAGCTAACATAGCGCAAAAAGCTAAAGAAGAATGAGTTAAATATCGCTATTAGCTTGTAGATAATCTATGGAGATGCCAAGGAAAACACAAGGAAGTAAAATCTCACGTAAGCATGTTAGATAGGTAAGGATTTGCTAGAATTTCATATACTGAGGTAACTGTGTCACATGGTAATGAATATACCTAACGGGAATCCTCTTCGTTTGATCTACAAAGGAAGTTTTCTTTCTGGTTGAAAGAAGAACAGACAAAAAATGAGATTGGGGCTCACACTTGAGCCCTAAGGCAGAGCAGGACTAGTAAGTTTCGTTGGCGATCAGTGAGCATTCATATATGAATGTTAATATTCCTGACCTAAACCGGCAAAAAACGAGTCCTCGGCTCAATGATTAGAGCGTTGGACTTCTAGTTAACAAGACGCGGGCTCAAACCTTGGTGGGTCACCATCTAGGTTTGGATATGACTGACTGATGACGGCACATGAGTCAGAAATGACGATTCCAGTCTCCCATGTCTTGCCGTCAATGTTCCCCGGCCAAAGTATTTGTTACTCTTTAAGAGCAACAGCTTGTTGTATGCATCCGCAGAATCTGCAAAGCATATTTCTAAATTCGCAAATACCACATAATCTAAAATGGATGATAAGTAATCGATAACTTCATTTTTCTATCAATATTTTTGAATTTTGCGTTCGGTACTCAACTCCTCCCTCTAAATGACGCTTGAAAGTAAAGAATTAGGTGTTAATCTAGTGCTATCCATCCATTTATATTTGATATTGCCATATTTATGTCATCAAATGCAAAGTAGAAGTTAGCAACTACTTCTCAAGTTCAATTTCATCAAGTGACATGGTCGAATGTGGCTGTTAACAATTTATCGTTCAGTCAACCAAGGATTGTGATAACTAATACGAATACAATTTTGCACTTCTGAAGCCATTTTGCAATGGTCGTTGCCCATTAAATTTTCTGATTTTGTATGACAAAGATGTCCCTAAATTCAATCCTCAAACAGGTTAGGTTTTGCACATCCCCAAAAAATATAAGTCTGCATTTCCCTCAAAAAATACTAGGAAATCAACAGTCCAAAAAGACGTCTTGACAAGAGGGTTATTTGACCATTCATATGCAGACTAGACAAGTACTGAGGTCGGTTTTATTGTTGCACAGGTCACCTTTGTCATTTCACAACTGCTGGCACTCGAGGAGGGCGAAACGTCGTATGAAAATGTACAAATGAACCATGTTTTGGAGGATGTCATTTTAGCAAAAAAATCCACATTTTTTACTAATTCGTTGCCGCAAATTTTAAGGCATAAGTCAGTAGATTTATCGTCCTTAGATATTTTCTCTGAAGCTGTTGAACCACGTAATAAACTGTTCTAACGTAACCCTAGTAACCAGAGGAATAAATATATTTTTGGCAGTAATTTCAAAATAACATTTAACCACACTTACTACTCAGGGCTCGTGGGGATTTTTCGCACACAACACACTCGTACAACATGTGACCTGCACATAAAAGGCCAACGTATGTCGCAAGTTTATCCCATGTCTGAGTACTGGACGTACGAGGGAATTACTAAATAACGACACTCTTGTACTGCTGAACATACACTCTGGGTCTATGACAAAACGGAAAAATGAGGGTCTACTATAGTATGAACCTGCTTTTGCAAGAAATCATGATAGCTGAAATAGCTCATGAAATGGCAACCGAGCTTGCGTGACTTGTTTAAATCACCAAGATTACTCAGATGAGGGTAAAATACTAACTATCCGGCAGCATACTTCAAAGATGCTTTAATTAAACAGGATCTCGTCATTTGGCTGAGGTTCTTTCTGCCTGAATGCAAGAAATAAATTCGGTAAAATGATAATTTAAAAACTATAAACCCACCAACTGGTTTTTAGTGCCCTTATAAATTCACGTATCTTTTATAGAAGATACTAATAAAAATAATCCTTCTTACAGTCAGTCGGTGTTAGCGTAGGTCAGTTTCAAATTTTAACGTAAAAATGGGCATCTTTGGGTGTAATTTTTTTCGAATTATCGAATATTTCGGAACCCATCCTGCTGTTGCACTTGGGGTTTCCAGACTACACGCGGTATACTTAAGGTATCGGAAAAATCATTTATTTAAAAAAGAATTTAATGGCTGTGAGCAAAACTGCTCATTTCTTAAGCAGCACTTATAAGTGGATAAATAAGATTCTGTATGGACGGCCATTGAAAGATCTTGATGCATCTGATGGTTATAAAGTTTTTCTAGACCGAAACATGCCTTTCCTTCAAGTACAAGGTTTAAAAACACCATTGTCTACCATAAAGTTTTGTTGTCCTAGTTTTTATAAATTTACTCGAATTGATAGGGACATCGAAAATCAACAGAGGGTCATACATCGTACAAATTTTCCTTCTCGCACAGAATCCGGTTTTAAACGTATCCCTTGATATATGTTTTTACTACATGGCATGAGGAGCATCTTATTTACTGTTAGTTTTTGCCATACCGTTTTGATTGAAAAATGTATTAACTATTGACTTGCTATTTATCCATCTTTACAGGTTACCTGAACATTTAAAGAATGCGGAGATTAATACAAAGAGTTACTTTTGATCTAATGTGGGTTTCCGGATGGTCACAACGTCTTACATTTTAACTAATCTCAACCTTTTATAAAACGGGCACGTTGATTGGGATGCAGTTTTGTCGTAAACCCAGACCTGGCAAACTTTATTCCAAGTTATCCATCATTATTATAATGCTGGTGCATACATCAACGTTGAAACGAGAAACTTTCAGCCCGGATGCTGTTAACATACTGCTTGAAACTGGGCCTCGTTAATGTAAATCAGCAAACCTGAATGCACCGTCAGTTTGCTGCCAAACTTAGGTATTTAAATCCGACTGTGACCAAAACAACGACTGTGGAATTTTACAGCAAACATTATGTAAAGATAATAAGAACTTGCATACTTGAAAAGTTGTTGACACTCCTCATGACTCTCAGTTAAACTGAATTTTGTTTTTGCCTTCTCACTTGCAATGACCTTTTATGAGTTCTACAAACCTTGTCAGTTTTGGCGCCAGAAAACTCTCTTAACAATACATTAGAAGCACCAGTCACTCAAACAAAAAACTTGCTTAAGGTGCATTCAATGCAAAATGTGGACATCAAAATATCTTAAAGTTAACACCACCACTAACCATAAGCCTAAAACTCTCGCGCTAACCCTTTCCTACGGAAGAGCTAAACTAAACAACATCAATATAAATAAATGTAGGAGCGCGACTTCCATATTTAACACACCCCAACAAACTTTCATATCCTTACCAGATAAAGTTTTGAAATGGTGGCTGACCTACATAGAATGACCAAACCGCTTGTACTACCTTATGAGTCTTGAAGGATTACTAAGCGTTACAGTCTTAGACTGATTAGTAGGTAGCAAATGCATCGGGTCAGAAGCAGAGGTGGACTACGAATAGACCATGGACATTATTGAAGCCATTGCAGTTTGTTCTTTTAAGCAAGAGTTTTTGTGAGTTACTTTCAGCCGTTTCTTCCTTATAATATTTGGTATATATATGCCCTATGAATCTAGAAGAGCTCAATATTAATACATTCATAACTTCAAAACAGCCAGTACCATATGACACATCAAATAAAAACAAGGGAAATATGACTATGCATGCAATATTTGGTTAATTCACAAATTTCAATGACTTTCCTAAATTGCAAACAGCTTTTTCATATTTATATATCTAGCGATTCGATGTGGCAACAGCGTAGGGCCGTTAAACGGTATAAGTGAAGGCTGCGTCAGCTGTTCAAAAATTAAATTAAACAAGGAGGAAAACGAAAAATTTAATAAAGAACCTACGATGTGTCCACATAACTTACTTCGCATATTCTACAATATAATTCCGAAAGTTTATTTAATACAATTCTCGCATTTGACCTCCTGATTCAGTAAAAATTAAAATTAGCGGTTTGGGAAAATTTCTGGGCAATTTCTGGTGCATGCTTATTTTGGTAGGAATTCAACTTATTTTTCCAGCAGAACAAGAGAATGATTACACTCTGGAATATAGAATAAGGCCACCTTTAAGGGGTGGGTTCCTATTCCAGTCCATACCTGTTTTTGCGATTAACTGAACTGACGTTAAAGGTGTCGAAGTCACACAAGCTGTCTTACTCGGTCCGCAGCCTGTTTGAAGTGACTCAACGAATTTCTGACATGCAAAAGGCCCACATTTTGGGTGCCAATATCTTCTCTTTTAATATTTAATTGATCTATTTTGGACTCTCACATTACTGGAATAACTTACTACACTTAACGGGCGGAAACGTATATGCATTCTTATTTTAATACTGAAGTGGATATAGAAACACGTGGCAAGTAGAATAACCCGAGTGGGCTAATTCAGACGTTCATGTAGGTTATAGACCCATTCAAGTTAGAGTTGGAAAAAAAACACGCACACCCACTCCACACAAAAGAGAAATTTGCTCTCTTTAAGCTGCATATAAATCCATTTTATGCCTTCGCCTTCTCAGTTTAATTACCATATAAAATACACTTATGTTTTTTCGTTCATTCTGTTGGTAAAGGGGTCAATTTTCGAGAAAAATGATTGATTAATTATTAGTCACAGGCAGTACAGTTACCAAATCCACATTGCTGCCTGGAGAATTTAGACAGTGCTGACTTTCTGTAGCTGTAGTCAATTGGCATATGCTAGGTGTGCTATATCACTAAATGTTAACTGACATTTGGGAATGTGTTTTCCATTAGAACAGGTTACTTAAGTGGGATTGCAACATTAATTATCTTGTAGTATCATCCAAAGATATTTTGGTCTCGTCAGAAGGACAACTTTTGAGGGAACTTCCTTCCTACCAGCTAAATTAAATAAATTATTAAAATAAACTCATTAAGAGACTATTATTTTAAACAGTTGCATATGTTCAAGAAAACGTACTCAAAATAACCTTTTCTATATGCATTGGGAAGCTAATTACGTTTTCTTCTAATTTTCTATTTTAAGAATAGACATATTTTTGTTTTAAAATGTTTCTAATTATGAGATTTTTTAAGACCGTGAATTGTCTATTCGTAAATAATCCTATTCGTCCATTTATTAATGTTCCTTTTAAAGTAGACAATATGTTCCAAACTCATTGCAATATTTATTAGCGCTATATAAAGTATTTATTACAGCGTAGAGAGCTGTGTGAATTAACTTAGATGGAACGTAAAGGACATGCAGTTTGGAAGCTAAATGCAAGTTAAACATGAGGTCGGGTCCAAAATTATGCGGGAATTACTGGAAAGCAAAGCAGAGTTTGCGAGAAGTCGGAGCGCTAGAAGAAAATATATAATGCTATTGGCTTCGCAGTGTTCTGGTAGTCAGTAGGTGCCGATTGAAGCTGTCATTCATTCACATTCAGTAAGCGTATTTCCATGACTCCGATATCTGGCCATCTATTTTATTCCGCTTGAATTTATCCTTCTGGCTCAATATAATGTTTAATATGATTTTAAAACTAGGCAGCAACGGTATAAAACCGAAAAAAGGTCTAAGAGTTAAAAAGTATCATTAAATTTTGCCTCCCTCGCCATCATCGTCATGTACTTTACAAATTTTGCCAAAAGCCAACAAAAATGAGAACCAACTGTTATGCGCAAACCAAAAAATAAATAAATATCATTCTATTCTTCGATAAAAAAGAGCAACTTTTTCCTAGCCTGTTTTTAATCTTCTTTAGTTGAGTAGTTACTTTTCAAGATGGGAAAACTTTCACATTATAACAGAACCGATGAGCAAAACCAATGGCAGCAGTGTGGTTCTGAAAAGAAGTATATGAAGCATCCCTATGAAGTCTTATAAGGATGTAAAGAGGCGTTATAAAATACCTATGGACATCTCCCTTCAATTTTTGACACTTATTTATATGAAAAAAATAATGAGTCCTGCATTGAGCGGGAACCAGTGCCTGCACAACATTAATTTTCACGCATACGCGAGTCGGCACCGCTGACTAAGAGTGTGGTAAGTACTCGTCTATGGCCTTTCAGCTGTCCTTAACAAAATAAGGCCACCAGAAAAAAACAAACACCACCTGACTGCCAGTAAATGCAGTAGAAAGCGAAACCAGAACACCGAAGTCCGATCAGACTGGTTCTTCCCATTTGCACCAATCAGAGAGTAGCCGGGGGTTCACGAGTTTGGACTCGGGCACCGTTTCATTTGAGCACTTTTGTTTGAAACCTGTTTTAAATCGGCGGCGGCGGCGACAGCACTAGCAGCAGTTAAATAACTAAGTGATATGGAAATACAGGGATTACAGAAAAATTTCTTGAAAATTTACAATGAACTGGACACCGGCGCGAAGGGCAGAGTGACAATCAAGACGCTCAGAGCGTACGCGGAGAAGAATGACCTTTCGGACGCTTTTTTACAAGTAAGTGGCTCTAGAAGAAGCTTGATGGAGAGCCAGCTTCAGAGATGATTTCCAGACTTGGAAAACTGTTTTTACATTTGAGACGTCATAGAAAAGCCGAAATGCCCAGTTCGGATTTTTGAAATGAATAATTCTAATAGTGAATAGATGTATCACAACGGCAAAAAGATCCCCAAAAGATGGTTTGCTTAAAACCATCCTTTCTGGAGGATTGACAAAACAGTTAAACCCATTCTAACTTACTTGGTCAAATCATTCCCAAAAGTTTTTCCTTGCGTTGAGCATCAGAACAACGGCCTTCACACTGACATTTATTGCAAACGATCATCAGTGCATTTTTCCATGAGGATCTGTTTCCACCGAACCACTGAACCTATGCTGAGAGGCGCCTACCAAATTATTTAAAAATCAAGCTACTTACTTTGAGTCGGTATACTTTTGGATTGAAGCTGTGGACGAGGTCAACCAAGATCCACCTCGAGCGTTCATTACTATTGGACCCTCCCAAGTCTTCAAGTTTCTTAACATACCATCGTCTTAAGCTGTGAAATGTGCACCTTTTTTCGATGACTACCAAATACTCCCTTTCTGGATCAATGGTAATGAAACCAGCTGGGTTAATGTTGAAAGCAGTGGATTCAAATACAGATTGTTGGGGCGGCAACCTAGCCGCGACTGAGTTGCTTATAGATTTTTTAATTGTCGTCGAATGAATCAGTAGAAGGTGGTACAAAATTTGGATACCTTGAAAACATCAAATGCGAACCCATAGTGAACTAATTTCCAACTTTAGTCCCAAGAAAGAATTAAAGACTACATTTCTTGCATCGCTCCCCTTCTGAAAGTGAACTCGGTTCAAAAAGTTTCTAGGGTTAATTTATGTCCATTTTATATCCCCAGGCAGCTTGATAACGAATGAAATTTTTGGTCACCTAGTGCGCAGCGCTTGTTTGCCTCGGGATCTGACGTTGTTACTGATATCTTGCTGCTTCGTTTGGGCCTCGTTTTTATCATTAGTGTTTGCTAAAGTCTAATGAAATTTAAAGACAAAATCGACTTAGATGTTATTGCATGGCAAACCTGTCAGTTTAACTGCACAAAGTCATCAAAACCACCGATGGCTCTTCTAAAAATCAAATCCGGCCATGTAATTTAATACAAAAACTGACCTTGGTCAATAAAATCAGTCAATGAAGTGAGTATATGACCCAGACTAACATTTAATAAGAGTAAAAACTCCTGTAAAAAGTTGCTCTGGAAAGATTAAGTAGTAATTTTCAATTCTTAAAATTGCCGAGTTTGTGGGGCAACGTTTTGCCCATAACTATGAGTTACCACTGAATAGCATTGATTTTACTGGGTTTAACCATGTGAATTGTGGTTGCTTGAAGTTTCATATTTAAATCGACTTTTCAGAAATGGATCTCTCTGTTTGACGACAAACATACAGGCAGCTTTACCTACGAACATTTTTGCGACGTGATCGGTCTGAACAAGAAACCACCAGCGTAAGTACTGCTTTTATTTTAGCTCTTTTGTCTTGGCTAACGTGTGCGGTTATTAGAATGCAGGGCATCCCCCTCGGTACGGTGCTCATAAACTGCCCTCGTCCACACCGCTAAGTAAATTGAGAATTCAGAATAATATAAAAATTGCTCTGTGAATAAATATAGTTATTTTTTTCATGTAGCTCACCGGCGCCGGCTCCGCAGCCCAAGAAGGAATGCAAAGTCCTGGGAGGCCCAATGAAGGATCCCATGAAGACTCGAGTTATGGAAATCTTCAAAAAGGAGTGGAAAGACGAGGACGCGAGTGGCTCCGTGCACCAGACACTGATGCAACTCGACCGGGAATATGGTCTAGGCTGGCGGAGTCGTACTTTTGAGGACGAAAAAGACATTCCGAAAGTCGACCACATCAAAGACAACTGGGTCGCCTTCACTCCTGACGGAGGAACGCACAAATACATAATCTGGCAGCAGAAACTCAAGAAGTCAGGTGGTTGCTGCGCGTGTTTTGTGTAGGCTAGTATATTCCAGTCACTCCTCTAGCGGCCCCCTCAAGTCCCAAACGTCCCTTCTCATTCCAAGGAGCAAGAGTCAGAGAAGAGGACAGTATAAACTCGTCTTTATACAGATCGGGAAAAAAGAGATCTTTTCCGCTGTCTCACCTATGTTTTTTTTTCCAAAAGCTCCTACCCCTCCTTCCCCTTTAAATGTACGTCTTTGCGTGCACAGTTTTTGACTGACCTATTGCTTCCTTTGGTTCGCGTCTGCATCTCCTTCTGAACCACGTGCATTCCTATTCTATCCAATTCTGTACAACAGCACAGAAAAAGCTCCTCAAATTTTTGCTATTCAATGTTTTTGATTCATGATTTTTCTGCTTTCTGTCTCACTGGTTCAAGGCGACTTGAAAATTCAGGGTAACTTTCAAAACGACTGCTGCTTAATTTTGAAGGTAATCTCACAGTGACTAAGAAAATCTCCACTGATTTTTGCCTGTGTGCGTGCAAAGCACAAACGCGTGCATTGATGACGAGAATATGGTGACAAATCAATCCTCTGTGGAACTTATGGTGAGAAAACAACAACGCATTTGGTTCTATTTTGACTTATAGCTGTCCAAATGTTGGTAGATTGAAGAAGCGGCGCTGCAGGTGGTGCTTGTAAGTCCAGTATATAATGAAATATATTGGCAGTGATAATCGTCCCCTCGATACTAAGCACAGTATAGTATCGTCTCACAGACTTAAAAGCCTCATCTAGACAGGGATGCTGATTAATATCTCATCATACCGGCTGGTATCTAACTTTGCTGTGTTCCTTGATCAGTTCACGTCCATTATGACACGGTTACAATCCCTCCTACGGCATTACACTAATACGAATGTCCCTTGAAGAGCAGAGACTTTTTTCCAGGTGGTTGATACCATAGGTGACATTAGCCTGATTGGTTAAAAAGCCACCACGACCACAATTATGAAAGGCTTCATTTAAGACAAGCGGCGCGGATACCCGATTATTTTTACTGTGTTCACAACGTAAGAGGTATTTCACTTCTTGGTGTAAAATCGAAGAACTAGAATATGTGAGTTTTTCAAGTGTGTTCATTTTTGCTGTTAATCTGAGAATGCTAGAAAAACGCAAAATATACTTAAATAACTGCGAATTCTTTCATCTATGGAAATACTTACAACGCCGCCGCGAGATTCGGAAGAAAATGTGGATCCAAGAATGAGAAACTAAAGTCAACGCAGTCTCACTATGTAGTTTATAAAATTGGCTTATGTGAGATAATTGCCTGATGGCTTTCCCTTTGTTTGATAAGGTGTGCCTGGAGGAATGTTCCGGATTATGCTGTTCAGTTGAGTCTCAAACAGGGGCACAAAGCACACACCGCGGAATCCTTCTGTGTTTGGAAACCAAATACAATTGCCTTAGATTATGTAGCCACGCACATCTGTCGGTCTGAACCAGAAATAAGCCTAGATGTTAGAGTTCTGAAAGCCAGTATAGATTTATCTTTGATAAGGTAAAGTTTCTAGAAAAAGAACATTTTTAACAAATTCGTGCTGGCTGAGAATAATTGAGCCGACAGTCGCTGTTTTGCAGCAGTATAAATTTAACTAGCCGTTGAACGTATAAATTGTGCCCTTAGGGACTTTGATGCTGTGAAAGTTTGAGCATGCTTATTAGTTTTTTCGATAAGCAACCGTTACCATAACGTATGTTTGGGAAAATAATGAAGGAAAGATGCATATGTTATTTACTTTTTAACGGTTAGACTTCCACAATCAACTTCTACTAACATTTCTGTTCACTTTGCGACTGCCTACGAAGGCTGAAAAATATAACCGCAAGGCAAATCGGGCCAAGTGGTTCCGGATATATATATATATATATATGGTAAGTAGGCGCTCACCGATCGGTTACAGGACTCACTCGTCCCGTTGTGCCTTGGGGCTAACTCGCGAGCCCCGCCAGCAGCCGCAAGGCAGCTATGGATATAGGCGGAATAACATTACCGACAAAGACAAGGAAGACTGGAATGGCCATTTCTGGCTTATTAGCCGTCATCAGCCAGCCATACCCAACCCCAGGCACTGCCACGCCCGAGGCTCGAACTCGCGACCTGTTGGGCGCAAGTCTTACGCTCTTCCCACTGCGCCACGAGCTCGTTGTCTTGCCGGTTTCGATCGGGAATATTACCTATGGTAAGTAGGTGCTCACCGATCGGTTACAGGACTCACTCGTCCCGTTGTGCCTTGGGGATAACTCTCGAGCCCCGCTAGCAGCTGCAAGGCAGCTATGGATATAGGTGGAATAACATTACCAACAAATACAAGGAATACTGCAATGGCCATATTTATATATATATATATATATATATATATATATATATATGAATAGTTTAGGTAGTATGCATTCCGAGATGATAAATGAAAAAAGAAGGCTCGTCGGAAAATCGAGGTTTACACGTGAATTTTCCAGGTGGTTACACCAACCCGTCGTCTGACGATGGGCGCTCAACAATCGGTCACAGGCTTCAATCGACCCGTTATTCCTTGGGGCTCACTCTAGAGCCCTGTTAGCAGCCGCAGTGCGACTAGTGATATAGGGAGGATTCTATTACCGGTAGAGACAAGGGAGACTGGAATGGCCATTGTT
The DNA here is from genome assembly GCA_017591395.1 of Schistocephalus solidus. Classification (NCBI taxonomy): domain Eukaryota; kingdom Metazoa; phylum Platyhelminthes; class Cestoda; order Diphyllobothriidea; family Diphyllobothriidae; genus Schistocephalus; species Schistocephalus solidus. Next base: position 348,594 of record WEDG01003036.1, read on the forward strand.
GGCTTATTCGACGTTATCAACCAGCCATACTAAACCTCAGACGTTGTGGCTCATACGATTGAGTACCGAAAAAGACCAGGCAAACCAAAATGTTCATTTTGTTCTTAGTAGCCATCATCAACCAGACATACCCAATCCTAGATGTGTAAGACATGGGATTCTAACGCGGGATCGTTGGTCATTGATTTGTCTAATAAGTAAGTAAAAGCCTTTCCGGGCCAATGTTCTTCATCCGTACTCCATTCTCTACATACGCTACTAGTCGCTATGGGACTCTCTGTGAGCTCTCGAGATTGAGCTTCAAGACCCAATGGAACGAGCGTGTCCCATAACCTGATTGGTGAGTGCCGATGTCTAATTTCTTGGAACACAATGTAGTTGTCCTGACGTTGTGGACACCTCATTTCCATCATCAGTGTTGTGGCGAGGCGTGCTGGCATGAATTTGTTTTGCCTCATCGCTTTTCCCGTTGCTAACTGCTTGGAAATCCATTGGGCCTACTACCAATTAGTCGAGCGCTGGACGTTAGTTACCAGGCCTTGGGTAACGGTCACCAAGCCAAGTTTATGTTCGAAGGCAGCTAATCAGTTCATCTGAGGTCGTATAACTATGAACGTGCTTCTAGGCAAAAAGACAAAACATCGCATGTGGACATTTCAGTATCCTCTTTAGGAAACATTCCCTTTTACACTGCGTGGCAATTTTTGGTCCAATCTGATTATTCGATTTTACGCTAGCTGTGAGATGCGTAACATTCAAACGGTCAAGAGGTATGTGGAATCTTCTTTCAGATTACCAAGCTATGCTAATAATGCGGTCGCCAGTAATCGCCACCAGTGTTATATCAATTTTAATTGAGCTGCGCTGGATCATTTAGCCTTGATGATATGTCCCGACGTGAAGATCGAAATTTCCGAAGGATGACATCTCGAACCTAGAATTTGTTGCTGCTCTGTCTTGGTTAAAATCACCTAGGCCTTGCCTGACTCTGTGTTTAATATATATACATAGAAATATAGAAGATTACATGTTGCAGACCAAATGAAAGGAAGCCTAGAAATTTCAGGCACGCAGTTACTTATAGAGCCCCAAATTCCGCTCGTCTTCAACAGCAGAATCTTCCTTTTCAAATGATTCCTGGAAACAGTCTTTTTGCTTTGCATCGCAGCGCTCCACTCACCTTGAGCTTGCCCTGTGTTTAGCATAAATGAATCTAACTGTCTATTTACTTGAGGTTCGTGCGGAACAGAAAAATAAAACTGAAACTAAAAATTGTCAGATTAGGCAAATTAGAGGCTGAGCGCAATTTTAATGGCTTTGGCAGAATTCATACACGGGCAAGTCACATGTATCGTTAAGATATATAATGGAGAGGTTCTGCTGCGAAAGAATAGTCTTATAAATGTGAACTATTGTACCGAGAAATGAGCAGATTGCGTGGTTGATGGCGACCTGTAGGAGTCCGCAGTCTTGTTATGCATGAGCGGTAACTAAACTGTGCTCACTTTCTTCCTTTGTACCTCCCGAAACGTCGTGTACGAGGTTCAAAATAAGCCCCGAATAAGTTAAAGAGTTTTAGAGGAAAATCAAAAAAACTAAAAAGTCTGTCGGAGAGCACGTGAGACCAATACAAGGAACTAGGTAGCCATTTTACAAGAAGAACATATTTTATGCTTCAGAGTGAAAAGTCGGTTGACTCATCTGCTTTCAGATTGAAAAGCGTCCTATTCACCCCCACCAGTTTGTGCATCCTTGGGTATTTTTAAAGCATTCAAAAAGGCGCCATTGATAATTTTTGCTCTTACGGAGACCAGGTGAAACAGCGTTTGCTTCCCCTTTCAGGACGGAATTAGAACAGTAGTCGTTCCTCATACGATACTGAATATATGGGTTCTATTTGCCTGTATTCACAATGACCTGTCACATTTGCGCATCTGAGAAAAGAAACAATTTAAAATTACGAGGACAGTAAGTGCTGTTAGAGTCCCACGGCAGAAAATGCGAGTTGCCGCGATGCGTCCTGATTCCAGGTTTCAGGCGTGCTGCATCAGTGGCTGGATTCTTCGGCGTCACAATGGACTACATTGCAGGTCAACGGAACCAAAATGGGAAGCCGAACGGTTCCCGGCACGCATTTATCGGACAGCGCTGAGCTTGCTCTGGACCTCAATTATCGCGTCTCGTGAGTGTGATGCAAACGTTTTAACTACTACGCTTATTCCAATCGCTAGTTGGCTGACTGGCTAGAAGAGTTACCCACGTATGGGAAAGGGATGCGAGAGTGAGGCTGAAACTGACGAATCCGTGCTCACAGCTAGCCAGTGCATTCCTTACTAACAATAAACCGAACGCGCTTGAACCAATCACGGGGCGTTAAGATGGATGGCTTGGAATGTTGTCCATCGCCACGCTACTTCGGCCTCCCTCGGGATTGAGACTCAGGTTGCGGTTCCTTTTATGACACCTCCACCTTCTTGATATCTGATGCGCCCCCGCTACATGCAGCAATGTACACATGAAGCAGGGATCAAGTGGTGTGTAAAACGCCCAAAACGACAGAACAATGGGCCCATGACTCAATGTTTGAGCGAAAGGTCACAGATTCGAACCTAGGGCGACGTACGCCTGAGAGTGGGCATGACTTGCTGATGATGGCAAATAAACTCGAAAGGGCCACTCCGGTCTCCTTTGTCTTAGTCGACATCGCATAATCTGCCGGCAGGTTATTTATCTTTGTCTGTCAATGCACCCAAGCCCACTATTGGTTGTCTTGATTTCGTCTTGCCATCAAAACAAGGTAGTCGAAATAGGAGAGTGTGAGGTAGATGCAGCGCATGCCCGCTTCATGATAAACAAAGCCAAGTCCCGGTTACCGATTAGAAGCTCACCTCGTTGGGTAGCTGTGAACAACATTTGACGAATGGTCAAACTGCTGGTCACCGGCCGAGGTGATCCAGCCGGATTGTGATTGAATGAGCATAATTAACCAAGTGGCAGCTGTCGCCGACCGTAATATGAAACGCAAGAAGACGAAGTGGAGTGGGGAGAGGGTTGGGTAGCTAGTCAGCGCCAATGCGTCCGAGGTGCACAGAGACTGATTGCTGGATAGGTGAAGGACCGGTTGGCAGCAAATCAAGCATGGTGTGTAAATCCTGAAAACGCCACAGTGAAATATGAAAGAAATCGGTGACACTCACCAGTCGAAATTTGCTGCTTGATATTCAGCCGAAGAAGGGAACAGTCAATTAATACTCATCCGTGAATAACAGGATGTGCACTAAATGTTGTTTATTATTAGAGTTTATGAGGTTGAAATAGACGACTGAATGAGAAGGGTATCCGTTTTTCGCACTGTCATCATATTGCCCCATATGGGGCCATGTTTTCGTTAGCAAAGGCCCAACGAAATTCGCTCGAGTTATTTACCAACACGTGAAAGCTGTTTTCTTAGTACTTGCACGATAGAGACCTTACGTTGACCACAGGATACAAGAAACTTGAAAATAATAATACACGAAAAAGTAATATATCCTTATGCTGCACGGATATATGATTTGTCATGTTTTAGATGAACGAGTTTCCGATGGTTCAGTTTTAGAAAAATGCTCGCAGGCACAATAGAACTTGGCTTTTTCCCATTCGAAGTACCAGCCTGCTGTAAAAGTTGTTTAAAAGGCAAGTGCATCCAGAAAGTAAATGAATCGAATGAAGGTACGTTTCTCAGCCAACGGCGTAAAATTCATAAAAAAAACCAGTTTTCACAAGGAACTGAATATGCGTGATATAATCATTATAAAATTTGTCAGTAAGACAGTTCGATCATCGGTTCCGATGAGGTCCACCGTATGCCTCACCGCTTTTTGGGCGCGAGGACTGGATTTCCTCGTTGGTACAAAAGGAAAATGATCTATCACTTTGCTGTTGTATATATATTTGAAGAGATTACTGGGTGCTTTACCCTGCTTTTCCTACACAAAATGCAACGATTCTGAGGTGAAAAACTAGTCAGTTTTATGCGATGAACCAGCACGCATGAGCTGGCGTCGTCACGATTGCTGCACTTTCTTTTAACATCTGTATGCATAAGATTTGTACCCAGAGGGTGCACTTTTGCACACTGATGATGCAGTTCGTCTGCCCCAAAGTCCAAATTTCTGTTGAGCACCTTACTGGAGTGACCAAATCTACAGAAGGACTAATGTTAAAACGCATAAGGTTGGAGGAAACACGATTCATTCAGCTAATGATTGCGAGTATGGCAGTATGAGTGATGGTAAACAAGCCAGGCGTTTAAATATGTTGCAGCGCCTTTAACAAGGCCATTGAAAAAATTGCTTGTTGGAACGATCATATATCCCCTGAATGCAAACGCAAACTTATGTAGAGGCAAACTTACTAGGATTTTAAAGCACTTTACATTGGTAAAGCTTGTCATTCTATTAAATCACGTCTTCACATAACAAGCATTTAAGAAAAACAGCAAAATGCTGAAGGTTGCCAAGAGTTTGAGAAGAAAAAGAAGGTTGTTCGTTCACCGGAATCACGGCTTTATTTGTCTGAGTTTTTGAAATCTTACTTATTACTGTTATTTATAAGAAGGGTGGTTTCCATCTTTATTTTCTATCCCATTTTGCTTACCCCTTGCCCACTTTTCTGCTACCTAATTTTCTCTTATATTTTGGTCATTCTACTTTATCTTTTTGCTTTCACAAATATTTGTATGTTGATGTATAAATACGCTGAACTGAGCACTATTCACATAATTTTTTCTTCCCATCGAAAGAAACCCATGCCTCTAATTATTATTCATATTGTGGCTACCACTGGCCAACCATAGTCAAAAAAGTCCAAGTCTCCCATAATGTTCACTCACAACATGTTAGTAGTCCAGCAAAGCTGTGCGCCCTATATATTTATAATTATAGGGGGCTAACTTTCCTTTAACGGTATTCAATCATAACTTAACTGTTGAGTCTACCCTCCTCACACTGCATTTCAGTCTAGTAACATCTCGCCAGTCTTCATAGATGTTAAATGTAAAACAATCTCCTTTAATGCCCCCTGAAACAGGCCACTTGGAAGATGCGCTGTACGAACACGGGGACCAGATCCAGGCATTGCAGGCCCTTTCGGTGGTGCACAGCCATAACAACCACCACACTTGGACGGATGGGTGGTGGCATGACTAGGTTCAGGCTCACACCACAGCAGCCACCTGTGTCAGCCACTTCTACCAGATCGTGCCTCCGGTCTTCTTGATTATATTCTGACATCGGGCCCAAATGGATGAAAGAGTAGCATTGTGACAGATGCTGCACAGGCCTGCTGTCCCTATAAGCTAATTCACGCGCTAATCACAGTCGTTGCACCCAAAAAGGGGTGAGGCATGCGGTAGACCTCGTCGGAACCGATGGTCGAACTCTCTTACTGACTAATTTCATGATGATTACATCACACATATTCAGCTCCTTGTGAAAACTGTTTTTTATGAAAAACTACTTGCATCCACTTATAATTGGTTCCTAATACTCGATTGAAATCGAATATATATGGTTAACGGGCCATATTGCTAACTGCTGGCTCCTCTGTCGTTTTTATAGGTCAAAGAAATCACAGATTTTTTCTACCCACATACATCTGTGCAATGGCATTACTGTCCACAGAGAGCGCGCAGACTTATACTAAACGCCATCTAAAAAAGGTCTTATATCCATACTATGAGCAAAAAAAGGAAACTGCATAGACGTCCGAGTTTTCTTCGCGTACGTATAGAACATTTTGTCCCTTTATCACAAGCGGTTTTCATAGTGCTCGCGCAGTTTTGCCAGAATCAAAACACGCAGAATGAGAACATTTTCAAGGTTACTTAGATAGTTTTCTAGAATGCAAACCCTGAAGCCAAATAGATTTTCCTTAATGTCGCAAATGATGCTTCTGGGAGGAATTAATTCTGTGTAGCACAGCTCAAAGCTCTAGCAACGGTAAAATACGAAACAATCATAGGTTTGTAAGTTGAGAGATCTGGGTTGATAATCGGAGAAAGAAGACGAGCTCATCATTACATATTTATTAATATGCTGATGTTTCGGGGTGGTTTATCGGCTCTCCAGTGGCAAAGTTTTAAATGCCGATACTCGAACAGAACCGGAAGTGACGTGCCATGGCCGACTTCTTGGCCTCGGGTTGATCGAATTTGGTTCGCTGACTCGGCCCAAGGGAGGATGTTTGTCTGGTAGTCTAGCTGCGTGCGTAATGAGCCTGAGTCCGACAAACATACTGTGACACGCCACTTCAGGTTCTTTGCGACAATCGGCAGTTAACGCTTTGACAATGGAGATCCGACTGAGCATGTTAGAAAAAATCTTGTTCCGGTGAGCCCGCCTTATTTGTCAAAAACAAATCTTACTGTAGCTGCTCAGGAGAAAAACATGTGTCATTAAATGCTCAGATATATTCGTCTCGCTCGTTTACAAACCTGCTCATGACTTGAGTTCCTATAATAGACATTGATTTTGGAGTCCTTTTGAGCACCGCCCTTGCACGTTCCCAGTCGCTAACTTTAGGTTATGGATCAAGTATTCAGTTCTAACGATCGCGGCAATGTCAAAGTCTCTCTCTATCCCGCCACAAAATGACAGTTGTTCACACCTGACCATTCGTTATTTGTTTGGTAGACCAACATGCATACATGTTCGGCCAGCTTCGGTGGGCATCCGCTTGGTTGCCCGCCAACATAGGATGCTTTATTAGTGTGTCATTCTTTCACTCGCATCTACCTTCTCTGCCCACTCGGAACGTGGTCCCAGGTTTGCAGCAGTTGCGACGTGCACTGTCCAGCTTCCATACTAAATAATACTTGACACAGTTGTTTTTTTAAATGAAACCTGCGGTAATTTTCTGAGGTGTAGCCTTCAGCGTGACCTTCGAACATTTTCAATCAATCGTTGCAGTTATTCCTGGACTGGATCCACTCCCAAAAGACCAAGAAAGTGCCACCTTTGGATTTACCGAGTTTTTGATATTTAACTCGTCAATAGTTGACAGGATTGACCTGCTTTATAAGTTTCTATCCGCGTGCAGTGGTATAAATATGTGGAATGCTCACGTTACACAGTAACTGGACTCTCCTGTGATCAAACCCAAAGAGGTTTTCGGGAGGTCAATCACAGCACAATTTAAAATAAAACCTCATATAACTACCGTAACAACGAGATTGTGCTGGTATATATCCGCACGAAAAACCTGATGCAATGGATTAAAAGGACTAAAAAGCTTATAGTTACCTAGTCTTTAAGTGCAACACTTACTTTATGAACAGCAGCTAGAATGATAGGAAACCAATACTACCAATGATCAGCCATGATAAAAATGAACACTTACTATGAGGAATGAGCAATTGCCTTCTTTTTTGATTGTATTTTAAGGTGTAAAATATGGATACAGTAATCTCTCGATCATCGATGTTCACAGTGTTACTGATTCAAGACTCCCCGCGAAACTCAGATTTCCGCAAAGTGGTTTTATATATACATGTATACATTAAAGCTTCATACCCATAAAAACTATTTTATATATTTTTAAAGCTTCATGATCCGGTTACACACTTTTAAACCTTATTAATCTTTCCAACACTCTTATAAACACTGTACCGTATAATCTTAACTAAACGTAAAAAGATAACAAAAACAAAAAATTCCGATAAATATCAAAAATCCACAGAACGTATCATAGGTGACGATCCGCGAAGTATCAAGTCCACGAAAAGTCAAAATCGAAGTAGCGATGGATTACTGTAACTTGATTTATGTATGCATGGACTATTTCTTGTCACATAAAATGGCCATTAGGAAAGGCATCCATGAATATGTAAGTTTTTATGTATAACACGGGCTTGTTCCCATAAAAATGACAACGTGGTTCGACTGGTCAAATGTTTTCCAAACGTAAATGAACAATGGAACATAAATATACCACCTGCTGCAAATGGATATATATATATATATTTACAGGACTTGAATCCAAAATAATTTATACTGGATAATAATAGTCTTATTCAATTTAATTGATGATGCATAAGATCTGAAGAGCCGAAGAACAGAGGAGGTAAATCTCAGGTACATATAACCCCTCATTTTGGCATTCACATCTTCAATCAGGACTATATTCAAACTAAGCCAAGTAAGGCATGTGAACATTGCCGGCTAAGAGAAGGGAGACTGAATGGCCATTTCTGACTTATACCCCGTCATCAGCCAGTCATACTCTACCCCAGGTGATGCAGAACCTGGCTGCTGGCGGGGTTCGAGAGTGAGCCCAAAAGCAGAACGGGACAAGGGAGTTCCGCAACTCGTCGGTGAGGCGTTCATCCGCCAATAAGTCAAGTAATGGCTCCAAAATTTACGCCCTGTAATAGGCACTGAGATCTCAAATGCGAACTTATTGAGGCATGTTAGTTACACATGCAAATAAGGAGGCCAGATAGGTTTTACTGGATAAGCCACTCAGCCGCGACTATGAGCCGTTACCCTTAGCTTCCCATGGAAGGTAGGTTGAATGCTCTAACACCCCCAGATCTGAACGCTTTTAGATTCGGGATGATGGCCGACGAAATTTGGTTGGAGTTAATTTGGGAAATTCCCTACATGTATGAGACCTAACTCCTCTGCGCAATTCTCAGCAGTCTGGACCTAAATGACGGTCTCACATTTTCGGCTTACCTTAGTCGGAATGCCCACAAAGATGTTTTCCTCGGGGCAAAATTTCGTATCAAAGCAACTAATGTATCAACATTCGACGACATCAAAATTTAATTTGCAAATAAATAATTCCAGCGATAAAATAAATCTTTAATTAACGAGCAATCTCACTTGAAGTAGGACTTTCATGTAGCAGACCCATAAGCGAGAGGGAGAGAAGGCTACGTTCGCTCTGTAAAAAATTCAGGCGCGACCTCACTTAGTTAATAATCTATGGAATCAAGTATTCTCCTCAGTTGATTGATTTTCCGATTTAATAAATAAATTTATATTTTAAGCACCCTGAGGCACTATCAAATTTTTCGAAATTTCTAACATACTGTAGCAAAATTCTGAAAGGCACAAATTTGACAACTTATTTAAGGCCAAAATATCAATTGACTGGACGTAATCATCGAACTTCGAAATTTCGTCTTCGAGGAACTGGGTATCGATATTGTCGTCTTCAATGACGCACAAAATTTTGAGTTTTTTAATACCGTGCACGATGGGCATAAACTTTGAGGTTCTCCACACTAGACCATCAGCAGCAATGCTACGGACACCCTCTTCCATTGCCTTCATGTGCATCTCGTCGTCCCAAGGCTTGATGTCTAGGATGATGATTGACTAGGCGGTTTTCTTCTTCTTATCTCTCTACCTCTCATTGTTTGCAGCCATACGTTCAGCTCGGCGTTTCTCGGCCTCTCCTTCGTCTTCAGATCCGAAAAAATCGATATTCTCGTCCTCCTCCTCATCTTTCGTGGTAGCGTCCTTTGCGGGAGCTGCAGGACCTTAGGAAAAGATATCTTTGGTCTGTCCGGGTAATTTCTTTCTTTGCTCACAAAAATACTTTATTTGCTTGTAGCAACGGCTGGCGCAAACATACTTGTTGACGGGCTCTTTGCCAAGTGCATTAAACACAACCACGTCGACCTTCCATGGCTGACAACCTTCGATGTAAGGAGGTACTCGTCAAGAGCCCTGACACGAACAACCTTCGTTAGATCACCAAAACCCATACACGCTGCAACGTGGAACTTTGAAAGGCCTTTTTTAAGGTAACAGTTAATTTTTTTAAAAATTATCTCGTCAAAACAAAGTCGGTAGAAAGATACACTCGATAAGTTATGTGGTTAAGCAAGAGTTAAGGAAAGTGATGCAGGCGAGGGTGATATTGAGTGGAGAAAGCGTTCGTGTGCTGAGGAATGTGAATCTGAGAATGCAGCCCTAAAATTACATGAGTCGCAAAAGGTGGGGCCACAGTCAAAACATAGATAGGCGAATCATGATGTGTGCTACGCAGGCTAGACTATCGCTTCCGTTGGTGAGAGCTCGTCTGCCTCCTTCTCCGTGGGCGGTTGAGGCAAAATTGTGTAGATTTTCACACTTTTCGGCTCAAGGTAAGCTGGCATACACCGCAATTGGCGTTCAAAGGCAACCTAATCCTTGCGACGAACGCGGCAGCGCAAGCAGCAGAAAATAAGCAGAAGAATGTGGTTCATTAGGAGGAAAACCACGGTCACAAACATCAGAGGTCTTGAAGAAATATGATGGGCAAATTTGTGCTCACGTTTGCTCATGGCCATTCCAATCGAGTTTGATAGCCTTGGCTTGTCAGAGATAATGTGTGGTTCATTGAAATCCAGTTCAGGTGGTACCGGACAGGCAAGGAGTAGCTTCCGATTCTCGTCATCTGTTGGAACAATGACGTGTATGCGCAAAGCGTGGATGGGCGGTTAATCGTCCTTAGAGTCTCCAGATTGGTCCTTCGGGGTTGAACTCATAAATTCTAAAATAATTTTTGGGCAAAGTCGGACATTCTAGCGGATTAGTCCGGGCTAGGGATAAGAAACTGAAGGTTCGATAGAAGCGCAGCCATCTTAGCACACCGCTTTATTTTTTGTTGAAGGCTCTGGTACCGAGCACTGATCTCGGCAGAAGTCATCTACTGGTTGCTGAATCATAGCCTGAGTGTTCCGACCGGACGAGAGCAAACAATCCAAATAGCCAACGTTGTAGAAGTTTACACAAAATTTATTGCAGGATGCAGCTGCCCCACTCAAAAACTAGCAGAAAATGACAGGAGCAAGCCAAGAGGCAATTTCCTGTTTAGAAATATTTACCCAATTGTAGAGAACCATTTTATTTCACTACTTTGGTACAAAACAGTATAGGCTCGGTAGACAGACAATCTAACAGAGGTGTTCAAACTGAGATGGGTGAACTTCTATATTCTTACTTTTCATAGCAAACAAACGTGTGTGAAAAGAATTTTCAAGTTTCCTAACGGGAAATCAATCTTCTCAGAATCCAGTACCTGAAGGTCCATGTGTACTAAGCTTATTGGTGTTTACCAAACGGATAACACTAAAGTCCAGAAAGCATATTGAAAGATTATTTGTTTTACAAAACTACCCGGAGTTATAAATAACAGTTGTAAATTTTTACTCGTTTACGAGTGCCTTCAGGATCCTTGTAAGCCTTACCTGATTTATGTATGCCATAGGACTAAAGCAACTGATGAAAAGTGAGGTTATATATACATACATATATTGCTGATAGAAGCAAAGATGCGTGTCCCCGGACATAAATGAGAAGAAAAGACGATCTTAGGGACTATAGGTGTATTGTCCTGACCTTTTAAAAGCATACAAGCTTCCATCGTCGGAGTTGAGTATCTTACCGCGTCTCACAGTATTTATAGGGGGTGATAGCCATTTTGTAACACAGGGTTGATTGTACGGGCTTAACTTAACAGTGTACACTATATATATATATTTATATATAGTTTTAGCACCACCTCCTCCCTTCGAAACTACCACCATTAATTCCTTGATTAGCAATCGAGGATAACGTTAGGGCTTGAGCACCCATAAAGTTCGACTAGGTTATCAGTCTGTTCTTTGTAAGTTTTTTTCGCGATTTTGTTTGCCCTCGTATCCCCAACCAGAGCGGATGCATAAGGGTCTGTAATCCAAGGTAATAGATCCGAAGACAAGCTCACTTCCTAAAAATTCACTGTTCATAAGTGGACTGCTTATGCTCTCTATGGCAGCTAAACCCTCATGCACTGTTTGAACCCGAAGGTCTCTCCCAACTTTAATAACTTCTTAACACTTCGTGTCATTAACCTACGACCGAAGATTTTAAATTCTATGTTACGAAGTAAATAAAAACATCCTAAGCCGGTTAGATCACTTTATGACGGTCAGGAAAAATGCCATTCTGTAGCCACTATAATGAAGCTTTGTCTCCTGATTTGTTAGAAGTCAGACTGCAAAAACGAAAAATTTATTCATCAAGGGTCATATATTTTGAAAATAACGAGCCGTGTTCGAGAACGTCTGAATCAGCAAGCCAGTTGATAAATTTATGTGCTGCTATGCTACTTGCGTTTCGGTGCTCTTCTGTATACGAAATGTCTGGGGGTGCATAAACAGAGAGATTGTCAGCTGACGTTCTAGTGATGATTATGTCAAATCGGTTATTAATTTGAAGTGGTCCTGGAATTCAAGTATTCAAACCAAACGACATGTCGGTGATGATATGACTTTGTTTTTCTAAAGATGCGTTTCTGTAAAGGTGGCCGATTAGCCTGCGGTGGAGGGGCACGTGATTGCTCACTTGAAACTTTCATAAAGACGGTGCGCTAAACTATGCTGTGCGAGTGTTAGAATGACAGCAAGGAGCTATAGCTAAGACCAAGTGATGTTCGCGCCCACACCTGTGGTCGAAGAAACAAAGAGTAGCGGCTTTGGTGAACGGACCCTCACCGATAGGTTACGGGCCTAATTCGTCCTGTACCGCCGTGGAACTCACTCTCGAGCCTCTCCAGCAGCCTAGCAGCGGCTTGCATTATAGTTAGAAGAACCTTACCGACAAAGACAACAGAGAGTGCAATTTCTAGCTCTGGCTTATTAACTGTCATCAGCCAGCCATGCCAAACCCCACCTTTACGCTTCACGAGGCTTGGACCTACGAGCTGTTGATTACCTGACCAAAAATCTAACCACCCATTTATGGCTGGCCATTTCAGGCTCCCTTGTCTGTGTCAGTAATATTGTTTCTGCCTATAGTAATGGCCACTATGTGGCTGCTGTCGGGGCTAGAGCCTGGGCCGTAAGGCAATACCGAATGAGTGAGCCCCGTAACCGATCAGTTAGCGGTTACCCATTAATAATAATATTTCCGATCGAAACGGACGAGACGACAAGCCCATGGCTCAATGGTTAGTGCGGTTGACTTCTAATCTATAGATCATGGGTTTCGAGCCTTGGGTGGGCCAAAATTGGGGTTGAGGGTGGCTGGTTGATAACGGAAAATTAGCCAAAAATGGCTGTTCTTACCCCGTTGCCTTTGTCAGGGATGTTATTATACCAATAATGTTTTTGACATTTTATCAGACGAAAAAACCTTCGGGCGGGGAACCTGACTACTGATTCGGATCGACAGAATGGGAAGTGGGTTTTCACCACTGCTTTATCGCACCGTTTTGTAATCAGAGTTCTCTTGACCGCATGTAATTTGCTGGCTCCAATTGCCACGATCTTGACTAATGCATGCATAAATTTTGAGAAAGTAGATAAAGTTTGGCGTGCCTAAACTAAGGCAGCCAGACTCAGATCGGAAAACTGTTTTTTGCAGCAGGCAATGCGTTAACAATAGATTGCCTCTAGGCCTTCTCTTTTGCCTAGCTGTACCGTGAGAGTTTCACTATTTGCACCGTGAAAATAATACAAACTCCGAAAATTCAGGAAAAAGGAAAATAAGGTTCATCTTACGGATCTGGCATCTTTCCTTCTTCGGTTTTGGGATTTGTGTGAAGCTTGTAATGCAGAACTCAGAAACGTTGCCCTGCATTGTGGTTAGTTTATTACATTGCTACTTAAATCGCATTCAGTAGGCATCAAACTGTTTTAGATATTTTCGGTTTGCGGTACAAAGTGTTGGCGTCGTTATCACAGCAGTGACTTTTTGATCATCGGGGTGGATTTGAGTTATGAGATGTTTTGAAGGGGAGTTTAAGGCATTTATGGAATATGCACTACCGCCTGGTTTATTTTGTCTAGTAATAATGACTATTGCTCTGGAATATCAGGGAGAGTTAGTTTCTGAACTTCAATAACCATCGTTTGGATACCCAATAATTCCCTAATTCAGTATCTGTATAGTGAAAATAATAAATATGAACATTCGTTGATGAACGTCCACCGACCGTTAACGCAGCTTCCTCGCCCCATCCTGCCTTAGGGCTCATCCTGAGCCCGCCAAAGCCACATAGCGACTAGTAGTAGTAGTGATAGTAGTAGTAGTAGTAGTAGTAGTAGTAGTAGTAGTAGTAGTAGTAGTAGTAGTAGTAGTAGTAGTAGAAGTAGAGGCAGATTAAATCATTTTAATTGTTAATCAATTTAATTGTTAATTAAGAAATACTTAAAATAATAGCTGTTTTCGATCGTTAACAGTTTAGCGAAAGTGGTCAGTTAACGGTGGCTATGGATACGCTGTGTAACAATCCACGAGATTGTATGAGTTGTTTGAATGAAGAGGCATTTTTGCACGCAGTTCTGGGGCTGTGGACGTGCAGCTGCATGTCCGTGAAGATGGTCTGCCCTTCATTCTCATCCCACATCCATTCCCTGCTGTTGCGCATAACTCTGCATTCATTACCGGTTGTGTAGCAGACATGTTAGTGTCATCTCCTGTGCAGACAGATCATCCATTACTGTAACTCGTCCCTCTTGTACATTTCCTTAATTAATATATGTTCAATTCACGTTCTTTCGTAGTTTAGGTTCAGGCCTCCCTGAATGCTTATCCTCCCTTATCGCCTGGATGAGTGTTGACGTGTTTAATAACTATTCGGCTCGATCTAAGCCAGGATTTATTTGCCAGTATTTCACGTGTCGGTATGTGCTACTCTCGACGGCTTCGGCCGCCGCACGCTGGAATTTTGTGGCACAATTAGTACAGCACACCGTTTTTCACCTTGCAAGCTGCTTCTTAAAGTTAATAGTGAACTTAAACACCATGCTTGCTATTAACCACTCTTCTCCCGAATAACCCAAATTCCTAGACGACACTAGTTTCTTTATGAAGAAGTCAGGATTTTTCTCTCCCAGCTGTATCCATGCCGCATATTTATGTTGATGTTTACTGTAACCTGGCATTTAACACAACTTCTTTTATTATCTGATCGCGCGGATCCTCTGTACTTTCCTTAGACCGCATTTGGACTGCAGAATGCCAGCATGGATGCCCTGGATAAAGAAAGAACGTGAACTCATCGGGCCGGTGCAAAACAGGTGAAAACCTGGCGGATATTCTAAGGATCTGTCATATCCAGAAAGAACGATCAAGCTCAATGTTTCCCTGATCCTATTGAGAAACAATGTGTCACTTGCTATGGACACTCCACGCTATCCGTGGATACGATTGTTCACCCAATTCGAAGATTTCTTCGAGGTTACGAACAGGAGTCACCTGCGCAGTTATTAACACAATCTCAAACGCAAATATACGTAAAACACCAACGAATTTTTTCTTTCGTTCAACGGAATCGTGAACCATGGCAATAACTCGTAAGCGAAATGGCAACGTCTGATATTACGATTGCGTTCAAACGGCGATTGGATTGTTTAATTTTTGAATGCCGACGACTCCCACTGCAAACCTATCTTCTACCAGCCATGCCGTATATTTTCAGATTTCATTCGCTTTGTTAAGGTTAATTATGTCCGCAAATATAACACATGACAATATTTATGCTGACTGTATACAACTCCATTTATTGTCTGAATTGTACGTTAACAGGGTTCACAAGGGGTCCGCCCATAGTTCTCAAATGCAGACCTACATACATGAAAGTTCGGCCACCGAGACCTCAACGTCCATTGTGGCCATCACACCTATGTGGAGCACGGACAGCGACTTAAAAGTGAATTAGATTCTTTTGAGAGCAAAATTACTTGGCTTATACCGCATCCTTGCCCCTTCCCATACCTGGACATGGTGTCATGATCAAGTCGAGAAGACTGGAGACAGAAGGGAGTGCACGTTGTTAATGCGGCCGGAACTTCCCCTAAACGTGGTACCAAACGAGACTTAGATCTCATGGAGTGGGAGCGCATAGAGACTAAATTAGTTAAGACCCGGTGCATCATGACTGTCAGTCTATCAGTGGGTCACGTCACACAGATGCACATAAGGCTGACTTAATGATCTCTGTTATCCCTTCAATTTTCAACCTTCCAAGCCATGGCTTTAAGAGTTCCGTGATACCTTCAAGAGCAGCAGATTGTTTCCAGTGAGGTAAATGCGCTGAGCTGTTGATCGCGGGCTAAAGTCCCAGTTCCAGGCCCTAGCCGCCGTGCGAACCGGGCGGTGGGCTGATACGCGCAATGCACGCATGTATTGATAAACACAATGACCTCGTCTGCATGTAATATATACACGACCTGACCCTGACAAGCATTTGCCAGTATTTAACACAAAATAATGTGAGCAGCTTACCTCTTATACGTGTGAGAATGCCAGAAATCACGTTAAGATGGAGCCATTGTTGGCGGTCAGCATTCCATACGAACACACATTGGGCTGACTGCGAAAACTGACGCATCTGTTAGTTGGCAAAGTTCCAAGCCATGGCACTTAGCGCTCCGTGAAAGAGCCAGGCTTGGATCGTACCTGCAGTAGAGAAAGATCTTAGTCAGGGATCCGCAGATCATACATCCCTCTCTCGTGGTAGATGCCAGTTGCAAATACGTACTGCAATATTTAAGCGTGGCCATGTGCGATGAAGGTGCTGACAAGGGAAAGTTTGTTGGTGTGCTAAAACCGGCGGTGTAGCGCAAAGGGCCTAATAGGCCCATGAAGTACGTGAACGTGCGTAGACGGTGCGGTCCGTTGAGGTGGTTGGGGTGCGCGTATGTTGGTGCTCCTGGTACTGGTAAACCAGTTTCCGTGTGATAGATTCGCAATAAGCCGATAAAGCTAATTTAAGTTAGAATTAATATTTGGTTAGCACAGGGAAGGCACTGTCTAAACAAATATTACTAAAGAAATAAAATCGTGACAATGTGCGCAGATAAATGCACAAATATTTAATAATGTAGGCAGAACTTGTCCTGTTAGGGCAACAGTAAGCGTTGTTCTGAAATGAATAGTGGACTAGAAAATTAGCAGTGAAAAATACTGCAACTGTAAAAATTGAGGCAGAGTTACATAGGCCTCCATTTTCGAATAGAGGGTAAGAGAAAAAACTGCTTAGGAAAATAAAATAAGGGAATAGAGAAGGCTAATACTGCAGTAGAATTTTAGAATGAGATTATGAACTGTCGATATGGTTCGTTCTTGATCACTATAGCGCATGAAACAAATCTCGCCAAAAGGCTTCAGTAAAATTGAGGCTCCCGCATCTAAGGATCCTGAATTAAATTCGGGTGAGGGCAAGTATCCAACGAAATGCGAGCAAGTTAGACTGTGTACGCCCGAATATGTACGTCCGAATGACGTCATCGTTTGAATGACTTGTGGTACTAGGAGACATCATGGTTCCTGGGGACTCAAATAGAGAAAAATAGTTTCAAGAAGAGCTCTTAAATTCCCGATGGTCCTTCCTCGGAGTTATGGAGAAAGCTGCTCGGAAGAGATAATGAAAATATAAGGTTAATAGAATCAGTGTTAAGATAAATGTGCAGTCTTCTCTTGAATGCAGGCAGACTAGTTAATGACCTAATTTCAATTGGCAAGTTATTCCAAAGAAAGCTATACCTAGAAGCAAAGGATAGAGAGCGTTTACATGTGGGGGATGCAGGAGGAGTAATAATAAGCGCTGAATTTCTAAGGTTATCAGGAAGACTAACGGGGGTAATGACAGAAAGCTTGGGGAGAGTTGAGCTATTATTAAGTCGAAAAATGAGACAAAAATCTGCTTCCAGTCTCCGGACCCAAATAAATTTTAATTTCGTCAACTGGCATCTAGTTGAGTAGGAAGTATTTGAAAGAGTCGGATACAGGAGTTTTTTGGGAAATGTCTTTGTACATTTTCAATTTTTTAATGGCTAGATTCGTTCATTAAACCGAAGAAAGGGCAGATAAATTCAAGAATGGAAAGTACAAACAAACGATAATTTCTTAATTTTATTTCAGGAAGGTAGATATTATAAGAAATAAAGCCACAAATATGAGGAGCTTTGGTCGTAATTCTATCGGCATGATGGGAGAACATTCAGTCATAATGCAACCTTCAAAATTAACAGGTTGCGGCAGCCTTACAGGCCCAAAACTCATGTAGCGAAATTTAGAAGGTGAGAATTCCATAAGCCACGTGGAGCTACACACCGGAAGAGCGTCTAAGCTGGAAGGTATTTTTTATAGGCATCGTTCGGCCCTCGAGTTTGAGGAGGAGTACACGCAAATAAGGTCATCAGCATAAATATAAGATTGATAATGTTTAATGATCGATGAAATATTATTTATGCAAAGTAAGAACATTAAAGGACATAACATGGTACCTTGGCCTGTGGCAGCAAGGACAGTTTAATTTGTGTGCTCTACAGTCGGTTGCGGAGATGATACTATGCAAGGTATGTTGGTGAAACTGGCAAGCGCCTGGGAAGAAGGTTGCTTGAACACCAACTTACATTCAACCGCAAAGACTAGTTGTCTTTTGGTTATGGTCACGCACAACAGCTGAAACATGATTTTGCCTTTGTGCAAATGAGGGTGATTGGTCGAGCCTTTGAGAAGATGGCCAGACTGGTGCTCGAGAGTTTGTCCTCGACTGGCACACTCAACCGAGCTATAGACTTACATCCCGCCTATCAGGTGCTTCGTACATGGCTCGGATCAGTTCGGCCAGGGCCAATAAGGCAAACGAGCACACAAAACCAAAAGCCCCAACTCACGAAAAAGCGGGAAAGTGGCCGAAGGTCACATGACCAAAGTCAAAATCTGCCTCACCAATGCGCTCGTAAAACGGAGAACAACTCACGAGAGTAGCAACGACTGATCAACTCGCTGATTGACGTGGGGGAAGACAACAGGCACGCTGCCTTGCCTAAACCTACGACGGGTTCATAGGGGACAGCGATCACGCGAGCCCGCCGGCGTTCAACCTCGGGAGGCCTTAGGAAGGCAGCAGCGATCGGGCAGGACAAAGTTTATGTGTCCACCATGGATATAATACGAGGCACGTGGCAAGACTGACTTACTCAAGACCACCAGGAGCAGCAAGCACGAGACTCTGATGATGGAAGCAAGAAGGCTTTCAAAACGTCAGTACAAATACAATTTGGTCAATGAACTCGCCCCCTCTTCTTCTTTGTCTTCTTCAGGAGATGATGAACGCTATAAAATATCAGGACCCTGAATCTTTACGCATATTAATTCATGCTATGGACGCATAGCCCTCCACTCGGCCCGCAGATGGGAGGCTTTTGCAAGGCGAGAGTAATCCACCTACGCTCAGTTGAAATTCCTGCATTGGTGTCTTGACGAGAACGTCTAACCGAAATACCTTACATAAATACCGCCTGTGAACACTGACCTTTGCCAGCGGATGATGGAAGATTTCAAGAAGAGAATGATCAGGGTGCTAATACGAGATCGTCATCTCCGAATTAACAAATACCACCGTATGATTGAACAAAATGCTTCGATTTTCCAATCAATCTTTACGACGCACTAATTGGAAATCATCAAAACGGCAATCCTAGACAGTGCACGGCGTCACCGCAAATCACGTGATGACCGGCTGTCTGGGAAATTTGAAAAAATCAGTCCGATAAAGCAACCCTCCTCCGATAGTGTCCTGGTTCACAAGTTGTCCTCCCATCGACTCACTCAGCAACAACTAACAGTTATATCCAATGGCGCAAAATTTAACACGAAAGATGCTCGACAAGAAGACTTCATTGCATACTTCGAGTCAGCGCTCCAGAAGTGCACTGCAGTTGAGGAATGCAAAAAAACCATGCGGCAACAAGTGGCAAATCTGCTTCTCCAGCACCAACGTGAGACAACGATTTCAAAGGCAGAATAACGAGAATTTCTGAAAATACGAAAAATAGAGGACATTCTAACCCTCCCCGCAAACAAAGGGCGCTCGACTGTCGTCATGAATAAGTCTGAGTACGAAGCGAAACTGAGTAACCTCATGATGGACAAGGAATTCTATGTGCCATCAACTACCAGTGACTTCAAAAAGCTCATGAACAGCATAGAAAAGACGGTCGACAATCTGAGGAAGGCGGGAGCTCTCACGCGAAGAGAAACGCTGGCCACAAAAGCCCCTGATGCCGCGATGGCATGCTTCTACGGCCTGCTAAAGGTTCAGAAGCCCGGCGTGCCCCTACGCCCCATCGTCTCCTTACGTGTCACCCCAACCTTTGGGCTGTCAAAGTGGTTGTATCAGCGACTTTGTTTCATAACCAAGGATTCGAAGTGGACAGTGAAGTTAGCTGACGAGTTCTTAACACGCATCAAACATCTTGAAGTAGAGACAGACGAGGTAATGGTATCCTTTGACGTGATCTCGTTATTTACCTCTATCCCGCCCGCATTGGCTTTCGACACTATCGACGGCTTTCTCCATGAAATATGACGAGACCGACCAAAAACTCAAACGAGCGCAACTGTGTCTTAAGACGTTCTTCACATTCAACGGCCAGGCCTACGAGCAAAAGAAGGAGACGCCAATTGGCTCGCCTCTGTCTGGACTAATTGCCGAAGCAGTTTTGCAGAGGCTTGAGCAGCTGGTCTTCAGCTCGTACCCCCCGAAGTTCTGGGCCATATACGTCGAAGACACGTTCGTCATAATCAAGACGAGTCACTTGTAGGCTTCCAGGGCATTGTTGAATTCAATCTTTCCAGACATCCAGTTTAACATGGAAGAAGAAGTCAATAATCAGTAACCCTTTCTTGACATCCAACTTTCCAAGCTGGCAGACGGGAAGATAAGGACAACGGTCTACCGTAAGGCAACCAAAACTAGGCGCATCCTCCAGTTCTGAAGCAACAAACCTGTTGGCCACAAACGCAGTTGTGTCAGAACCCTCTTCCGACGTGTCCAAACACACTGCAGCAACGACGGTGGGAAGAAGGAGGAGATGGAGTACTAACATGCCCTTTTTACAGCCAACGGTTATCCAAAGTCCTTCATCCGCAAATGCCTCAGGAAGCCTCAGTTTGAGCGGTCGAAACGAAGAAATGCCAAAGTTTTGGATCGCCATTCCCTATGTGAGGAACGTTTCAGAGGCGACTGCAAGAATCCTAAAAACCTTTTGGGATTTGCGTGGCTCATAAACCAGAATGCAATATCAGACAGCAAGTCATGAAGCCCAAAGACCAGCTACCACTAACAGAACAATTAGCAGTGGTCTACAGCATACCACGCCAAGGAACTAAGACTAGAGCCCTCACAGGCGGTCGCTTAGCGACGTGTAGCATATACTGATTATGTGGAACCGACAAAGACAAGGGAGACCGAAATGGCAAATTCTGGCTTCTTAGCCGTCATCAGCCAGTCATGCCCATTCCCAAGTGTGGAACACCTGGGATTCGAACCCGCGACCTTTGGTAATTGAGTCAAACGCTCTACCATTGAGCCACATTATCAACATATGCTACACGTCGCTAAGCGACTGTCTGTGAGGGCTCTAGTCTGAGTTCCAAAGCACAACGGAACATAAATGTTCCTTAAGCAGATCGATGAGCAACACACTATCATCATATTCCCGATCGCAACCGACAAAGCAACGAGCCCGAGGCTCAATGGTAGAGCGTATGACTCAATTACCGTAGGTCGCGGGTTCAAATCCCAGGTGTTCCACACTTGGGATTAAGCATGACTGGCTGATGACGGCTAATAAGCCAGAAATGGCCATTCCGGTCTCCCTGGTCTTTGTCGGTTCCACATTATCAACATATGCTACACGTCGCTAAGCGACTGCCTGTGAGTACTCTAGTCTGAGTTCCAGGGCACAACGGAACGTAAATGTTCCTTAAGCAGATCGGTGAGCCACACACTATCATCATATTCCCGATCGCAACCGACAAAGCAACGAGCCCGTGGCTCAATGGTACAGCGTTCGACTCAAATACCAAATGTCGCGGGTTCGAATCCCAGGTGTTCCACACTTGGGATTGGGTATGACTGGCTGATGATTGCTAATAAGCCAGAAATGGCCATTCCGGTCTCCCTTGTCTTTGTCGGTTCCAAATTATCAACATATGCTAGACGTCGCTATGCGACTGCCTGTGAGTACTCTAGTCTGAGTTCCAGGGCACAACGGAACGTAAATGTTCCTTAAGCAGATCGGTGAGCCACACACTATCATCATATTCCCGATCACAACCGACAAAAGCAACGAGCCCGTGGCTCAATGGTAGAGCGTTCGACTCAAATACCAAATGTCGCGGGTTCGAATCCCAGGTGTTCCACACTTGGGATTGGGTATGACTGGCTGATGACGGCTTATAAGCCAGAAATGGCCATTCCGGTCTCCCTTGTCTTTGTCGGTTCCAAATTATCAACATATGCTAGACGTCGCTATGCGACTGCCTGTGAGTACTCTAGTCTGAGTTCCAGGGCACAACGGAACGTAAATGTTCCTTAAGCAGATCGGTGAGCCACACACTATCATCATATTCCCGATCGCAACCGACAAAGCAACGAACCCGTGGCTCAATGGTAGAGCGTTCGACTCAAATACCAAAGGTTGTGGGTTCGAATCCCAGGTGTTTCACACTTGGGATTGGGTATGACTGGCTGATGACGGCTTATAAGCCAGAAATGGCCATTCCGGTCTCCCTTGTCGTTGTCGGTTCCAAATTATCAACATATGCTAGACGTCGCTATGCGACTGCCTGTGAGTACTCTAGTCTGAGTTCCAGGGCACAACGGAACGTAAATGTTCCTTAAGCAGATCGGTGAGCCACACATTATCATATATATATATATATATATATATATATATATATATATCCATTCAAACTAAGTGTGCCCCAAGTAAGATTGGATGTGAGGAAGTATTTTTTCCCCAACCGTGTCGTGGAACCGTAGAATAACCTACCTGAGGCGATTGTTATGTCCCAGTCTGTGTATACATTCAAACATCCGCTTGACATACATATGTTACAGTACCACGAAGACTATGTGACTACTTAACCTCAACAATATCAGTGTACCACGTTAACCTGCCTGCATTCACTTGACTGTTACTTCTTTTTTTTGCTTCTTATTCTTGCTACTTTTATGTAACAAATAGGGATTTGAAAGGCGTAAGCCTATTTTCCTTAAATACACTGATCTGAAAAAAAAATAGTTCCAGAAGGATGATTAGGTTTGAACACCAGTACTTTATCAGAGGTCACCAACTCCAGGGAGTAACTATTCTAAAGGACTTGGGTATATGGATAACACCAACTCTCAAACCATCGTCGCACTGTGCGAATATCGCAAATAAAGCTATGTGTATCTTAGGCGCAATCAGGAGGTTCTTCGTTAATTTTGGCGGAGAGCTTTTTGGGCGCATGTTTGGAAAATTTATCCGGCCGGTGTTGGAATAGTGCGTTCAGGCGTGGCGCCCTTTGACGAAACATGACTACGCTCTGCTGGAGAAATTTCAACGAAGGGCAACGAAACTAGTCAGCAGATTGGAATGCCTACCCTATGAGGGCCGCCTAGAAAGACTTAAAATTTTTCCTCCCTCTTATAGGCAATACAGAGGGGATATGATCTTAGTCTTCAAACTGGGCAGAGGAGTTGATTGTGCTCTTCAGATGGCCAACTTTTTTGAATTGGCAAGCATGACAAGTCTCCGAGGTCACCAATACAAACTGAAAGGAAAACACACCAAACTTTAAGTGCGGGCCAACTTATTTTCCCAACGGTTGATTGCAGAATGGAACAAACTGCCAGCATCGGTTGTTCAGGCTGAAAACGTGGAAATGTTTTAAAGAAGACTTGATGCATTTTTACTTGATGGGCACATATTTAGTCGACAGCAATGATCGATATACTAAAACGACTATCGCCATGTAAAATTTGCTTATTTTGCTAGCGTCTATCTGTAGATAGGTTTTTCACAGGCTCTGCCTATCTCCCTTATATATACTGAATTATACTGAATAGTTTTACCTATGGCAAAATATAAAAGTGGATAGTGGAAGTTGAACCAAAGAATGAATTAGGGTAACTGGCCCACAGGTACGATTTTTTATATAGAAAGCCTGTATACACATGAAAAATGATGGTATTTTGCGTTGAATTCCTAGGCATAAAGACGACAGCAAAAGACGTCAATTGGATATTGGTTTGATGCTCAAGCGCGAGAGCTCTAGAGATGACCATTTGCCTATATTAACGTTGGTGTGGTGATTGGTAGAAATGTTCATTTTTTATATTTTATATGCCGTTGCTTTCTATTGATTATTGGATACAAATATTATGCCAACAGCAAACTTCGCTACCCAACGGATTTCTTTTATTTTAGAAACCAGTTATGAATAATGGGCCCTACTTTAATGCCTCAGTACAAACGATTTCTACGCATGAACATATTTTTTCGGGCATTCCGATCGGTAATAATCTTGCTCCTTTAAATAATTTCCTCCTAATATCCTATGACATGCCATAGTAAATACAGCGTAGGAAAGTCCTGTATGTGTCCATACTGAATTCTTATTAGTTATCAAACCTTGGAGTACTAAGCGAACCTCAGGGAATGTAATTTGTCGGGGAAATCAGTATCAATAATGAGACAATACAGATTCGTTGAAAACGTGGCGTCTCGCTGTCATTTTCTTCCGTTTTTGAGGCTTAAGGAAGTCACATAAATAACAAATTCAACAGTTCAGCCATTCAATTATACTTCTCCACTTGAATCCCCATATTCCTCCCGCGTTGCTGCATTTGAGCTGGCCGGGCTGGTGCTGGTAGGGTAAGGCACTTCACCGATAAAGAAACCGATTAACAGGATGCTGGGCAGTCTTCCAAATGACAACTTATATACGCAGTAGGTCCTCTGGGTGGGTTGTAGCCCGCCTAAAGCATATGAATAAAAAAGTACTTTAACTGAGTAATTAAATTCCTTCCAAGGTTGAACAGGCTAAAATTGATTCATTACCCAATGTTCTGATTGGGTCATTCAATCTTGGACGTAAGCCCACTCGAACACTGTCATGATCTGCGTCTTTTAGAGGGGCTTTTCGAACTTATATCACAGGGTTAAGCATGGTCAATATAAATTATGCGATATTCGGCTGCCTTTACAGCATACTTGTTCTTTCCCCTACCGTAACTGCTGAGGAAAATTCTTCTACGGCTGTCCAACTGCGTGCAAGCGTCGCATTTTCCCATGATGTTGCTAACTATTATTTGGATCTAATACGAGGAAATGCGTCTGAAGAGGCAACTGCAGAAGTACTCACGGGCATACGAGGTTAAAAAAATATGTTTTTTTGTTACTTTTTTAGATATGGCACGAGATAGACTGTCAACGCAGTATATTATTCCGGTAAGTACTTTTGCATACTGTATCAGCCTGCATTGCGTACAAATATGGTAGTCTTCATGTGTTCTTCCCAAAGATCCGGTTCTATTACCCGTCGGGATGATTGCCTTTACTTAATAAAAGTACCCGATGAGTCTTAAGAATATAGTCTTTCAACTATGAACATTTTTTTCTTTAAAAGATGCTGGTCAGCATAACACTGTCTGTTAGTCGCTAAAAGCTAATTTATTTTTTTTGCGTTTTTTACCTGCAGGTGTTTCGGAATTTCCCTGGATACACTGCGTGTGTGGTTTTTGGCGTGTTGTTCATTATCTTGGTGCCAATTATTGGCCTTTTCTTCTGTTGTTTACGTTGTTGTCACCGTTGTGGCGGCCGCGTCAAGCTAATGGACAGACGAAAAGACCCATGCCGGAGGGTGACGTATACCATCTTTCTGGCACTTATAACAACGCTCCAACTGTAGGTCGACCCCTATATTTTAATGTCCACGATTGTTTTCCTGAATTCCGCTTGAATTTAATCATCGTTAATAATCTTGAATATACATAAACCGGTTAACTTTATGAACTCAGAATGTCTCCCATGTCATTTATCCATTTACCAGCAGTAGCGTGTTTAGAGGTTGGTTCCCATGCCCTTTACTAAAGATTCCCTGATTATAGTTAATAGGGTGACAGAACCGCTAATGATTAAAATAATTCCGTAACTGCGGTTAAATTGCAGCGGAAGTGAAGGCTTTTTGTGGCATATAATTGAACAACTGTGACTATGTCGTATACAGCTTAAAGCAGTGATATTCCGCATAGTGTCTATGTACCCACCATAATATTCCTAAGTGGATCTAGTAAGCTCAGCCTATCCTCTGCCGTACCAGTCAAAAAGGAATACCAGAAGCTGAAATTCCGCCTAAATAATAGGAGATATTTATCGGACTAGGTTCTTAACTGAATTCTTTGTCGCTTCCAGGAATGTGTTTGGGACAGATTTAGCTTGACAGTACTATAGTCATGAAACGGGTGACCAAATCCTGTCTAAACCTTCGGGTGCCATTTTATTATAGCCAGTGCAGCGAATACTATGCAACATGAATTTTCCTTCCATAACACTTTCTTTTTGCCCAGTCTTAGTAGCCTGCTTTACGGAAGTGACCCAGTCAATTTTCAGGTTAGGTTTTCCACTTTTTTCGGAATTAACGGGATGAGTCATCACAGGATCTGTCTCATGCTGTTTAATTAGGTATCCATTGTGACGTCCGTAGTTCGATCTGAGCACATCTTTCTTTGCCTCGAAAAAAATGTCCTTCAAGCGTTTTTTTCCCTACCTTTAATTCAGGCTATGGATCGAGATTTTATTTCCATTACAGAAGCTTTGAATATTTCACATTATTATAGTTTTCGAATGGTCGTGCATGCAGCTTTTGGGCGTGGTCGAGCGGTCGTGGTTGATGACCCTAACGCTATCAATCACTATCGTGAGCTTTGCTGCGTGAATTTAGGCGAATAAGGATTTAATCAATCTGACTGACTGTAATAGCATTGTTAAAGTACTATGTCAACAGCCTTTAGTGGTTTTGAAGAAGGAACGTTTTGCCAAGAGATTTTGTCAACAGTTTACCTGCTCCACCGATTACAACATGGGCACCGATTTATAAATTATGTTATGTTAATTATGTTATGAAGAGTTTTTCAATCAGATCTTGTAGTCGCGAGAACGGATCCTTTTTGCCCAGCTGAAAACTTATGAAAAGGCCTAGGCGAAAACAACGGCGGTGTTTGAAATCGGCTTTGCGTATTCAATGTACACTATGTGGTTATTGGTCGGTCCTCACAAAACATTACGTGGTTCAGCTGCTCATAGAGTGACACTGTGCCTGCTAGAAGTGTTGCAGATACAGGTGTATTGGAGTCTGAAACAGGGTATCACTCTACTTAACCTGATTATTTTAGTACCGCTGTTTGGGATTCGAACTTCCAAATGTGATAGCTTCTCCTTTTACCTCATCAAGACTGCACCTTGCCAATTTTTGAATATGATGGTCAAGGACTGTTTGCGAATTCCATTATCCACTGCCTGAAATCCGTCCCAGACTGTATAATTTGGGTTGCAGTGCGTATCATTTAATACTGCCGCTGCTGAATTAAGCATAGTATTATGTTTCGACATTTGTCACACGAAGAGTTTTTTAGAACGTTCTGCTACGAACGCGCTCCCAGTAGCCGTCATTTTGGTTTGTTTGGGGTTTTTCTCCAGCTTTTCGGTTAAGTGGAGCGTAGATGCAGGGTATCGTGGACAGCGGAAGCTTCTTAGTGAGGCTTCACAACCGCCAGGAAAAATGGACATTGTCGGACCTTGTGACATCCTATTGGGCCGTCGGTGTCCTCAGTCTCAACCATCAACTCCCTGGTTGTTTATTCAATGTTTGTCCGGGACTGCCTATTCAAATTCTACTTAGTACACATTTATCCATCACTGACTACCGTTCCATTACTCGTCTTTCGTAAACGTACCGAGAAACGGACATCTAAGCTAGCAGGTAGGTTACTCTTTCTGAAGTGGGATTGTACTAGGAGGGCAAAGTAATTCTTTCTAGAGGCTTTATTGCATGAAAAAATGCAAGTCATTTGTAAAGCCGGCTCGTCCGAATGTGCACCATTTTTTGACCTGTAAGCTGTACCCACTTTCTTCTTCATTCCAGCTATACGGCATCTCAACTAAAAATCCTTCTAGACTAGTTTGCATAATATTAAGAATTATTGTGGCTTCCTTATGCCGCGCTGTGACGGCAAAATAACATATCTCAACCGTTGTAATTCGTTATCTGGTTATTGGTCGACCATGACATTTCCTTATAAGATTGATAATTCCTCTGCCATCAAATATCTATCGATATGCTATCATTTTTTTACTTTGTCTGCTCTTTCAATTCTTGCACTTAAAAACGTTATCACGTCGAGTAAATTAATACCAAGGCAAGTTTTTATCTTAGGCTGGATTGAATTTTTCAGTTTACTTTCACTATACTTACAGCGGATGATAAATACTCAAAAAAATTGGCTTACCTCCACAAATCGTTCTTTTTCCTTACAGGGTTGCGATAGTTTTTGCGTTCATCAACTATCAACTTCACTATGAAGCTGTTGTCAGCAGAGATGTAGCTGTTGGATGTGTCCCGCAACTGAATTTCAGTGCTCAGCAATTCGACATTGCTGTAGAGCAGATCATCGTGGTAAGCCACTTATGTTTTAACAGAATACCCTTTGCATTACTTATGTTTAATAATTCTCGAAGACCTCAAAAAAATTCTTCCTTATCTTCACTAGTTCTATTTAAAATGAGTAAATCCGCATGCCGTCCCCTGTTACGTTGCGATTTTACCATACCTTGTCTTTGTACCTAGCTTATGGTTGCAATGCGAGCCTCTTTGCATGCTTCGGCTGCCCTCGGCGTTCCTCATTCAAATTTCATTCTCTCAGCAACCTCAGCGTTTTTTAATTCCTTTCGAGTTTTGTTTATAAAAATAGTTTTGCACTTTTCTTCCGTTGCCGTGACTGTGTATCAACCCGTTGGCGGTAAAGGCTTTCAGGAGATGCTACGCTTCATAGTTTTTTCCTTATATTCTTAAAAATCAGTCAACTACTTTCTTGGATATTTTGAATGGCCGACAGACAGGCTTTGCATGCTGTGCAAGTCTGCTTTCACCATAAACTGATTCATGGTCAAGTTACCATCCTCGCTGTGGGACACGAGGTGGGTATCTTTGTTCAGATTAACACTAAGCCAAAACTACGCAGAAAGAGTTGAACAAATTCTCCGTTTAAAAACAGCTCAATTTTATCTCCGTTTCTCGGATCTCGGTACCTCCTCTCAATAAAACCAAAGTACCCTATTTTAGGTTTTCCGCGGCCAATGTTTCAGGGCTATTCTCATTAAGATGGCTTTGGTGTTGCGGAGAAATATAAAGCAGGCTTATCCGTAGATCCTTTTAATGACAATTTTAAATATAATATAGCAGAGGGTGTGTTACACTATTGACTGAACCTGCAATTCAGCCCACCCTAATTTCGGACCTGTGTCTCAACGTTTATTCTGTCCTCAAATTATAAATCCCCTTTCCTATCTCGTACGCTCTCACATGCGACTTACCCCCGGGAGGTCGACGCTGCGCATGACATCCTCAACAATACTGCGGTTCACTTTGTCGCACGCATATACCGGCAAATGGTCATAATTGGAAACCAAGAGGCTTTCTCCCACTCCGACGTTCACTTACACATGGACGCCCACTGGCTCTTAAGGGAAACTTTCGTACTCGAACATTTGGTCTTTAGCATGATAATAGTTCCACTTCTGATTCATTACGAATTTCTAATGTTACGAAGAACTCGTTAGGTACGACAAAGAGACCGTTAGCACCGATAAAAGTTAAGAATGTTTCCGTTTCTTTATTATTGGCAAAACAACAAAGTACGTTTTCCTGATCAACGGTTTTAAGTAGATTCCAAGAAAATATGCGCGTGTTTATGACTGTTTCTGTGATCAGAGAAATTTATTCGACTCATTAAAAACAGGAAGGGAGAAGAATATTGACCTCATGCATCATCTTGACTAAGTTGGACAGCTTGCTTTGGCCATGGTAAAGCTGGTTAGAACTGATTTCTGATTTTCTGTTGCCATTCGTGAACTTCGCCACCCATATCTCCGAGAATTGCTATGGCCATAGCTTTCGTAATCTCCATCAAGTCATCCAAGTTTCCACTTTATTCGAGAGCCTTTGCTTAAAAACTAGTTAGGGGAACCACGCATTCCCGTTATTAATTAACACGGAAACCCCGTCTGTGTGTGGGGTCGCTGTAAAGTTTTGTCTCGGGTGCGATAAATTCGTGATGCAGAGGTTACTAGTTGGGGGGGAGGGGCAGTATCGTAAGTAATTTGTGTGGGGCTTGCTCAAACAAGGTAGTTTGTGATGGGAGCCAAAAAGGACAGATTTGGGGGTCATCTAGGATTCGTTCGTTTATTCCTCTTCGAGCCTCGTATATTCTCCTCTGACTTCCAGACCGGTATTTTATCGAGTTGCCTTGCTTGAGTCGGGATGGGTGATGACTGGTGGTTTCAAACTTGCTCGACCTTAGCCACAAGTGCAGCCTTAATGCTTTTTTTGTGACCAGTTTGAGGATCTTATATTAGTCTAAAGGAAAGGTCATGTTCACGGCGCATGTTAATCTCCTATCTCTTCATTTTTTAAGGCCGCGAAAAATACTTCCACAATAAACTTGGACAACCAAAAGGCCAAGTTCGACGCTATGGTCGATGGTAAGTTCGCTATCTTGCCACTGAGTCACGCAAGTATCGAAATATCTTTTTTTTTCTACGCGCAGTGTTAGGTTAGCGGGAAATCTGAGTCATCTTTGAAATTCTACCTCGAGGTTTACAAACTTTGCTGATGTTGTTCGTACAAGTAGAAACGTCTACGCTGCCAACCTATTTCTCGCATGCTAGGCATAGGGCCATGGACTATATGATAGACCATACCGACTGCACGGGTCCTAGCTAAAAGTCCAGACGCATGTTTTGCCGATCTTCTGCCGCCGAATGACGCAGCTGCGAGAGGTGCGGCTCACCAGTGGGTCTGCCAGCGGTTATTCCGATGTGGTTAACGGACTTTGGCCAAAATATTTATCAATTTTTCAGACTGAGCCTATAAAGCCTAGTTCTGACTGATTTACTCCAACTTAGCGATTAATTTCTGAGGAGATTAAAAATATGGTTGTGCTGATTTAGCCGTATTCTCCTCCCAATTGCCACCACCTACCCTGTCCGTCCATCCTGAAGCGACATCAGCCTTTTTGTTTCATCACTGAATTTCCCTAATAGGCAGATGACCTGCCACATCCACCTTACCACGTCCGCTTTCTATGGGCTAATTTCCGCCCGGGACACTGAAGTTGTTTGGGTTCGACAAAGTCGGTTGCACTATTTTTTTGGGTGTTTAGTCGAAATCTGACGTTCCTCTATACATACCCTTTGCTTGGTTGACTTGGGATTCCCAAAATTTATATTTTAGTAAACATTTAGTACATCAGTTAGGCATTAGAAATCATTTTAGTGAAATTATTGTACTGACTTCTGCCCTTATCTGGTTTGTACTTTAGGTCGCCCCCCAAATCCGATCCAACGCTTAGTTTTCTCTCTCCGAACAACCCAGGCACCTATTAACCCTCACAACTTGTAAACAGTTATGACTTTAAACGTGTCCAACTAACGGGATACTTTGGCCCTTCTCACAATTGAAGGCCAGGTTTAAATATCTCCTTATTTATATAGCCTTTATGACTCCATAAATTCCGTAAGATCTGAGGCTCTTTTATTGACCACTTTTTTGCGGAGTTAACGATCAGGGCGTAAGTAGACGTAAATTTGGTCTTCTGAATTACTGTATCCGCGTCCCGCTACAGTCATTTTGCCTATCTTCCCATTAGAACGTAGCAGGTGCCTTACTGTAACCACACCCACTTATGACCACCCACTTATTATTAGTGCATTGGACAATATCAGCTTATATAAGAAACTGGGCAACTTCGCTTCAACCGCAATGATTTCCATAACAGGCCTTTTTACCGAAGTAGGTGTTGACATCCATGCCGGTAGCGACTCAATGCTTGCTTGGCCCCAATTATTGGAGTTGTGTCAAGGTTTTTGACCAATCAAAATGCGGGTTAGCAAACAATAATTGGTATTTTACAAAACCGCAAACGAATTTCCTGGCCGAAAAGTGATCATGACAACGACGAGGATTTCAGTGACAATTTTCGGCTTATTTGTTGTCATCAGCGCACCATGGACTTTTGGTGTGTGCACCAGTGCCTAATCGATGGGCTGCATTCTGTCCGGTATGAACCTCTTCCATTTGCACTTTTTGCATCATTAAGGTAGGATGGCCGATCTGTCCAAGGCATTGGGTTCATTTTAAAGGTACTAGTAATAGCAATGTTCACATTTTATGTGATATTCTTTATTAGATTGGCGATAGAAAACAACCGGGATTTTTCCGTAATCTCTTCCTTACATCAGTCAGAGATGATCTATTTGACCTATCAAAATCTGCCTAATTTTTACAATTAATAAACACGGAATGACTCCACGCCACAGAATTTAATTGTTTGTTTGATTATCTTTTTCAAGTCAAAGACGTGATGTTTAGTTTCTACGCTGCTGGCTTTGTATATGCGCACCTAATTACTTGTTGCCTAGCTGGGCGTTATTCTTGTACGCTCCTGTCAACTGCGCTTTTATGTCTAATGGCAAAAAGCACGGGGCTTACTTCCACATATTTTTTCTCGTTGTTTGTTTGCAATAATCCGTCCACTTATGCGTGCTGGTGATGTCAACAATGACAGCAAGATCAAGACTAGGAAATCACGATAGGAGACCAACTTATCTATCGACAGTAGAGAATTTTGGCAGATTTGAATAATTCATTTGACCCACTTGTGAAAAATTCGGCGGCTTCGGTGGGATTCGAACCCACGCCACCCAAGTTTGACTAAACTCACGGCTCCCGGTGGGGCCTCGTAACTCAGTTGGCTAGAGCGTTGGTTGTACTAAAGCCTTTTCCCTTACTGACGTGGGTTCGACTCCCACCAAGGCCGACGAGTTTTTCACAAGTGAGTCAAAGGAATTATCTATCGATGCTTCAAGAGTTGGCGCCATATCCTCAAGTTTCATGTGTATGTCGGTAGAAGCTTTCTGCCTATATTCCTTAGCCATGCTCATACACTCATTTTTAATCAACAGCGTAAATGGGGAAAATGTTCTGCGCAGAATAGTCTTGACACTTCGACTTGATGGACCTGAGAATAAGTGGGGTTGCTTCCGAGCAGATCGCCCTCGTAATCCAATACTTACGCAATAGATCAGGTCAAGTGCAATAGCCGAACTACGAATATCCTCGGTAATGCGATCGAAGCTGAGTCGTGTTCAAGTTTTCTTGGTGAAACACACCGCACAATTACGTTCACCTTAAAGTTCCCCGCAGACTCTTTCTGTCTCAGTTCTTTCATCTTAGTCAGGAGTAGTCTTCTGTTCCACGCACCAGTATTCATCTCATTCTGTTTTTTTCTCTCCGACAGATGGACTGACGGCCTTCCAGAACGATTTTGTGCGAAATTCCAGTGCAACTGAAGTCCTTCGCCTGCAGCAGGAGTTTCAGAGTGGTGAGTTCACAGAAACACGCAACATACAGGGGGAGAGGGAGGTTGGCGATAGAGGGCAATTTTATGATCTCCGCGTGTACTTGTGACCCTGGCTCCAAAAATAGGGTCCTGTTACTCTAGACCTAAAACGAAGAATTTCCGACTTAAATCTAATTTGTTTCAACCGAGAATCTAAAGCTTGTGTGCATGTGGACAATAAGGAATATATGTCCGATCAGCTACTTCCTTCGATCTAACCTCAGTTCGCCGACGGATATTGGGTTGGGACCCATGCTACGCAACCCTTCCTCGTGGTGCATTCTCTTCGCTGTTTAAACCCTCATGGCGACTTCCAACTTAGTTTTAAAGGTTAGCATTTTGTGATGTGAGTTTCTTTTCTTTACCGTGAGCAAGCCTACGATAACCACTTATTGCGTTTTTTTGTTACCGTTAATTCCGATAGTATTATGGGAGCGTTCGCAGCCCGGTGCAGCTAAGACTTCAAGCGTTGCTGGCTTTCTGCTTAAACATCGTTCTCCTTGTATTAGCGATCTCCGGAGATAATTGGCGAACCTGAATGTCAACAGCATTACGCCCAACTGTACTTCACTGTTTTTGGCGGCTGTGGACAATCAAGAGGCCTCATACTCCCACCGGCCCTCAACCATACGCCTTAACCGTAATGCGGCTAACAGAGTTCGGTACACTACACAGTTGTTGTAGAACATCTATCTACCAACTCTGAAGATTGCTTATGCCCTGGGTACGGAGCCGCGTAATTTTTGCTGACAACCATCCTATGGAAATTCTTCTGTTTGCCACCTCTTTCCAGGCATTATACTTAACTCCTGTTTTTGGATCTTCGAAACTCACAATGGCCATCCTTGGATTTTGGTTTTGGGGGACCAATGAGAGTCTTTGGTGGTAGGTGTGTATGTAGGCCCACGAATAGTCCAATTAGAACCGTAGCGACGTGCTGGTAATCAGACTGGATGGAGGGTCGTTTCTTTTATTGTATTTTGTGTTCAACTGGCGTCAGTCACTGCAGGTTATTCAAAGTAAATTTTGGGCAAGTGAAAACGTTTGCGAAGTTAGGTACGATAGATGGCAGGACGTTGCAGTGTTTATGGGCAGCGTAAGCGTAATGATCACGATAAGCGCGTTGCGGGCCGCATTTATCGTTCTCCACGTTAAAATCGCGGAGACCGCAGTGATGCATAAGTCGATGTGATCTGTTGGTTCTCGTCGAATACGTTCTGAGGTTTGTGATGGGATCGGTTATGAGAGGACATGCCCGGTAATTGGTGTTAATTATGTGATGATGAATATGAAATGTCCAACTATAACGATCTTGACACAGGACATACGATCACAGCGTGGCCAGGTGTGGACGAATTGGTCAGTGTAACTCAGATTTTTGTTGTTGTTGTGATGGTTGATTCGGGGAGATTCCGCAATACCCATGTAAGATTTGGGTTTGATTATACAGAATACAGGCAGCAAAGGTACTAGCTAAAAGTCTAGGCATGTGTTTCGCCGATATTCTGCTGCTGCATGGCACAGCTAAGAGCGGTTCGGATCATCAGTTGGTCCCCTAGTCTTCCCCGTGAGCTTTGAATATACCTTATCAGCGAAAACCTTTAGGAAGGAGTTTGCTTTGGTAGGGTTGTCTCTTAGCATCCCAGGATTATGTTTTACCGTTTTCTCTGGCCGCCTTCATTCTCCTGCTTTCAAAGGTTATGAATCCATCTCTTTAGTAGTCTACCATACCCGCAGCTGCTGATATAACAGGCAGGGCCTGTCCTGGGGTCATGTCTTTCTAGCCTTACCTTGGTATTCTTCATATTTATCCATGCTGTTTTTCATGAAAAGTTCAGCTTGAGCTAACTGTAGTCATTGACTTCAGACAGAACACTGCTTGCCTATTAATGAAATGGCTCGCCTTCTTGATTATGTTCATTTACGTTCCTACCATTAGCCAGTCCCGGCAGATTTCCTTTACCAGTTTGGGTCTGATACGCGCATTACATGTTGGTTCTGTTGGTGTGAATTTGCCTGCTTGGCTGCCTCTCCAGTCGATGTCCCAATCAGAGCGATCCTAGCTCTACTTGTGAGGTTACATGCATCGAACATTCTTGCATATTCTTGACTGGTCACCCTCCCCTGTTCCATGGAAGACTTGTCTTTTGTGTCATCTGTTGTACTTGCATACGTGTCTGTGTTTGGCACTTTTGAGGTGCGCAGTTTGCTAACGCTCTGCGGGTTTCATGCAGAATTTCCACGCTCCCTCCTCTGCGCACCCTCCCCTGCTGAGTAAAAAAGCCTTTCAATCTATTTTTAATCTAACACAGCGTCATCGTAGCGTTCAAAATACGTCAGGTGCTGCCGTAGTTTCAGTGTCACCGTTCCCAAAAATCATTTCCCCCACGTCTCCCGAGAAAAATCTGTCGCTTACCATTGACTATGCGCTATGGAAAAGACAGCCCCTCTAGTAACCATTTTATGGCAGTGGTTAATTATTTGATTTTCACTGCCGCTGCAGTTTAACTGTACTATTACGCACCAGACATGTCTTGTGGGCAATCCGAGGTTGTTGGTGGTTTCGTCCTTTCGTAAATTTCATGCGGTTATGTTTAAAGTAATTATTGTCACCAACCTCTTCCACCGCACTTCTTTGTTCCACAAACAGGGCCTAGCTTTGTTCTCACCGTCTATTTAATGCTTATATCGAAGCGTCTCGTGCACAACATGATTTTTAGTTGATAGAAGAAGGTGGGGTGGAGGCGTGGTACTTGAAGAGTCAAGAGGGATGATAACGTACCCATGTTCTCATCTCTTCCTCACTTCCAGTTGTCTTCCGGTACGCCGAGAACCAATTGCCGCCTACCACCTGGAGAGATTTCATCAAACAACTACGCGATTTGCAAACAGAATTGCAACCTCATGCACCAAGCCTTCGTGCTTCCATTGCCGAGGCTCTGAACACTGGCTGTGAAGTCTCCAAGATCACAGCTTGTCGTGAACTACGCACTATTACCCTGGAACAGTTGGAACCCAATTTCACACTCGAACAGGTTCGTCACTCCTTTAGACACTGCAGTTTTGCTTCCTAGCTTAACGTACTCTAGCTTCCCTACTGCTCTACTAGACCTAGTTTGTTAAACCACGTTTCGGTGACTATTGAGCATGTGGTCCCACTGGGAGAACGAGAGGCATGCACTCCCGTAATACTGGTAATATGGGTTTTATGAATGGGGTAAACGAAACGGCCGAATAGCTGTTCTCGGGTAGCAAAAGCAAAAATCGACATCTACGCCCTTTAGCTTCTTCAAATACACCCATTAAAACGTAAAACACCTATCGGCATAAATAAAGAAAACGTTATCAAAGAGTGATGCTTAAGTCAGGGGGTTGTATCTGACCGTTTCTGGTCCGCTAGGCGTCTTTTCCAACAGTATTTGGCACTTTTTTTCCAGCTCTCCGTCGTACAAATGAACAGGCTTTACATTGAGCGTAGGTTCAGTGTTGCAAACGACTGACATCCTTCTCATTCGTTTTTAGTTTCAGTCAGATGATGTAAACAAACTTTTGAACTTACTGGCTTCATCCCAGACCGACGTTCACGACTTGGATCAGGTGAGTATGATGTAATGACTGGTTTGTCGGTCGCCTGTTTTCCGTTATATTTGCGTTCACTGAGAGCGTAAACCACGATTCATGTGCATTTGAAAGCCCATATTGGTTAGACTGCTGATAATATTTTCACAATTGCATGCCATCAATACCTTGTCTCTATTCTAGTGAAAAGACGGCTGCTTTGCTGTTCTTGCCGGAGCAGCATCACAACCACCACTGGCGTTTAGCATCGTTTCGCCTTACTTATGTGGTCACAAGAATCTGGCCACTTCAATAGCAATTGTTTTGGGTTCTGAAGATACAGGTTGGTGAGGTTGAGCATTTCTAATGAACAAGTTCCACGACTGTCTGTGCGGAGGGTTATGAGTCGGTGGATGGGTGCTCACCGATCGGTTACTGGACTCATTCGTCCCGTTCTGCCTTGGGGTTCACTCTAGGGCCCCTCCAGCAGCCGCACATTGGCTGGTATTATGGGCTGAAGAATATTACCAAAAAGACAAGGGAGACTGGAATGGTAATTTCTGGCTTATTAACCGTTCTTAGCCAGTCATACTCAACCCCGGGCGTTGCACCACCAGAGACTGGAACCCGCAAACTGTTCTGACTTATTCGTTCTTCGGGCGTTACATTTCCTCGGCATTGTCGGGTAGTTCTTCTTTCCTTGCTTGTGATCCATTACATATTCTCCCAAGCACTGATACCGTGCGACAAACGCTACATCTCATAGCCAAAACGCCGTAGAGCAGTGTCAGGAGAAGTTGGTGTCGCATTGTGACAACTACACCAGCGTAGGCAGATTTACTCGTGCGTTAACGCTTCTTATGACTAAACTGCAGCAACTGTCTTGAAACGTACCGTTATTTGACCGTATCAGGTGTGTAAACATTCTCGTCTAACTAGGTCGTATGCACAGGACAGATTGTGAGCGTTGTTTGGTATCGAAACATACCGAGTCGAAGACGTTCATGTGTATGATATCTTTTGCCAAGAATGAGGCCAAATGTGTGCTACGTTTGCCAGCCAAAACTATTAGCTATTTTGTTATTGGTTGTTCTGTCCTAAGGTTTGTGGTCATTCCATAGATTTATTCCATGCACAGTTCGCATCAAAGTAAAATATTATATAATTATTGCATGTTGTTACTTAAACTATTCACTGCAGGCGGTCGTAAGAGGGGCTCTTTGCCTTGTCATCGATAGCGCCACCGCAATTGCTGCTCATCAGGAATTCAAGATCAAGTTTTTAGCGAATATATAGGAGGATGCATTCCATCTGACCTTCATTTGTGTTCTGTCCTTTCCCTATCACTGTTGAACTGTCGCTAGAAAACCACGAAATCATATTTAGTCGAAGTCTGTGAGCCTTTAACCTTTATTATGCTAATAACGCTTCTCTGCCTGGTAGTCTTTTCGTGAACCTTCAGTTCCCCTGGCTGTCTGTTTTCAAGGGCAGCCTAAGTGGGCCTTTAGAATTAATTCAGCTACACTTGTGGAAGCGGTACGTCGTGTTTGCAGGACTATCTTCTGAACTAATTAATTTTGCCATACGACTCCGACTCGGTCGACCGCTCACCAACTTTCAATCAGCAGTCGATCTCTCTTACCAACAAAATGAAAGAGAATTGGACTGGCCGCAACGTTAAGTTTAGTCCTAGCAATCATGCTGACTTTCTTTAACTGGCTCTCAGTGTTTTTTTTTGGGGGGGTGTTGGATGCTACTCGGCGTTCGCTGCAGTTAAATTTATATCTATCTAAATTCCATAGTTCCCGCAGTATTTTTTTCCGAAGGCTGTCTTCTTTTTTTATGCAGACAGCGGAAGTACAGATGCTGTACTTTCTCTAGTCGGCTATGTACCACATGCTTGTCTCCGGACGATTTTTTTCGGCGTCAATGTTAACCGTAGAACACAGTCCAACTGAAATTCATGGGGCTAATTAGTTTGCTGAGCATCTTAAATAAAAGGCTGGACATTTCCCTCCACTGTGGTAAAACAAATTCGTTTTCCGCCGAGGTTTCTCTAGTTACATTGTTTTTCAGTGCTGCCTACCCGATCGACCGGAGCTCTGCTCTCGGTTCTATTCCAGTCGACAGCCTGTTGTTTTCTGCAGGTCTTATGTCCACAGGTGACCATCTCTGTCTGTTGCTCTGGCACCTGCAGTGCATCATTCATGTTCGTTCTGTCGGTTATTCACTGGTTGATAACTCGAGAAATGTCGTTATTCTAATCAATTACCTTTGTTTGTCTGGAGCTGGATAAAATGCAGTTGTCACTGTTGCAGGCCTTACTTTTTATCACTCAGAAAATGAGGCGCATTTTTTAATCCTCCAGCCTGTTTAACTTATCGATTTACGCTTCAAAAGACTGCCTGGAAATAAATGACATAGTCCGGTTGTGTAAGCATAGTTTTCAGTCTTTCATACTTTTTTCGTCTGGGAATTTCCTCTCCCCCTTCAGAAGTGACTCATATTTTGAGCCTCTGGTGAAAAGCTGTATCTATCTTTCCACGAGTGTTCCGTCGCCAGCCTCGACTGGTCTTATTAAATTAGTTTTCCTTCATACAAACTACATTCCGGCCCTCCAAATTCCAAGATCTGATGAACAATCAGGTATTCATTAATACAACCTTAGTCGTCTGTTCTTTCTTAACTATTTGTACTTCCCCTCTGTTGGTTCATGAAACTGACTTTGTGGGAATTCGAATTTTTGTTGATTGGACTGTATGCCAACAAAAAGCCAGTTTGCCTCCTGTATTCTCGACCTAACTGTCTATTCTGCAATTCCTCTGGGACGTGAATCGTTAATTTAACGTCTGCCAACCTCCCTTATGCATACTCAGGAAAACACATGCGCTCATAACTTCGTCAACAGGTTGGAAATATTTTTTTAAATATATTCTTTTCGATTCGCAACCTTACTGTTAGTCAGAAAGTATACAACATTCATTTTAGGCTTAGGTTTAAAAGGAGAGGCCGCTAACACCTCCAAATATGCGTAGTCGCTGCACATCGGCCAACTACCGAAAATCCCCG
This sequence comes from Schistocephalus solidus, assembly GCA_017591395.1. Taxonomy (NCBI): domain Eukaryota; kingdom Metazoa; phylum Platyhelminthes; class Cestoda; order Diphyllobothriidea; family Diphyllobothriidae; genus Schistocephalus; species Schistocephalus solidus. Next base: position 388,701 of record WEDG01003036.1, read on the forward strand.
TTGCAACGCCTAAACATATTGCCACAGGTTACAGTAGCCAGTGTACGCAATCCTGTTCTGTGCGCATTGATTAAGATTGTGCGGGCCCTACAGCTACCATGACGCAAAACCGCCTCCGAAAATGAGCGTCCGCAGACGCACGCTCATAATGCATTTCCAGCGGCGTAGTGTCAACTTTTCGTCATGCCGCTTTCCTTCACCGGCCTCTGCAAACAGGCTTCTCTCTCAAACTGGGCGTCCGGTGTAAAGCATGTTCGTTGTATGCGCAGCAACAGTAACCTTAGTCATTCACTCTCCGTACTTCGGGAGTGGCGTGTCCAAATGGTTTCAACTAACTTGCCAACCGCAATCCACAGCAATTAAACCAAGCCTATTCATGGGGTGTCAACAAGACTTGACGAAGTAGGAAGTGATTTGGACCACTCAGTGTCGCAATGGAAAGGCGTCTCACATCGAATTTAAATTGCCTGTTCTGCCAGTCTGAGAAAGAGATTAAAACAGCAGTTCCTGCTCGAAACGCTTGAAAATTTGGCACCGTTAGGGAGGTACTTTACCACATACCGTTTGTCCTCTAGTCGTTTATGATCTCAGTTTCCTCTTTGCTTCCTCTCTGCATCATTTCGTCGTTTGGTACCCACCCGCGTGCGCAACCGGTTATTCTGCACTATGCGGTCCCATCAGTAAGCCCGCGCAGGCAAATCTAGGTTTGCTGCCCTGTAATTTATGTTAGATAGCACCTGCGTGAGTAAGCGCGTTACTTGCAACCTCGCTGTGCTTAACCGACGTCTTAAAATGGATTCTGAAACCGAGGGCCTGCTCATCCGTACGGCGCTCTAGCAAGCGCTCGCCCAAATGCGACAGTATTTTGCTCCTCGCGACTCGGACACTAGTCATCGTCAGTGGGTTAATTTCCACCGTCTACTTTGAACCGAGTCACAGTTTTTCAATATAGCTTCTGTAATTTTGTAGTGAGGTATTGCCATTAGCCGTCCCTTTTAAATAAACCTCAGTTTTGTAGCGTGTAGTGCAACCGAGAATGTTACGGAACTTACTTACGGAATAATGTCAAACAGATAGCTTCAGGTGTAGAGCAGGCTGAACAGATTTATTCGACATTTCCTTGCACTCATCTGGGTGAACTAGAGAGAAAAAATATCTAGGCGAGTACAAAACGTATGCTAGTAGTAGAAGTGGATTTAATACACAGAGAAATATTTAATACATTAGGAAAGGTGCGGAATTACTTCCTGAAAATTCTCCGTATGTATGGAAGTTGGTGACATTGTCATGCTTCCTTAGTAGCCGGCAAATAGTACAGCCCTGTGAAAAACCTCAGGGACGGTCTTGAAGGTTGCTAACGCGGAAAGAGAGAGGAGATCGTTACGGAACAATTTGGAGTGGAGGACGTCGGAAGTTACGACCAACCGGCCATTTTCGCTGCCACGAAATTACACCGATCCCATCCTGAATTCCCCCGAAAAGCATCTTCCGTCTGTTCAATCAACTCTGTTAAAGCTGTAGTACGTTACACGTAAAAGACTGAGTGCCGTACTGAAATCTCGCAGCTGGCATTTAACAGTGCGAGATACAGACAAGGACTCTTTAAAGAGTTGATTGGAACAGGTCAACACAGTGCCTATAAAGTGCAAGCTTTTACCAGTGGACCAAACATTTTTCTGCGAAGCTCTACAAACAATTAAAGAGGACACCGTAATATCGTTTTCTGACTTATTTGCCTCGGCTGGACAGTTTTACTTAACCGAGTCCGCAAAAAGAAGTCCGTACTTTCTTATGGAACTATCTTTGTCCGTGGTTGTTTTTTGCTGATGTTCTATACTAAGCCAACACGTTTACAGTCACTAGTTTAGCAACTTTTTATTGTTTAACGCTTCCCCTTGTTACGAGATTATTTCTTGCTTACACTTCCTGGGGTTTCCTCAGCTGTTTGCCACCGGATTCGCCGTCCCGATATTTTTTATTATGGTCTTAAGTTCTAGCTTATTTTATGTCCCTGCGCGACCTTGATCATGGACGTCGAATGTCATTTAGGAGAAAATTATCTTAGTTTTTTACGGAAAGTCGAAAGTCAACGGTGCCGTCTTTATTTTTGTACGTATGCTTCACAATTTTGTTCATATGCGTCTTGACTTACTGTGGGTTAATTTATCCTTATCCTTGCAATTTGTTGCTTACTCTTTTGCCTCTTCCATTCTAGTTCAATAACACCATTCAGTCGATGAAATCAGACATCAAGCGGGAGCTTCAGCCAATCCTCGATGGTAACTACGATGTCTACGAACGTCGTCCGTATTTCTACATCAAATTTTTGACATGCTGACCTAAGTACCTTTTCCTGAATGTATTCTTATTTTAGTTACGTCCACCCTATGTGTCTTTTTCGGGTTAACCGCATATTCATTTCTGCTGTTATTGCTATTGTTTACTCTTTAATCATAGGATCCGACAGTTTTTGTGCAGCCTCGGTTATTTCTGAATACTGTGTTCTTCGTGAGTTTTTGTAAGGATAACGATTTCTTATAGGCATTACTTAAAATTTTCTCCAATTTAACACTCATTTGCTGGATGCTCTGGCGCTCACACTACAAGTAATTTCTCATTAGTACTAGCCCTGCTCAGAGGTCGAATACACAGAATCTAGCCTCAGCTATCGTTTTATTCTACTTCAAATTTCGCATTCGCGTCAAAAATTTACTCTCACACAGATACGTACCGTTGTGTGCACCCTGCGTTAGTTTGTTGTTCATGGGGGCACATTATGAAAGCAGAAATGTGAAGACAACCATGCATTTGGGCCCACCTTTTAATTTGAATCTACGCTTATTTTTGTTTCTACCACACCAATAAATGCGTATAGACACAATCAGCGTGCATAGTCGACGCATAACTTAACCAAAGGATAAACAACATAATAGCACGGAAGTTTTAGTACCGTCTCTCTCCCCTCTGCAAGTAGACATGCGGATCGTGATTTGCGGTGGTTCAAACAATCATGTTAGTTCATTTGTCACTGATCATGCTGCCAAGTTCGACCGGTGCAAAAGACCTTGATAGGCGAAGAGAAGGTCCAAGTTGCTCTCATCATAGTCCATACTTAGAAAGAACTTCACACATTTTCTTCTTTGTGCTTTGTGCTTTTAAGGGAGGTCGGTTTTCTTTCTCTAACTTCCCAGATTCACACCCCCCCGCCTTCTTCAGAATTGTTTATCTAGGTTTCACGCGTATGATAAGCTCGGCGTTTTTGCAGATTTCTGAACGGTTTCCTTATGGTTCGATACTGACTCCTCATGGGAGATCACAATAGGCATGAAAAATTTGTGTTGTCAAAACTACTTTTTTCCTCAGACTCTTATAATTATACGTTTTTAGAGATTAATACGAACCATACTTCCATACCAGTACGTAATTATTTACCATAATGTATCGGTTAAAGCACAGACACGCGTGTTTCGCTGATGTTGTGTTGCTGCATGGCGCAGTTCCGCGGGTTCGGCTCATCAACGGGTCCCCACTGCGTTCCCCGTGTCTTTCCTGGTTTTTGAATTCTGGTTTTAATCCTGCTTTATTTACTTTCTGAAGAGTGCGTGCATTAATTTCTTCGGAAAGTAAATAAGATGGAATGGAAAGTGGATTTCGTGTACTGGAAACCACATAGGGGAACGCAGGGGTACCCACTGCTGAGCCGAGCACCTTGCAGATGCGCCAGGCAGTAGCTGATGGATTTCAGCTCAAATAGCTATAACTTTCTGATCGAACTTGAAAAGTTTTCGTTAGGAATTCTTTGTATGGTCGCCTAAACAGGACATGGAAAAAGGAACCACCCGACCCGCTTAAAATAGGTGGCCTTGCGGTAAATTTCAGGAAGGGTAAATCTACCCGTGTCTTAATGCTAAAACTAACCCTAAAAAAACTAAACTCTCAACTTGATATTAACCCTAGCCCTACCCTTAACCTAAACCCTACGGTTAGCACGCTTATACCTTAATCTCCTGGCCTAATCACGACCAAATCTGACCTTAAACTCGAATGTAAACCTAACACTCAACTTGACCCTAACACTCACCTTAGAATTTGGCGCAAAGCTACAGGTATTGTGGGTGATTCCTTTTCCCGTAGCCTGTTTAGGCGGCCATACGAGGCATCCTTACTAAGGTTGCTTCTAAAGACTTAATCCAAGTTCGTGCGTTAATTTTCTCGGAAATTAAACAAGGTAGGATACTTAAATATCATCCTTTGCGGACGCTTTTACCCTCTTTTGCTCTGTCTTTAATTAATTCACTACTTACTGCCACCTCACCGCCTGACCTAATTAGGCACATTACTCAGTTCCGTACACATCCTCACTTTTTGTTTTTGTCGCCGTCGGTTCGCGGATTCAGCGTTCTGACATACGATCGAATTGCGTTATAAGGTTTTCTCCTATTCATATACGCGTCCTAGACCACATTAACGGACTCAGGGACAACCCATAGTTGGGCGATTTCTAAAACCGCCTAGGAATTTAGTCAGCTTGGTACGCTGCTATTAGCCATCCTGGTTTTCGACTGAGTCACCATTTAGCAACTGTGGCTGCTGTTCGGCCAATCAGATTAGGAGGATTTTAACCACGCTGCTTCTTCGCATACATGCTCTCATATGCCGAGTCAGTTGCTCCGTCCGAAGGGCGTGTGCTGTAGGGTTTGAGACTTTTCACAGGTCTTGTTGACGCCCAGAGTACTCTGGTAGGGTATCCCTCTTCCATTTCCCTTCCCTATCTGGTAAGTTTATAAAAAAAGGGTGAAACTAAGTGGTCAAAGCACGTTGCAACACTCTTCCCGCTCAAACACACACTTGTTACAGAGAAGAACGCACGGAAACTTAAATGTCGGATACGTTAACCTTAGCTTTCGGGATAATGCAGTTAGCGTTCCCACGTTTGTACTTTATTCCTCTTTGGAATAGGAATCCGGGACTCGCATATTCGTTTCTTAGTCCTTGTGGTTCAAGTTGCCCCCGCCAAACCCGTACCTACGGCAGGTTAGGGTGAGAGTTAATTGGGATCCCCGGGAAAAGAGTTAAGGCAGGAAAGAAGAAAAGTCATCCTTACCAAGTGTTGTAGCTGGTGCTCCTCTTCCAGCCCAGTCCATTTTTAAGAATGTCACTTCTAGGCGACTGTTAAAAATTCACCGAACACGGCTCAACGAGTAGGGCCTCCATTACAAGTCTGCAAGGTACTCACCAACTTATCTTCCCTTTAACTTGTCAGGCTCGGTCACTTGTACTACTTTTCTCAAGCATTTATTTTTGAATGGTCGATTGTTGCATTGCTTCTGTCCTTAACGTTGGCCGTTTCGACCCGAATGCTTGTGCTGTCATTAATTTTGCGAACTGTCCGATGCACGTCTCGTTGGTGCTGGAGGCTGGCATAGGCGGCGTGAACTCCTCTGTTTCTATCCGCATCTTACTTGAACAATTCCGGCTCCTATGAATGCTATACCTGAATTGTGCGCATCCTTCACCCCTCGTCCCTAATTGAACCACCAGCCAACTTCCGGCTGTATTTAATGCAATCCTAGGCTGTTGATAGATGAAAAAACGCATTGCCCGCCTCTTCGACGGCTTAGTATGACTTTTATGGACGTGCGTGTGCTTTATCGGAAGAAATCGCATGATAAACTTGTAGTCTTTCTCTCTATGTCTCCATTGGCCTTGCACCCGTTACCTGTGTCGTACAATGTCCCTCTTCAGTCCTCCGAGCATTTTAATTTTTTTTCATTCCCTAAGACGCTTCGCTTGATATTCCAGTTATCTGTGTAACGCGTGGAGGGCCCCCTAACCGGGCCGCGTGGTAAATGCGCTCGGCCAACACGGGGGCCAAATCCGGGTACGACAGGCCTTTTTGGATAAGGTCCCATAACAAATGCCGAACATAGGGGTGCTCGGGCCCAACATGGGCACGCGTAGGTGCAGGCTCTTGCCGCACCCCGCTCTCACACCCCACGGGAGATGACTCATCTGCGCCCGACACCGCCTCCAATCTTCTTGTTTATGTCTTGGCACCGGACACAGGTAGGTAAGAATAAAGAGAGTGCGGTAGATGCAGTGCAACTCTACTATCACTTAAAACTAATTTACGCACAAATCACCGTCCCTGCACCACCCTTCTGTGGAGCATACGGTGGACATCGTCGGTCTACGACTGTCGAAGTAACGTAACGCGTGGAGAAGCGTAACGCATATGCCCTTTGCACAATATATTGCTCACCTTTGCAATTGTCGCGACATCTGAGGCTTCCTTGTGTGCATATTTGTTCTCTCCTGAACCTTGCACTTCATAGGTCTGTTTATTTCAAGTAAGTTGCTTACGTTTTTTGTTCACGTTCAAAACCGGTCATGCAGCGGAGCCTGGTTAGCCCCTCGGTTTGTTCAGGATGACCAGCTTAAGTTCATGCGGGTTTCGGTTTCATCTTTACACTGTTACTTTTAATTGTAGGTCAGCCCGCCCCTTTTTGTTCTTGAACCTATCTTTTCTTTTCGCCCATTTTCTCATCTAGGGGCCTGGAGGAATCTGTCCGATTCACCGGAGACTCGCCAAGACTTGGTTAGGTCGATGGAGGAGCTGGCAGGCGATGTACATCGTAGCCTTAGCGCTTTTCATTCCTCTCTCGTAGAGTTCACCACAGTACGGGACTCTCCGGACGGCATCAAGTAGGTTGCACTTTACTTTTTCCGCCCTGACCAGTTTGTCAGATGTTTTTGTGAACTTTTGTGGCGGAGTTCGGTATTGTTCCACCACCCTGACAGGAAAGGGCAGTAGAAACTTCCCACCCTCTGGTAATACAGGTGGTTTTACGCGAAATTCCGGAAACTGTAACTATTCCCGTATCCGAACTCTAATCGTACTCCAGTAAAGATGGGATATGTGGCCCCAATCAGAAAACGGGAGGCAAAGAATCTTGTAATATGGGAATGGCCGTAATAGGGGTTTTATGGTTGGGATAAACGAAGCTGACAGATGGTTTTTTTCAGGAAGCAGAGGTTAAAAAAATTAACTTACGTCCTTAGCTTGCCTACACCAATAAAGCTTAAAACGCGGGCACGCAATTTGAAATACGGGAAATAAGGAGGTGTAAATGGGCGGACAAAGTGAAAACCGAGGGCATTGTTTCGATATTTCAGACGGGCTGATGCTAGCCCACGATAACCAATCACAGTGAAGGTGAAAGTGTGAAGTATACATCGTTAAATCCGACTCGTAATGACCGTGACTGGCGATATAATTGAAGTTGACAACGTTGATAGTGTGGCCCCTGTCCTTATGTCTGAAGCTTAACCCCAAACCGCTTAAACCCAACCACTTACCCTAACCCTAGTCCTGACCTTTACTTCTAGCTCTAACCCTAAGCCGAAGCCTAACCCTAGTAGTTACATGTGAGGGATGCGTGATGGCGAATAAACGAGAGGTGGGGAGGGTTAACTGAAGCCTAACAAAATGAATAGATCGGGCCAAATATTCAATCGTTACCCTCAACCATCAACCTTAGTTTCCTTGAAATTTAACGCAATGCGTGTTCCCATATTCTGTCGGGGGTGAGGGAAAAGGGAGTAGGAGCCATATAACCAATCTCTTCCCTGGCAGATTCCAATGCTTGAAGTATTTAAGGTATCTTGACCGTCAGTACATACTCCCCCTCTTCCTAGCGAAGACCCGTAAGTGTGTTGTTTTTTTTCTTGTCGAGCTAGGAGCTGCGTGTGAGGGGGTGGGAACGCAGTAGCCGTTGCTTGAGAAAGTTAAAGCAAACACCGCAATACCCTAGGTGGTGATTCCATTCTGTGTCCACCTGGTACCTAGCATGCGTTTTGGCCTTCGAAAACGTGGTTTCCTGTAGGCAACGGGGAGCAGGCCATGAGCCTAAAGGGTGTTGCGAACCATAGAAACACTCAGATTCGCTCATGAGGTTTATCTATCTGACCCATGTAAATTATACATTTTGCTTCCCTTGTTCACGTCGTCATTGTTATTGTTCCGTTCAGGTGGCTTGCTGCAATGCGTAACATAGCGACAAACAAACAACAATGGGGAGTACAGCGGACAAGTACGGTCTTTTCTCTGCCTATTTCCGATTATAGGCTTCCTTCTGTTAAATCGTGCAGTTTGAAGCCGGCTTCGCCATGTCGAAGTTGCCTGACGTCACCAAAGTACTAGAAAGCGGCTTTCTTCGGTACGCTATTATCTATACCAACATGCCCAGCGATAGTCTGCCGCAACGGAATCGGAAAGGTCGCTAGGTTAACGGCTTCGAAACCTACCTTCGAGTTTCTTCCTGGTTGTTGTCGCTGCCGCGACTGCAATAGTCGCTGACGATGCGCATTATTAACGTGGGCAAACGTTGTCGATCCTATGAATAGCTTTGTTCGAAGTTTCCTTCATATTTCAGTTTGCCACAAAGCTTGAACCCACTACGTCGGGCAAATGTTCCTTCGGTGATTTTCGGCAGATTTTATAGTAAGGTGTTTGGCGTACATTAATGAAAGGGCAAAAATTTATTTCACCACCTAGGTTTTTTATTTGGTGACAATGAATGGACGAATGGGTAATTCACGTTAATTTATCCGTCATAGTCGAGGAGGACCACCACTATCCCTGGTGTTGTGCGAGGGTAACGTGCGCGTGAATTGATTTTTAGCGCACGGGACTTGCGAAGCATCTAACTCATCTTACCACACCCACTTTGCTCCAATGGCGTGACCAAGGTCAGGACGACTGAGATAAGCGTGAACGTTGAGGGCTGAAATGGCACGAAAAACTCGCTTAGGCAGGCTAAACGTTTACTGGCCCCTGCACGCACACAAACCACATGTCAATGGACGATGTCACGTAGGGGAAATTTACCACAAAAGTCCTATTTGGAAACAGCTGTTTTGGCCTGACACCATGCACAGGAGGACCCAGTTATTCCGTTGGCTGTTTGCATCCCAGGTATCGACTATCAGGGCGTCATGATAGGTTAACGCGCGTCGGTAAGTTTTTAGTGAGAAAACACTCGGTTAGATTCGAGCTGAATCTGCATCACCGTCATGCGCTAGTGGCAATTTTGAACCAATCCGGCTGAAGATTTTATTCACTGCATATACCAGCTGCTTTAATCTCCTGAGTAAATCATGCATATGGACTGTAAAAATGTAAGAATAATTTTCCTTCGTCTCCCATTGTTGCAGCATTAAGTGAACTAAAACGAGTCATTTCGTTGACCGATATTGGGCTTACCACCTAAACTCCAGCTTAAGCCTTTTTCGTGTCAGACCGTTCCTCTTTTGACTTGAACTCGATATCGCTTCACAAATTCCTCATAAAAATGCCTAAATAGAGATACTATGGGCCTGTCGACACTTCTAGTTGCAGGCCATGCATGCCAAGACTTTCTCTACAGATTTCCTGTCGACCATCGTAGTAGGTTTTAAATAGCTCTTTTTCCACTCACTCGTATTATTGCCTAGTCTTAACGATTACATTGGCCTGCCGCCCTTTTAGATTCCGCGAGTACGCATACTATTCAGGCATCGCCCTTATCTGTCTACCTGTTCTCATCATCTTCTTCTACTACCTGGGCCTGTGTTTCGGCACTTGTGGAGATCGTCCCTACGAGGAGGCGGGTCTCTGCAATCGGGGAGTCGGTGCCAACCTCCTCATGGCGTAAGTTACCAGTCCCTTCTTTTTGATAGATCCCGATGGCACTAGTTGTCCCCTATGTCAGGAGCACTTCCGTCCTCATAGTTGTCTTCTACAACACACGCCCATCCTAGTATCCTGAAACCATCTTTTTTTCATGATGGGATATAAATGAATGATGGGGTTTCCCTGTGGCGAGTTTCATAGGCCGCCCCAGGTATTCTTTTCGACTCATCGCTCGTCTAACTTTTGCTACCCATTTATTAGGTGCCTTTTATTCCGTCCATTACAGACTCCTCCTGGCTCGAGTATGATTAGCGTCCAGGAATTTTGCCAATATCAAGGGTTGCCGTTGAAATAGACTGTTTCTCTTAAAAAAAACCATTCATACTATCAAGTCTGGTCTATCCCACCAGTCTTCGCACGATTTTCAGATCATACCTCTACCGTAAATTTGGTGATATTTCCTGGATCTGTCTCTGTACCTCGTTGCTCCTTCATTCACCTCCACTGTATTGCCGATCACTTCTAGACTTTGAAGGACCTTATTTATTTTGTTAGTCGCAGGTTTTCTTTACCAAAGCTCCAGGCCGGCCTGCTGGAGATCTCAGTTTGCATCCCTATGATCTTCACGTCGTCTTTTTATCTAGTCTAAAGGAGTATGCATTTAACATTCATCGGTAGGTTCCTCTGTGTTATCGCAAATGTAAACCCGCGATAACTCGCCCACTGCACTTCTGCTGCTTGTTCTTGTCAGTTCTGATACGCTGCCCCGCGAAATTTAGTCAAAGGGACAAGTAGATGTGGACGAAGACGGATGATGTGGATTTTCTACAGTAGATGTTACCTTCGAGTCTTCACTTGTTCACCTTTACCGTGTTGCGCGCCTGCCTGCACAAGCCAACCCAGCGTCGTCGACTGAATATGTGCTTTTGGTCACAAATCTCACGAGGTCACCCGTCTGGTCGCAGACAATGTCTGGATTAGTGCGGTGGGCTGTGGCGAGTTTACCTCCAGTCCTGTTGGTGGCTCTGGTGAGGAATTACTTCTAGAATTGCTTTGTAAGGTTCGACTTTTGGGCCATGCAGACGACTGCACCCCACCAAAATTAGGGATTTATTTAGGAAGTTCCATCTGCGGTACCTTTCATCTCCCGGACACGTAGTGCAGTAGTCATCTTTCATGCAAGCAAAAAATGTGAGCTAGTCAGCGGAACGCCGGCCTCCTGCTTCTAACAGCACACGACGTACGTGTCAGTTGACTTTGCGCCATTTTCTCACGCAATGTTCGTTTTTTTTGCTTGTCTGCACTTCGTACTTTCTGTTCCGTGCGACTGCCGGTGCCTTAGGCAGCGTCTTTTACTATCAAGTCCATGTCGCGTCCAGCGTCGTCGCCGATGGTCACAGAGCTAGAGGAGCGAATTTTGCTTGTGGCATATTACGGACAAACAAAAGATATTAGAAGGATAATTTCTGGCTTATCTACCATCGTCGTCTTCGGCCAGCAAGCCATGCTCGGACTCCAGACCGGGGGGGGGGGAAGGGAGCTAAAGCAGTTAAATTAGATTTAGGTACGGATTCAGTTGATCATTAGCTTTGTCAGTGCAAGTTGAGTCACCGACTCGCATTCTGTCCAGCTATCACGGAGACTACTCGCATTCACACGCTAGCGACATTTGTTCATGTGTGATGAAGTATAACTGACTGCCGACGGCAAAAACGTCATTGGGGGACATTACGGCCTCCTCCATATTTGTGGGTATTTCAGCCTGGAAAGTTGTTTTCACCTATTATAGCACTTCGCACATGCTAGGTGCTGAGTTCGTTTATCTCTCTTCAGCCTTCCGCGAGCCGTCCTCTGTATTGCACACTGCTACATGCCGGACACCGTTGTGAGGTTTCAACATGTCATTCTGTCGACTACGTTCAAACAGTGGAATGCCTATCCGACGAACCCTTTTTGGGCACTGATGGTGGCAGCGGCTTTAATGCGTTTGTAGAACAAGTTCAAGTGTTGTTCAATTGTTACTCTAGGGTCGGTGTGTCCAGTGGCCAATATTACATCTGCCTGAAAGTGGCGTGCTCAAGTGGCGCATCTGCTACTGCGACTCTCTGGACGCATGTGTCCAAGCGGAAGTCGGTTAAGCAGCGTTAGCTCAGCGCGTCTGGAACCACTCGCTGCGACGGCGAATGATCTTGAGACAGCGAACCTTGAACAGGGATGTCAGATACCATAATATTGGCTGTCGGCAACAGAGCCTCTCACTGACATTGGTTATTGGACAAGAAGAGTCCACAGTTGCACAGCAATAAATGAGCTGTTTTGTTTGAAACGAACACATTCTCAGGTGATAGTTTTCTGGAAAACCAGCACTATTCACTTACCATGATAGCGGAACCATGTTCGTCCGTCAACTCACTGGATGACGTCGAACAGCAAAGAGAATATTGCATTCAGGGTCTTGCGATTAGCCAATAAGAAGGGCAAGACCGCAGCCCCAGTATGCTGCCGCCCCTTCTTGGTTCCGACTCGTAGTCCGATCGAAAGAGTTTGGGTTCTCCGGCTTATTAGGTTCCCTAAATTAAACGATGCCTTTTTTTGAAAAATTCGTCTGGCATATCTAAGTAGCTTTGTCAGGCACTGCATTAGAAGGTTATTTAAAGCGTTCTAATGAGAGATAGTGCGTTAATTGCTGAACTTGAACTGTTACTCGCCTACTCACTTCCTGTCGAATCACTGTTGAATATTTGATGCCGATGTTGGAGGACCAGGCAAAACATATTCAGCAGGTCGGTTGAATGTGGAGGACAGGATACTCCGACCGGCTCACGGCAAGGGCACCGAAACTAGCTTAAGAAAGCGCGGCCCGCCCCCGATGTCTACTGTCCGAGTTGCGAGGAGTAAAGAAGTGTCGCGCTTGGGCAAGCACTTGCTAGAGCGTTGCGTGCATAACCAGACCTTCAGTCTCAATAATCCACTTTCTGGTACATGCAGCCCGGTTGCAGGACATGCACCTACATAAAACATATCTACATTTAATCCCAGAGAAACAAGCCTCAATCAACCTGTGCAAAGTCAATGACATGACTATATAATCCTTACAGATAAATCCTTTTTCCATTTATGATGGAGGAATGACAGGTTGCGCACACGGATGGTTAACAACCAACAAAATGACACAGCAATGAATTAAACAGTAATCTAAGGTTATCAATGACTGGTGGGTAAACGGGAGACTATATGAACCGAAGGAATAAGCGATCTTGTTATCTTTTCGTCGAATGAAAATACAGCGCTGTGCGAGGCGATAAGGGAGGACAATGTGTTCCAATAACGAAGTATGTGTCGTACTACCTTATTAACGGGGCCGATATTCAAACGCTTCGAGCAGAATCTGCTGTTTTAATCTCTTTCTCAGACGGCAGAACAGGCAATTTAAATTCGATGTGACACGCCTTCCATTGCGACACTGAGTGGTCCAAATCACTTCCTACTTCGTCAAGTCTTGTTGACACCCCATGAATAGGCTTGGTTTAATTGCTGTGGATTGCGGTTGGCAAGTTAGTTGAAACCATTTGGACACGCCACTCCCGAAGTACGGAGAGTCAATGACTAAGGTTACTGTTGCTGCGCATACAACGAACATGCTTTATACCGGACGCCCAGTTTGAGAGAGAAGCCTGTTTGCAGAGGCCGGTGAAGGAAAGCGGCATGACGAAAAGTTGACACTACGCCGCTGGAAATGCATTATGAGCGTGCGTCTGCGGACGCTCATTTTCGGAGGTGGTTTTGCGTCATGGTAGCTGTAGAGCCCGCACAAACTTAAGCAATGCGCACAGAACAGGATTGCGTACACTGGCTACTGTAACCTGTGGCAATATGTTTAGTCGTTGCAACGGGGATTTTCGGCAGTTGGCCGATGTGCAGCGACTACGCATATTTGGAGGTGTTAGCGGCCTCTCCTTTTAAACCTAAGCCTAAAATGAATGTTGTATACTTTCTGACTAACAGTAAGATTGCGAATCGAAAAGAATATATTTAAAAAATATTTCCAACCTGTTGACGAAGTTATGAGCGCATATGTTTTCATGAGTATGCGTACGGGAGGCTGGTAGATGTTAACCTAACGATGCACTTACCCAGATGAATTGCGCCATAAACAGTTTGCTTGAGAATACAGGAGGCAAGCTGATTTGTTTCGTAGCATACATTGGAGACTACGGGAAGAGAATTTTTCGTCAGCCGACGACCAGAGAGAAGCTTCGAACTGTTAGTGGACGAAAGTTGCATTCATGCATACTTGATGCCTTATAAGCTCTTGAGTGTTGTAATGCGGTTTGCAAAGCGAAAAACTAATTTATCGAGACCAGTCGTGGCCGTTGAGGGTACATTCCTGGAAAGAAGGGTGAATTTATCTTCCCACGTTTTTTATGCCCCTGGACAGTCTGTTGAAAAGGGAACACACGCTCAGGGAATCAAATATTGAGTTTAATTTTGGCACGAGAAACATCGTCAAAGGCTTTCAATTGTAACTCTGCCAAGTTTATTTTACCCAGCTCCAGACAAGCAAAAGAAATTGATTACAATACCGAAACTCGGGAGTTTTAAAACTAGGAAAAAACCGACAAGATGAGTTTTGGACAAATTAACTGCGGGTGCCAGATCAAGAGAGACCGAGATGCCTGTGTGTGAGCATAGAACCTTTTCATAAAACCAGCATCTTTACAACAAGCTATCGATTGGAATAGAACCGGGTTGGCTGTGCTGAAGGACAGTTTAGCTGAAGAAACATCAGTGGAAAATGAATTTGCTGTAGCGGAGTGGAGGGGGAAGTTTGCCCTAAGATCTCCGATCGGCTGGAGAGAATTAGCCCCAACCATTTCAGCTTGCATGAGCTCTACGGTTAACGTGGATGCTGGAGCAAAAATCTATAACTCCAAACATGCGCTCCTTTTGCATCTAGGCAAACCATTCCTAGGAATGTGGTATTTAGATTGAAATTGTTGAACAATTTTCATATAACAGCACTGACACCACTAAAATCTAAATCAGGGCACCCATGTGCGCTTAGCAACTTGCAACCCCAAGAAGAATTGTCGTGTTTTTGAATTTAAAGAAGTCGTTCCGTTGTGACATAATTTGGCATGGCTTGTTCGGATACTTAACAACTTAATAGTTATCTTCTCCATTTGAGTGTGCATCAAGTAGTTTTGAGAAGTGTTTAGTCTACAGTGCGTAACCTAATTCATGCAAAATGCCGAAATTTATGAAAGTTTGCTAACGACTCCCAAACCGGGACCAACGAATGTACCACAGCTGTGAACGAATACTGAGCGACTTTAAGCTAATTAAAACACAAAAGAAACATTAAAAAGTATTATTATATTGTTTATAAATACAATGTTTTTTTCGAAAAGTCGCAAATTCTAAAATCGCCGTAACTGAGTAACCTTCAGTTTTAGGTCTACGGAAAGCCTGTCGATGCAAAAAAAACAAGTCAATATCTCAGCACAAGTAGAATTACGTTTAAAATAGTCCTTTTTTTACAGTTTGCACTTTAATATCCTTTAAGACTAAGTGTTCTGTCAAGTGACCGTTAACAGCTAGTCTTCGTTACGTATATAGTTTTCAATATGGTTTCACGATAATCGACTTTGTTTTCTGCCGTTTCCAGATTGTTCGAGACGCGCTTGGTTTTGGTTTGAGTTTGTCACTAGTTTTGTCGCACTCTTCATGAGGTCCCATGTTGACAGGCCGATCAGTGACTAATATATTTACCTAGGATTGTCAGGCGCAATCGTAAACATACAATTTTTGTATATTAAAAGAATTTTCCATTCGTCGAATTTCTCTATAGATATTTCTGCTGTTGAATTACGATATGTTTCAGATGGTCCTTGAAATCCTCGAAAAAGTAAATAAGAGGGGATATTTAAACAAAAAATCGCCAGTAGGCCTTCATATTACGTTTTCAGGCATGATAGCATACATGTTTGCAAATCTGGATTTTATAATCGATAAGATGTCCACGTTTATAAAAAAATGATCTGCTTTCCTGCACCTTCCTTCATCTGATTTAAGTGGCGAAAGAAATAAATTTTAAAGTACAGCAATTTTCGCGGGGTAAAACGCACTAGTTTAGATTACTCACTTCTCAAAGGAAATACGCGCGGATGCGCAAACTTGATCTGGGATAGCTATTAGGATAGGAGACGGTTGGAATATAAGGTAACTTTGAGTTTCCCTCAACTTTATAAACATTTCGACTTGTAATCTTATTTATGACCATATTTTGTATGGAAAGAGGACATTTTCTGGAATGCGTCGCGTGAAAAAATACAGCGCACAGCCTTTTAGTTGCCGACACGTAATAGTCTTACTTTCCATCATCATGTTACATGAGATAGATCAGTGCCGGCTTTATAAATTCTGTCATATGCTTATGGTGTATGCTACTGCTGGCTGTGCAGTACTTCTGCATTCATTTTTCCTATCTTCCTGGATCCGAAATATTGTCTACTGGTCACTGAGCATAAAGATACCTTAACATATACCTTATGAGCCTTTTAATCCTTTCTCTAAACTTATCAGTTAGTGTGCACATGATATTGTACTGCACGTTGCGCAGATTTAGGATATTTTTCATGTTGACCATTTTTGCTTACGCCGCCAAATGATTACCCTGTTCGTTCACACTTGTCGAAATTGTATCAGAAATTAACTACTATCCTACTCTCCCCTTTTTGGTAATTGTTCGTCCGCTTTTCTGTCTTATAATATTGGGTATGTGTCGCTTTTAGGGAAGGAGTATCGTATTTTGTCGAGGTCCATGTATTCGTTTATAACCACTGATCTCTATACTTGACTGTTGTAGTCTTAATAACTTTCGCATATGTCCAGTGGTCCTTGGAAAGCTTATCACCTGTTAACTACGTATATCGTCTTTTAGTGAGTACCTCCTGGCAAGAAGCAAACAGTTATATCGTCTTATACCTAGACACGCCTATAGCAGACGGGGTTCTGTGCCACGGTAGCATATGAAACCGATCACGTATCTATTTAACTCGAATCGGTCTTATCATCGATGCACCCCGGACTAGAAGAACCAGGAGCATATCAAAGTGAGTGATTAAGTACTACCTACCCTACACGGCCCTTTCTTGTTATAATCTGGTGTGCGTTACGAATCGCTAAGCGTCTTGGCTTTTGAGGTTTCCAGCTGGCCAGCCCACTACGTGATTTTCGGGCCTGTTAGCCTTGGTTCCTTAGTGTTTTCCCTATGATGCCTCGCAAATCTGGGATCCCAGTTGAAGGAGTCTCGTAGATTAAAGGACCAGTACCTGTTTAGCACCCACAATTGTGGACTTTGCGATAGTTGGTCTGCCGCACCCACTCCCTTCTTAACCGATGCATATAAGAAAACGGGATGTTGTCTATGATACCCAAGTCTTTCTCTCTCTTTCTCTCTCTCTCTCTCTCTCTCTCTCTCTCTCTCTCTCTCTCTCTCTCTCTCTCTCTCTCTCTCTCTCTCTCTCTCTCTCTCTCTCTCTCTCTCTCTCTCTCTCTCTCTCTCTCTCTCTCTCTCTCTCTCTCTCTCTCTCTCTCTCTCTCTCTCTCTCTCTCTCTCTCTCTCTCTCTCTCTCTCTCTCTCTCTCTCTCTCTCTCTCTCTCTCTCTCTCTCTCTCTCTCTCTCTCTCTCTCTCTCTCTCTCTCTCTCTCTCTCTCTCTCTCTCTCTCTCTCTCTCTCTCTCTCTCTCATCTCCTCCGTAGCTGGTTGCAGATACCGTTTTTCATTCTCTCTCTCTCTCTCTCTCTCTCTCTCTCTCTCTCTCTCTCTCTCTCTCTCTCTCTCTCTCTCTCTCTCTCTCTCTCTCTCTCTCTCTCTCTCTCTCTCTCTCTCTCTCTCTCTCTCTCTCTCTCTCTCTCTCTCTCTCTCTCTCTCTCTCTCTCTCTCATCTAATTCACGCCAGTTACGGCCTACTGCAGTCTCTGCAGGAAGTGACATTGTTCGTTTTATTTGACGCAAGTGCCTTTTCATCTTAGTTCGGCTGTTTTTTTTTTGGTCAGTTCCCGTAACACTGGGTACACTCGCATGGCAGGCGACACCGGGGAGAGCGGATTTTCGCTTCCGATTTGTGTACCTGCTGCCTGGGCTCTGTTTTCTATGGTCTAGTGATGCCCAGTGGGCCTTCAAAATTCGAGCTGTCTTGGACATTTATCTCGGCACTGGAGATCGAATCTAGAATTTCACGGACGACATATCCTCAATAATGTTTATTCAATTCAAATTGTTTTTTCTGTGTGTGTGTGGGCATCAGTTTGGATGTATGTTTCCTCGTAAGTTAACATGCGTTACTGCCTAATTGAACCCCATCCTTCCTCTTTTCCGCCCCCCGTTTCTTTCAGTGGCATAGTTCTTACCTTCTTAACTGCCTTCCTCATGCTGTTCTGCACGGCCACTTTCCTGCCAGGCGGTCTTGTGCAGACAGAGTTGTGCCGCTACCTCACTAACCGCTACCCCAATGGTCCTCGTGTCATCGATGATACTGTCATTAATATCGCAAATTTTGTGCAATCCAGTCATCCTAATCAACCACGCGACCTCAGGCTGGAACGCTTCTTCAAGATGCGAGTTGCCGAGCTGTTACTCACTCGTTGCGCCAATCAAACTCTTGTTGATGCGGCTGGTGATGAAAGCATTGGTTGGATGGTATCGAACCAGGTATGTATACTGTTACTTTTCATCGAGAGTGAACCCTCCTCCTCCTCCTCCTCCTCCTCCTCCTCCTCCTCCTCCTCCTCCTCCTCCCTCCTCCTCCTCCTCCTCCTCCTCCCTCCTCCCTCCTCCTCCTCCTCCTCCTCCTCCTCCTCCTCCTCCTCCTCCTCCCCCCTCCTCCTCCTCCTCCTCCTCCTCCTCCTCCTCCTCCTTTAAACCTCAACGTGTGTTGTATACACAGAGCGTTTTCAGGCCTTCTCTCCTGGCAGACAGATGCAGTTATCAGGAGGAGTTGACCCTCTCCCTCCCCCATCCACGAGAAGTACGACAGACAAAGTCTAGGGAGGCTGGAATTACAATTGCCGGCTTATTTTCCATAGCCTAATCCCAAACGGGGTAAACTAACATTTTGAGTCCGGGTCAGGTGATAAATTAGGTCGATTCGCTATAGAGAAGCCGAATCAGTTTTCTGTGAGCAAAAGGCCTACATGTCATTATAGCTGCTGGTTCTATTTCGCTGGCATCGCTGACGGACTATGGGGGGGGGGGGGGGGGGGGCTTTCAAGGGAGGCAAACTACGTAGGATGCCTATATTGATTTATCTAATAATCAGTCGCAGACAATTAGCTGTATTATTTCATCGACACTGGTGAAGTATGGTATACTCTCAATACTGCCAGGCTCTTCAATTCCAACAGGCCAAAGTGTTCGAAGAGCAATCTTTGGTAAACTACCTGGGTAGCTGTTAGGCCCGCCTTATGTACCACTCAAGTCACCTTACGCAAGTTTTCTAAACGCAGTTTTAAAATGCATGCTATGGCGTCCATGAAGACCGTTTCGTTATGCAGCCCCGTGGGAATCTAGGTGGACAACGGAATCGACAGGGGATCCTTGTCCCCTAATCCTTAAATTCGATCATGTTTGCTGCTCCTGACACCTCAGGTCTAACAACGCATACGCTCCAGTATTATAAAGTGTAGGTCTGCTGCCTCCCAGGATTCGGAGAAAATTACGTTTGACTTTCAAATCTTATTTTTTACCACCGTCATTCGCACGGGATTCTGAAAGACAATATCTGATAAGTCTGGTTTCGGAGCTGGACTTGGAGGCGCAAACCATATATTAACACTCGGACATATCCTGGTTGATTCGAATTAAGTAACTTCGTATCTCCGTTAAGAATTGTTCCCAGTTCATTGTCTCATCCATCGGCTTTTTGAAAACCCAAATCTTCTCTGGAGTTATATCTCTCGTCATATTTAATGGCTATTTGTTTGATAAATGAACAGGCCATATATCTCTGGCCAGTTTGCTACCAAAATGAAAGATTAAGGGCCATATCATCGCCTATGTTAACTTTTGACAGCACATTTTTGTTGGATTTCAGTTGTATCTATAGACCATCCGTGATGTTTACCTATCCAGGGGACCCGTGTATTTTTGGCAGTAGTCCGGACTATCCTTTGCCTCTTTGTACTTGGATGGGGCATAGTGGCACGCAGGCCCAGGCTTTGAGAACAGCGATCCGTGTATCTCCTTGTTGTTGTGTTAAACTCCTGTTCAAGCGTTTTTTCTGGACAAGAGAGCTTGGTGGTACGCTTAGGTGCGGATTGTGCCGTGCCAGCCACCTGCCCTCGACCCCACCTCCAGTCTTCTTGACATTGGGCACGGGCGGGTGAGGGAAGGGAAAGTGCAGTAGATGAGCTCAAATCGACTATCATCTAAGACTAATTCACGCGGAACTCACCGCTCTTGCTTTCAATCTCCTGTGGAGCACGTGGTGGACATCGTCCACCTCGACGTTCGAACTATCATGCTCGGATTAAGCGTATATTTTCCTTACGATAGGTAATTTAATGCGCTGCGTCAACAAGATACGCTACTGGTACTGGCTTCGATGGTTATTAGCCGAGCGAATAATTTGGTCCTCCTAAGTAAGGAGCGGACTGTAATGGCTCCTTTTCAATGTTCTCATCGCATCGCCTCTCATTTGGGAAAGATGACAGCTTTACTAAGTCTGGCTCGTGTGTGTGTATTTGTACGGACCGATAAGCTGACTGGCGGACTGAGAGTCAGGTTTCAATGGCTCCTTGTTCATGGCACTCCCACTCCCTATGGTCTTCTTGACTCTATCTTGACACCGGGCACAGACGGGTGAGGCTAGCGACAGCGCTGTATCTGCAGCGCAAGTAACCGTCCTTTTACCACCGTGCTGTGAAGCACATGGTGGGCTAATCGAAATCCACAGTCGAACTGTCATCCTTAGGGACCGATAGTTTGTCCGTCGCGAACGAGGAAATTCACGCTTGTTCCCTGCGGTGAGCATAACCATGAATTGTTCGGGGATTTGCTCATGCTGAACCACAGACTAGTGAACCGAAGCTTCCAGCCGACTGGTGATGAGATTGAGAGTACCGGTTGCGTGGTGTTTGCCTCTGTCTATCTCGTATCGCGTGGTTAGCCGACATGAGCTAGATTGTTTTTCTTCCTCACGTCACCGGTTGGTAGAATATACTAGTGGAAGACTGTATGTATTTGTTAAACCATTTTTGTTTTACCTAATGCATCTTCTCCCTAAACTTTCTATCTGTTTTGTACCCCATAGTCCATTAATACTGTCCTCGAAAACCTGTTGAATACCTTCAACAGCATCGACATAATCAGTCCGCTACGTAATTCCGCAGCCGGGATGCAGACGACGCTGAGCAAACTTGGTAGTTTTGAGGGCTTCGATTTCAGCACTGCTATAAATCAGGTAAGTTATGCATCATCAGAACTTTCGCGCATGCCGTGCCCTTCTGTCAATCTGTCTACTGACACTTCTTACATTAGGCTCATTTTCATCACCGTAATATTTGAAAATATGAACACTTTGAAGAAACTCCTCTACTTTTGTGATCCTGCAGTTGAACCAACCTCTCATCCGCATCCCCGACTTCGCGGACTACATACGGAATCTCCGAAGTTTAAATATCGTGAGCCTTGTATACTATTTAACTGTGTTTTCTTAACGGTTTTTATCGTCTATAAAAAGAATCCTCAGTCCGATGTTGCAAATCGAATCGTCGTTATTCTGTCCGCCACTGTCTTTGCCAACTTTACGACTGCAAATGGTGGTCACCAGTAATCTGGCTTTAGGCAAGTGCCACTAAAGTTATAACCCGTACTCGCGGGTATGTATAAGCCGATCGGGATGTCTTTCTAAAAGTACCAGGACCAGCTGCAAATTCATCCTCTTTACCTGCAACTCTTCTCTAGTTGAGGTGGATTGGCGATCGCCCTTGCATCAGAAAAACCACTAATTTCTTGTGTTGGCCGGCCTGCTTACATGCACTGAAGGGACGCCTCACTGACCTCTGGAGTTTCCATCTGCGTTTCCATCTGGAGTTTCCATCTTCCAAACAGTGCGATAAGAAAGCCTACTAGCACTTGCTGGACCTGGTTAAAAGACTTGTTTTCCACCTTATGTATATTGTTGCTCCCTACTAAAATGGCTGAACTCGGTCAGGCAAGTCTTCAAACGACCACGTTATTAGTCGCCTACGACTTCCTCCTCGGTACGACCATGACGAAATTCTCTTGAGCTTATCATTCAGAAGCGACTCTCAGTCACAACGTCCCTCCAGCGTCATCGACAAACATTTACCAATCCGGTGTTCGAACGATGGTGCTACGACCAGCCGGATTGACTCCATTCCAGTCACTTCGAGGATTCCTTGCAATGGGACACCGAAACTGGCCTCGTCTATGCGTCAGACCATATTCTCATTCGCACATGCCTTGAAGTTTGCTTCCTACTTGCGTTCAACATTTTTGAAGAACTCCTCGATGTTGCACCCTCTTGACAACCGAACGCAATCGAGGCCCTGAGGCCAGAAATCCTGTTCGCTCTACAGGAGTCGAAGCAGGAGGTAATAGAAATTTGTCAGTCCTCAGTCTGCGATACAACTCAATCAGCGGTGTCACTATTAATCAGCTGAAGAACTTTGTACTTTTCTCCCCACCCAGCCCAAAACCAGGCTCCCCGGCGATTAATTTTTTTTTCAAAATCCTTGCACAATGATGGCGAATTCAACTACAGCAGACTGCAAAAATGATCGGGCTGAAATGACGCTCTCCATGACCTAGGCCTGACAAGTGAATGACATCTGAAAACTCCACCAGACTACTTACCAAATTGGCTTTAAACCCCCCTGCGCTCAGTCACTGCTCACAAGATGAAAGGCGGTTTGACTGTTGACTGCATTTCGCTAGCCGCTGTATCTGATGCCCTACTGACCGTGGCGCTGTGGGCGAAAGAGGTCACCAAAGCGGTCGGAACATCCATAAAAGTCAGGAAGGCTTGAATAATTTCATCCGATATTTCTGAATCTAAGAAGCCGTCCCTCCGGATTAATTATAGCTTTCAGCTGAAAGGATTTGACAGTTGTAACTGTCTAAAAATAAATTTCCTCTCTACAGAACGGAATGAAGACCACATTTTCTTCCAAATCAATGTTGTTCTCCGGTTTTCACAATCCGTATCAGGTGTCTATGAAACTGACGTGATATCTCCATCACCTTACAGATTTCCATGTACCGGACATCCGTCCAGTCTGTCCCCCTGTACGCTTGTGAATGCTCAACTGTGTTGTGTGGAAAATGAACGGCAATTTAAGGCGTGTAACCACCATTGCCTCAGAACCATTCATAGAGTAACGGACACTCCCTTTGTCCGCACTCACTGTGACGACATCGCGAGGATAACTCTGGCCATCCAGGAAAGATGACTGAAGAATTTTGCGCACGTTTTTCGTCGTAAGCCCTATGAGTTCGGTGTTTTCATTCTTGGTCTGGCGCCACTGACCATCTAGCTGCAGGGAAAAGAAGGTTAACACGAAATCTTGCTCGACGCAGTCCGTGAAACCATGCAGGTGGTTCTTGGAACGTCGGTGCTAGTAATAAGCGTTCAGTGAGCATGGACGAAGCATCCTGCTACCGTATGATCGCCAACTTACTCATCTATGGGGTGTTGGCATGGCCTCTTTTTCTCTGGGGCTACTGTGTCCCGCCCAACTAGCGTGGCTCCTGGTTTACCCTTTCCGTACGTTATTTCCCCAACTCGCTAAGACATACTGGTGTGTCTTAGTTCGTTGTCACGTGTTTGCATGCTCATTGTTCTGAGTCCACTTATTGCCGAATTTTCTGGCATTAACCCGAGGATTTTCTAATGTGGATATAAAAGGCACAACTTCTATGTATCCTTTCTGTAAGGTGTAATTAAAATTTCACTTGTGCCGAAAACCAAAGCCAGAAATATACAAGACTTAAGTCATGACTTCTCCCTAATTAGGGCATGTACCCCTCACCCGCTCATGATATTCTTGTTTTGTTCCATTCATTTTTGATAGTCTTCAAGGGCTGGAGAACATATTCGAATTTTTTAGTTTCAAGGCCTATGATTAAACAGAACTAAAACTTTACTGAAACTATGGTATGCTATAGTTGCAAGGAGGCATTTTAAAACCTACCATTTTAGCAACTGGTGCCTGTCAAGCGCAGACAGGACACTATGAATTCACAGTTAACTCAAGTTTTAATGGAAAAATCTCTAATATAGGGTCATTAAAGCGCAGACTTGTCTTGTTTTCGATGTTTTTGAAAGAATTGTTTCCGTGATGATGCCCTTGGACGACTCGCGAGTTAAAACTCTACCTAAAGTTGGCTTCCTAGTGAGAATACACCCTTCCAGTTGGTTCCTATCGGAGTTTGCCCGGCACCAGCTGCTAAAATATCAGTTTGCTAAAAGCGTCCTCTCCTTGTTTTTGCAGCGGTTATCCTTAATCTATTGCTCCCAGAGTAAACGGTAAGTTTGTTTTCATTTTGAACTCGAAGCCAACCGATGCTCTTAGATTCTGGCTGCTCACCCTTGTTCGGTAGTTCGCACAACCGAACGCATTAACGACCACCCATTGCTTACCAACGTTTGCCGGAAAATTGGAACCACGTTGGTCTTTCTTCCATCTGCCATTTTTATTGCGGCATCACTAGTTCCGTATGTTCCAATCGGCTGCCGGCCTTTACACGCAACCTCGTCTGTCGGCAAAAACAAACAGGCTAACTTTCTTGGTGTGGCTGGTGCGTGCAGATTGCCAGACTTTCATTAGTGTTGTCGATGGTGAGGGACTGTAGTGACGATTATCACCACAGGAAGGGGGCCCAATCGTTCCGCAGAAATGTTCTCGTTATGGCGTTAAAAACCGTAATAGCCAGAGGTAGTCGAACTCAAAATTCGTGCGGTAGTTATCGCATTCCTTTGCTGCACCATCACACACCTACTAAAATGATCAACCTTCTGCCTTCATCGCAGCCGAACCGTTAATGGCTAAGATTATACTACCGGTGTTGGTGATTTACGTGATAATGACCGAGTCATTATGCTCGTCAGTACAGTCGATGTAAGCAGTGTTCACTCATGTGCTGTCCCGTTTGACTAATTATTTTTAGCATGAATGCGCGATTGGTGCCTATGGAATTTTAAAAAACTTGGCGCTGCACAGTTTGGTGTCATTCGTGTCGTTTTAACTGAAGAGGTCCTACGATAGTCAATCAATACTGACGATGGTGTTTTATGCCGGAAGTGACCCTGCTTGCAAGCTGCCTTGTCAGCCTGTCATAGGCCAATCTTGCCTTGAGAAAACCGTATGTTTCACGCAGTTCCACTTGATCCTTCAACGGAAAATTCCACCACAGTGCACCGACTCAGGGTCCGCCTACCCTGGTCTTCACTTTTAATAGCCACGTGGGATGTATCTCTCATGGATCTGGCCTTGTTGGATGGTGGATCTGGTAGGACGCTAAGCTTGGCACCAAACTGCAACACGGTTTTAATCTGGAGATACTGCAAGCTCACCTAAACCTTTCGTCCCTCGAGCAGGCCACCTGAAGAATCACGAGATTACCGCTTTCGTGTTGATGGGGCAGGCGCGCATCCAGTCCCGAGGGCTGCCAGCCACAAGCCTCTACTACCTCCGCATCCATTCAGTCAACTCACTATGCTGATGCTAACGGGCTCTTGTGTGAGGCACACACTCAGCCACCCACGTCTACCTGATCCCGACTCACAGACACTCCTTCCCAGATCCGACCTTGGGTTGAACGGGGTTCGATAGAGAGTCAAAATTACCACTTCTGGGCGCTCAATACATTCCAGTTGGGTTATTAAAAGAGGAAGATAACTGTGTTGTCTGGATTCTAAAACCCTGCAACTAACTAACTTACTGTCCTAGGCCGATAATTATTCCCCTATACTGATATTCGAAGCTACCAATACTTCATCTCTTCATTTAGGCTGATCTGAAATCCCTAGTGGATGATTTGGAAAACAAGCATCAGTTGCTGCACCTTCAATTGGGCCTTATTAAGGAAATTTACCTTCAACTGAACAGTCTTGGTCCACTCTACTTCCAACTCACTTCTGCTCTGCAAACGTTTTCACAGGATCTTGAACAGACCGTGCCTAATGTGAGTTGAGGCGTTTGCACCCGCTATTTTTTGCTCTCCAATGTTACTTTATCTTGATTGAATTATATATTTTTGTCCGCTTGGTGTTTATAACATGTGTGAGCATCACACGCCGCCTATACACTTCTCGCGTGCCTCCTGCAGAAGACCCACAGAATCCATCGTGACTGTCAGGAGTGGTTTTGTGGATACCGGGCTTTGCCGTGCGATTAGGCCGCATGCAGAATAGCCCTGCACCCTTGCTCTGTCCTGTCTTTTGGTATCTTTATACTAGTAGATTAGCCTATGAAAGGTCTACTTTTTTACACCATGCAGCCTTCTCAATCCTTTGCTTGACTCTCTTCTCTCTACTTTCGTTCGATTTATGTTCAAATGGCACTCTTGCACTAAATGTGCCCGCAGCCTCACACCGTGTCCCCCGTCACCTGCGCTGCCTTAGCCTGACTCCGGGGTTTGATTTTGCCACTGCTCCTTTTCTAACCGTGGTTCGCAAACTGGGTGTGGGTGAGAACTGCCGGATATGCAGCGATTGCCAGCAGTACTGGTGACTACGCCAACGTTTAACGGTGAATCCACACGCGGGCGTTTTGGGCGTGCGTAGCTGCAGCCATCTGGACCAGCGATTTTCTTGAAGCAGTGAGTTGTTGATTAGGCAGTTCTGCGTGCTGCAACAAAAATGCACTCCGTTAAGTTTTCCGCGCATCAAAAATGTTTTCGAAACATTTCGCAAACCCGTGACTACCTGGCCGAGCTCTTTTGTGTCGTTAGTTGGTACCTGTCGGATTTGCCTATGCTAAAATTGTGGAGAAGGGACTACGGTGTATGCTTCAGAGAAAAACTTGCTGATGCTTTTTTTCTATTTTCGAAAAATTCTATCGGGAGTGATCCGTGAGTTTGAACTCGAAAATTATTGGCATTGTCCATGCTTATTTTAGCCATTTCTATTTCTCTTTTTATGGAGGGCACCGCAGTGGGTGTCTTTATCTTCCAGGACTGATATGTTACCTGAAACATTTTTCAGGACATGAATGGCCTCCTTACATAAACGGCGGAGATTCGGTGGTCAGTTCACGTGAATTGTAAATTTTGTATAATTTCTGGGCATTGTAAAGGTGCTTGCTCCTAAATCGGAACCCTAATTGCCCATCTCTCACGTCGTTTCCCCCTGGCTTTTTGATTGACCACTAATCAGTCCGCGTTCACTGTATGCGCTAATAAATGAAAATGCTGTTCTTCTTGATTCGTGACCCCAGCCTGCTGTCTTCTGAAGAAACCACTATAGTTTGCAAGTGATTTCTCCTGACCGTCATGGCAGGTTCCCTGCGATCGCTTTAGTGTAAACGCGAACAGTATGCTTTAGGGGCATATTTAACTATCAGAGCATGCTGCCCCTCACTAGAACAAACGGAACTTTACAGTCCCGAATCTCCTCAAAATTAGGGACCAACGTCTGGGATTACTTAGTCCCTAGCACACCGCCTTGTATCTTTCGTAATGAAGAGATCAGCCAGAGATGTGCGAGTGACAAAAGCGCCTGCTGTCTGATCTGCAGTGGTTGAAGCAATTCGCCAATCGATAGTGCATCCAGGCCCTTTTGTGTCACAAGTGGCACTTCGACCCGGACGGCTAAAAATGGTGAACACCCGTCATATCTCTGGGTGAAATAAAGCTTAGACGACACTCATATTATTACTCCTTCACAATTGCATGCAGAGTCTTTTAATTTTTTTCTTGCTTTGTTCTAAGCATGCAGAATCTCAAAATGTGCGGCACTCATGTCTGGACTCCCAGTTATTACCTTTTCTGGGAGTATGGTAAAACTAGCGTTATTGTGCATTTGGTTGCCACTAGATAGTCTGTGCCTATTCCCATGAAGCCTATGGACTTCAGCCCGAGAAAACGGAAATCAAGGCCTCCTGCAACATTGGAATGGCGTCAAATAAGAGTTTTATGGGCGGGGTAAGCAAAGCTGACATATATCTGTTTTCGGTTAAGAAATTACCCTTACGGCATCTGCTTGTTTAACTGCACCACTGCAGACAAAGGCACTGTTTAGGTATTCTAGATTAGTTGATTATAGCGTTGAAGATATAATTGAAGCCGACAAAGTGTATAAACTCACTCTTAATTCTAACCCTATATCTGAAGCCTAGCCCTAACGCTAAATCCCTAAGCTTAACCTCAACCCATAAACTAGCCTTTCCTTAAGCCGAGTGCTAACCCTAACGATAACGCCCTAAGGATACTTACCAGATCGTCACCTGCAGCTCCAGTAATTAATATTGATTCCCTAGTCTATCTTTGAAAGTCTTCTCCCGAGTAATTTGCTCTAAATCGACACATCAATTCCTGTTATATTTAAAAATCGTAGCTCTGGCTGTATCTGAATTTACCCAAGTACTTAGGTGGAGAGGTTGGGATGACTTGCCTTTAATACCCTACAGTTCTTTATCGCTGCGATAATCACTTAGGGAATGGCCGTCTCCTGCATTTTTGGCGTGGCTCCGGGCTTATTAAAGCCGAGGTGAATAGCTTAGCTGAAAACCAGACCTAAAGTGTTGATAGGCCGTCTCAGTTCGAAGTAGTGGGTGTCCTAAACAGGCGATTCGATGGATGAATGCATATTGCATCTCGTGTGCCTTTGTTTACGGTATCCAAGCCCCTCGAGCTGGGACAGTAGCTGCCATCCCTTTTTCCCTCCCTCTCCACCCCCCGCCGCCGCTGCCGCCGCCGTGTGTTGCAGTGACGGGCACTTTGGCTCACGTGCTATCGACGATTCCTTTTTTTCCCTTTCGGAACTGTCAGCGGGTTGTTTTGCACCGTCTGCGCGTGTTCGTACTTGCGCCCCAAAACGGCTGTTGCATCAGTTGGGAAAAGAGGCAATATTTTGCTATCAGCGACAACTTTCCGTGCATTGTCGAGTTTGTGCCAGTCTGAGGGAACAGCGCATGTTTAGTTGTCGAGATACCTGGTCTTTCATTGTATTGGTTACCAGCTCAGGCCGAACAGATTCTGTCTTGCCACGAGGACACGATAGGCATTGAAAGCGGTAACAAGCCCATTTTACCCGCATTTGTTCCATCCTTATTTAAAATATTCCCAGTCGTTTAGATGAATGGCTCCCTAAGACTGAGCTGTGATTACGCATTTTTGAGCTTTCCCCGGTGTGAGACTCGAATGAGTCAAGCTTGCCTATTGTGAGTTTATAAACCAATGTGCCTGCCACACGCATGAGACTGATGCGATACTAAGTCAAGCACTACCTTTGTGCTCAACCTCCTTTGCTTTTGCTTGGTCGCCGTTGGACATGTAATAGGTCTGGGGGGAAAACATTTGGTTGATGCCGTGAAGGCCTGTTTATTCCTGTATATATTATCCTCAAGTTTCTACTCTCCGCATTCCTCCAGGTGTATCTAATCTTCGTCTTCCACGACGGAGGAACTACCGACAGTACTCACTCTATGGCACGTTAAGCCTGCGTCGTTGTCAGCTGTCATCTACGCATGCATCCTTGCTGTGACTACGACAGTGTATGCCCGTTAACCTCTACAAACATTGCATCAAGTATTAATAGGCAATATATGTAAAGACCAGAATAAGGGGATCTATTCTCTTCAAAACGTGTTGTTGGTTTTGTGGACAACACTGACTGTGAGCGAGTATCCACGAGGTGTGTTATTACACTGCGTAAAAACTTGGTCCAGGGCCTCGTATCCAAGGCTTCTTTTATTGAGTTACCGAAGGCAATCATGCCTGTGATTGATTGCAGGTGCGCCCGGCCGTGAGGTCAACACGGCTGACAACAGGGGCGTGTGGAATGGTGTGAGATGGTTTTTACAGAAATGCTCTTTAAAACATGGATGACCCTTCCGTTGTATCGTACCCATGCGTGCTTTTGTTCACCTGCTGCATAAGGAAGCCGCATGGTGTGGTTGTGATGGCCGTGTGCACCATATTTTTTCAGATTAAGCGGATGTGAACCTTTTTAACTTCCTTCTTTATATTGCCTATTTGGCCACGAATGGTTGTGGGGCCCACTAACCGGCAACAAACTATTTTTCGGTCCTTCTAACGAACACAATCGATTGGTAGGCATATAATACGGGAACAGTGGCATAAGAGCTAAGGCAGTTTTAAAAAACGGCAAATGACAGTAGCGCGTTGGCGATGAAAAGAAATTTGTATGCCCATCGTCATCATTCAGGTGAGCTGTTTTGTTTACCACTGAATAAGACCGTATTACACGTCTATCCACGCGCCAATCGAGCTCCGACGCTGACCCTATCCATTATGCTCGTTTATGGGTTACTAGCGTCATACAGTAGTTCGTTGCCGGTTAGTTGGGTCGAGCAACCATTCGTTGTCGTCTAATTTTCGTCATCGATCGTCGTTCCTACCTCTGCCACAAGCCGACAAGTATTTGATTTATCGATGAAGCTGAGCTCCGAGCAATTTATGAGGACCACCACCGCTTCCCGGAGTAGTTGATACTTGCCGCTGAAGTGGACTTGGGAAGCGTCAACCTCATTTCACACTTCCCTCATACTCCAAAGACCACAACGGTAGGTTACGGTAAGCCTATGGAGGAACTGTATAGATACAGTGACTGGCTTAGCATAAGATTCCCATATACGTATGCCGCCCCTGTGTCTATCCCTAATCCACATGAATCCAACTTCACTAAGATATTTCGTCAGGGTGACCTATCGTAAGATTATATTAAAATTCATTGCAAACTGGCCCTCACTGAGAACAGAAAACCGAGTTATTGCGTCGGTT
The DNA here is from genome assembly GCA_017591395.1 of Schistocephalus solidus. NCBI lineage: Eukaryota > Metazoa > Platyhelminthes > Cestoda > Diphyllobothriidea > Diphyllobothriidae > Schistocephalus > Schistocephalus solidus. The sequence goes on from WEDG01003036.1 coordinate 419,366, forward strand.
GACAACATCAGAAGCTCCAAATTTGGTCGCATCCGGATAGTCAAAGAATGTATCTTATGCATATAAATATTACCGGCAAAAACAAGGGTGGTACACCACCTGGGGTTGGGTATGACTGGCTGACGATTGCTAATAAGCCAGAAATGGCCATTCCTGTCTCCCTTTTCTTTGCCGACAATATTCATCTGTCTCTTCTACTACTAACTGCTGTGCGGCTGCTGGCGTGGCTCGAGAGTGAGTCTCAAGGCAGTGGAACGAGTGTGTTCCGTTAGCGATTGGTGAGCGTTTATCAACGAATGCAAATGAATCTTATTATAAGGACGAACTGCCGCTGTGAGTCGACTTCTTTCTCTTCCTCCTTCTCTCGTGTATCAGTGACTGAGATGTCATAAATCCACCCTGTCGCCTCTCACACACTGACTCGGTGGCGCCACCAGCATTTGCGGCTAAACTATGCACTCTTCGAGCTCCAGTTAGACTGTGACTATATTGCTACTCCAACAGATGGCTCGCTGTATCTATAGTAGGCGAAAATAGGGCAGATTTGGCGTCACTCCTTCCGCAAGTCTCTTGATATCCCTCAGCACAGCGTCACAGATACTCTACCAATAGAACCTAAACACTTAAAGACCTACGGTTAACTGCGTCAAACTGTATTTTATGCGTACTTACTATGGACAGGGACGAAGACTAATCGAGCGTATGGGCGACCTTGTATGAGGAATCTTAAGCAAGACGTGTTTTGGAGTATCCGACGTCGTCTCAGCCACCATTATTTAAAGAATTCGTCCCCTTAAGGATTCTGTTCTTTTGCAGTCTAATGGCTACCCAATCGGCATTTTCGATTGCCCTGAATGGTCTATAATAGTGATATACTTTGATGCAGCAGAGCTCGGGGTGTTATTATTGCACAGATTTTCTAACATGATGCAGAATACCATGACCGACGAAGACAAGAAAGACTGGAATGGCCGTTTTTGGCTTGTTAGATATCATCGGCCGGGCATAGCCAACCCCGGGTGTTGCGCACTGAGGCTTGAACTTGCGACCTGTTGGTTAGAAATCCAACGCTCTATCCACTGCGCCACGAGTTTGTTGTCTTGCCGGTATCGATCGGGAGTATTAACTATGGCAAGTAGGCCTACTTACCACAGAGTTTTACTTGTAAATCTTCAAGCTGGTTATACTAACCCGTTTTTAGGTGAACTGAAATGTGCGTGAGCCTTCTGTTTAAGGATGCAGTCAGAGAGATAGGCAGGTGACCTTGCATGTATTTTTTGTATTTATACTGTCGCATTTTTCGAAAGCATTTATGTATGGCCAGACTGAACATTCCTGTAATAGCTGCCACAACTGCTAAGTTATCATAAGAGCCTTCTTTTTCCATTGTAAATATCAAACCCTTACGCACCTTCTGTTTTTCTCTTTTCAGTCAATTCACGCACGAATCAATGATATGCGCTCCCTCTTCCTCAGAGAACTTCGCCTCGCTGTGATCGCTTCCTGGCGCGAAATCCCCTGTACCAATCTTCACACGGCCTCTGTCTCAGCTGTTGACGCACTTTGCGTGACCTACTTGGGTCCTCTCGTACGACTTGCTCTCTTGCTCTTATTTTTATATAAGTTTAATTTTATTTACCATGCGCAATGGGTTTTCGGCCCAAATATACCCTTCTGAGTAGTACGTACTGTTGGCCAAAACTTCGGGTCGTGAGCACTCAGTACTGCCACTTGCATGTCATTTGCACTGTTACACACATGACTGAGCTTCATACTTAAATAAAACGATCTCAACCAAATGAACACTAACCATCACCTTGATGGCAGGGCAGAACTTATCGTCCACCAGAAGGCCAATGCTTTTATGCTCGCCCTATGCTATGATAACTACATCAAGTTTCAGGTAAAATTTTCGTCCGAGGTAAATTATATGTCATTCAGAGGGCGTAAGGGTTATTCGATGAATTATTAGGTGGCTGGGGTTGCAGAAACGTTTGAGCCCGATGTGTTCAAAGGGAGTTTTGGAAATTACTTTTATTGAGTTGCCGCGAAAGGTGATTGACTGTCAACCTCTGTTCTACATGTTTCAATGGAGTGCGCTTGGCGGTGAGACTGAATCTTTCCAAGGCGCTAATGAGATGAAAATGCCAACCCCGTCATCTCGGTGTCCTCAAACTCATCTAACCGTCGTTCTAGCCCCGAGTCTTTTCTAATTGGAAGCAGGCCTTTCGTTGATTGGCTGCCGCAGTAGATTTCAATCTGACGGTCTCCTTTGGTTCTTTTAAAGTCCCAGTCACGGAGGGAAGTTACTAGTAAATAACCGGAACAGCCTTATCAGAAGGGCCTGCCCTCACCAGTTTAGGCTTATCCGGCCGCTTTGTATTTGTGACACGTGGATGCTTAGTGATAGTTCCATTATGAATCCTCAGCGTGTCATAGGCATTTCTCAAAGTTTACACTTTCTCCCAAGCTTTCGTACTTCCATCCCTGAGTGTCGGGCTTTAATGTCTTTTTGTCAGCAGTACTTAACTGGAGGGCCTGTGTTTCTGTGAAATGTTTCAGGCATCATAGCCCCCATGGCACTATATCTACTTAAAGTTGCGAAACGTCGAGGTCTTCATCGTAATGGCATATCGACGTTTCTTTCCTGTATCACCAGGGTGGCCAAGTATAAAGTTGGCAACAGAAGGGCGAAACTCTTGAAGCTCAGCAGATTTTTATTAGCTGTATTAAGCTAGTTGGTGGAAGTTGCTTTACGGGCAGTTTACTTATGCATTCGTCTTTGACAGAAATTCCTTAAGTTTTTAATAATTTAGTAATCCGAGCAATGCCGTTGTAAAAATATTTTGCTATTTCCCACCCCCTCTGGTTGACATAAACTGGGTTTACAAAGAACACACGTTTCTGTTTCACGTGACTGTTTGCTGAGAGGCTCACTTCATAAAATGCTGCCCGCATATCCTCCAAGTCCTAGAATAGAAAACACGGCCAGTTTTTATTTAACGTTCAGGATTGTTTCTTAGGCTTGATGTATTGACTCCCAATCTCAACTGCCTGCTAGCGAAAGAATCCGTGTCTCTCGCACATTCTCTTTAAACCCATTCTTCTTTTTGCCCCCTCCTTCACTTCGCAGAATGGCTTTTGGGCTAGTTTGGCACCTGTCTACTCCTTTCCATCGTGTCTCTCATCTTTGCCGTCAAGTTGGTGAGCCTGTACAGGAAAATTGAAAAATACAGTCCCGACTACGAAGAACCGTAAGTCTATCTTTTCTCTTGCCCCCATCTTTTTCCTTCCAGTTCATCTCGGCCTGGTTCCCTAGCGGACCTTTCAGCATGCTACATCTAACGGGCTTGTGTACCTGAAATGCTAGTGTTTGCGTGAAGTCTTCCACATTCCGAACCATCCTCATGTTCTTCCTTGTTAATTTTTCCCAGACATCTTTATTTCACACATCCATACACACGCACATACAATTCTCCCAGTTCAAAATGTTCCTGCCACAGTGGCTGCCATAGTCTTCCGAAGTTTTTTTACCTTTGCAAATCTTAGCCCCCTATTTGAGGTTTCACCCGACGTTTAGGATTTTTTTATCGTAGACGGTACTGCCTCTGGATACATTTTTTTATTGCTTCTTATTCGGCGCACCTGTGCTGCAACTGCTCGTCGTAACCGAGGTGCAAACGCATCCGCCCTGCCACTCGGTAACTCTACCGAAGCGAAGAACGTGCAGTCGTTGCGTCGGAGCGATGTCGCCCAGCACGGCCATCGTCCTGGAACGCTGAGGCTCAAACGGCGGACTCTGCAATTTGAGAAATGCAGGAACGTACACTCCTGTAAATTTCCACCCATCGACATCTTAAGGGGCAAGGCGATCAATCATCAAAGTTTCCGGGCCTTCAGAGATGGATAAAATTATGTTTTTGCTGCACACCTGAGGAGCGTTAGTTAACTACCATCATCTCTACTGGAACAATGCTACGATATGAAGCCTATTTTATTCCTATATCTCCTATCTTTGATCAGGAAAATTCCCCTGCATAGTATGCTCAATTTTTCGCATAAACTTGCGGAGATGGTAAATGCTGGACACTTGGCTGTCGCCGACTGCGGAAAGGTCCGAACTGGCTGTTTTTTGAGCCGCGTCCTCTGCCTTGGCCAGATGGACTGTGTTCGTGGCTTGGTCACCAAACTCAGACACCATGAGTCAGCCGCGCAGCTGAATGCAATCACGTAAACTAACATCACTCGTGTCGCGCACACAATGCCGGGTGAAACTAATTTAACCGACGATTGCAATGTGGTAAATATAACAACCCATGTCTTGGACAGCGAGAGAACTGAGGCCGGGCTGATTAAATGTAAAAAGGCTCAGTGATTATGAGCGCGGTCCTGAAATGAGACATCTGAAGTCGCCTCGGGAAGAGAATATGGTTTGGCATCGAGATTACCTAAAAGTTCTGAAATAAATCACGGAGAAGCGCGAAGTAAGCAGTTAAAGTATCTTCCTACCCTAATAGATCGACCTTCACGCATCCCTACTCCTGCGTTTGTATTTATGACGTGTCTGGCAGCCTTTACCATTTATCAGATACCTATTTTGCTTAAACTCGTGGAATGAATTTATCATCCTCTGGGTGATACTTACCCCGTATTCAACTGGCAACCCGCTCTAGTCAAGAAGTGAGTCAGTTGTGATCAGATATTCGCTTTACTTTTTGTACTCCTCGGCCATCTCAGTCTGTCCTATCTACAGTACTCATTTAAACACGCCGTAAAATTAGATTAGCAGGTAATTTTTTGGGTTTCTTTCAATTGTACATTTAAGTGAACCATCCAGAGTTAGTGATGATATTGTAGTCAGTAAGAATTCAAAATTTCAGACAGACTGCAATACTATTACCGGCTGACCACAATTTTGGTCGAGCTTTGTTTTCTGTTGAACTACGTGTCTGTGGTTACTATTTTCTACGTTAAAAGTTTACTGAAGGGACATTATGCGTACTCTGCAACTATGTGCGTCATTTTGAACTCCCTAACTGGGTTATTTTGTCCTATATCGAAAAATTTGTAAATTGCATAAACCGGGCCGGGAGAGCAATCGGATGGCACTGTATCGACCAACGTTACTGCTGTGTAGGAGCCAAAATGGGACCTTCAGACTGCCAGGTTTTTTGGGCTTGGACAGGTGTGTAGGAAAATTTTGGATCCCTATTACTCGTCTTCCTGTTTTATCTTATGTCATTCGCCTAACTTTGCGATGGACAACACTATCTACTTGGACCCAATATGCATAAGAGGTTTTTTAAAACAACAATGATTATAAACTATGGACACAGTGACCATACTGCATCTGTTTTCTTTCCTTGTAGGGACTATATTTCGTATCATGGCTTCTATATGCGACCAACAAATGAAGTGGACGTGCAGCGGCCGCGGTAAGCCCTCCAGTTTTTATCTTGTCTTTGCTCATTCGTAGTGTTGAGACCATGATATGCAAATTTCTTGATGCTATCTTTGCGCTCCTCAGTACTTCCCCGTCACCATGTACTGTCGTAAACTCTTCTGACCTAGCCTAAATTTAAGGACCTACTTTCCGTCTTGAACCCGTCTATCTGCTCATCAGCGTATGCAAGGCAATGACCTCCGTGCCCAGTCGAGCAGACCCGCTCTAGCTGTTTATAGTTTAACTTTGTTGGTTTCCTATCCTTTCGATTATTGGTAGTGAACCTGTTTAGCCCACTCCCGAGCTGTAATACTAAGAACTCGGGAGGCTGGGTAACTCTTCCTGAACGAATTTTCTTGCCTGCCATTTGTGTCTTGGTTCTTCTTAATCAGAGAATTTTTTGCTTCAAACGTGAACTGTACTCCTTCGCCTTAAAGCACCCGATATACAGCTGAACCTACCTGAATAGATTCGAACTAGCCCGTCCGAAAAGTGCCTGTCGCAGCCTTAAATGATATGGGCACGCCTTGATTGATTTGAGAAATGATTTTGTAAACCTTTCTCCCTGTGTCACAGCGCCGTACTGGCTTCAGTGTTTCACTGCCCGGCATCCCTCCGTAACCTCCAGTCTACTCGGTCACAGTCATACTCCCACAGCCTACAAAATTCCCTGCAAGTCAAGGGGAACTCGAGTTTTACTTTTGCATCCTGTCTGGGCTCAACAAAAAGGGGATTCTGTGCACGTTTGCAGTGCAACGACAATTTTGAACTTTCTTATCAGACACGCCTGATCCTTTTAATTTAAGTGCGATTATTTGTACTATGCTTGTGGCTAAGCTGCTTTTAATCGCAACAATCGGGGTCAAGTCCACCTGACAGAAAATGGGAGGATTGGATTGGGTGGATTTATTCTGTACAAAACCCCGAGTTCTTGCATAGGGTAATCCTGGGCTCTGATGGAATCGATATTTTTGGCGTCAATGTTAGGCCATACCTGAGAGCGTGCATTTGAGTGGTGCTCAAGCACCTCTACTCAAACAAGCTATGCCGTTAATGCGTCATGCTTTGGAACTATCGCTACGCCGTGACACTTGTGGCTGGGAAGACTGCCGACTGATGGGATTACTCATTCCAGCAATATCTTCCTCCTCGTGTCGCTATTGGGGGCGCTTCCGCGTGTGAAACTGTAAACCCCCTTTTTATGTGAAGTCTGGTTCGAGTTGAGTTGAGAACAAAGTCCTGTGTGGCACATGTGGGTGGATTATTTAATTTTGTCGGTTACTGCCCGCGATTGCCTCTGAACTTTGTTTTGTAGCCTGAATAAGGTGAGCATGTAAGGAGTGAGGTGAAGCAGGTGCCGGACCGGTCTATCTTAATACTGCTTCTGATACTACTAATGCTACTACTATTACTACTACTACTAAAACTACAGAGAATTTCAACACAGGTCTCTGCTGCGCCTTACCCGCGATAGTGGTGGTCCTCACCGCTCTCAGCGAGCCAATTATGGAACGTGAGCCTATTAATTATTTATGCCGTTTGACGAAGTTTTAAACCAGCCGACACGCAGGCGACTGAAGTGGCTACCTATGGTTCAGTTTTTAACATTTTCTCGTCCGGCTGTCTTTTTCGGTTGCTGGAACGAGAGCGGAATAAAGTGTATTCCTATGCTCAACGAGCTGTGAATGCGATCCCCTTTGGTCCCATACACACACGCTTTGGCCTGACGCATTGAGTGGGGTTTCTGTGTCACACGCGCGTGCGTCCTCGTCCTTAAGGTGTTTATGTCATGGCAGACTGCATCGGCCTTTTGACCTCAATTTTTTTCGGCGGCCAGTAGACGCCCTGTAACTTCTTCCAATTTTGTTGTGCGAATTCGTACTCTGGTGGAATCAACTCTGGTTATTTACTGGGATCCTAACCTAGTGCGCGATTTGAAAAGGGTCTGAAATTCATTTAGCTCAGTCGTATTAGCTAATGGCAAATAAGATTGAAACCAGAGAGATTGCGACAATTTTCTCGTGGTAGTACCTATCCTTAGTATTCTTTATCCTGATTCCTTTCGTGAATTTCATTCTAAGCTATCGTAGCCATGCGCCGTCATTTTAGACTTCTCGGCTCGCGCACTAGTCACTTAGTTACATGGCATTTTCAAAACCGGGTGGCAGCGGTGTTAGCGGTGACGAAGTGCTCTTGTTTTGAGCCCTAGTGCGCGTTTGAGTGTTCGCTTACTGAACCTTATTGCTAGCAAGGTACGGAGTCGTACAGAGCTGTGTTGCAATACCCATCAGTGCCGGTTTCGAAGCCGTCATCTCTGTTCATTTCCACTTGCATTCTGTGGCCATTCTCCGCACCTTTCAATCTACGGTGCATGAAGCCATGCCCAACTGAGGGAGGAGGAAAGTTCGCGCTTTTCCCGGCATCAAATGTGCGGTTATTGGAAGTCATGCCGCTAAATTTTAATTTTCGCAGACATTGTTTGCTGACTTATATTTGTTTCATTTCAGAAAACGCCGTGGGCAGAAGGGGAACAAAAATGGTACGTTCGTCCCTCTAAAGTTTTCATTGACCTACTCCCTCCACCCCTTCCCGGATCAATTTTTCATTCCTCTGCCCGCCTTCCTCTCATGCATTTACTAGCTCCTCGATCTGTCTCGCTTCTAAAGTCCTCTGAGTAGTGTATTGGTATGTGACACACTTATGCTGCTGCTGCTACTGCCTTCTTTAACCGGCTCTCTGCAGCAACCTCTTTTCTGCCGCCCTATTACCATACGCCTGCCACCTTAAAATCTCCTCACCTGTGCAGAATGCATCTCCTTGATTTTCGACACCGTCTGTCGCCAAATCTGATTACCCCTTCCCTCGATTATCCGCGTCTCTCCCCTAATTACCACGTGTTCACATCCAATTATATTTACACAGGGTCTATAAGATACGCTCTATTTTACGATAACCACATTTTACAGACTTTTGTGGTGGCTATCGTCATGCCGTATTTTTTCTACCACAGACTTACTCAACTTTACGTTCATGTGCCAGTAAAGCAAATGTATGGGTTTCAACGCGGGTGTATAAAGCATATGTGACTGTGTGTTTCGCGGATTTGCACGTTATGCTGCAGTGGCTCATCAGTGTGGTCTTCCCCGCTTCTGTCTCGCGGGGAAGGTGTGTGCTAATATACTCCATCGCAACTTACAGGGCAACGTGTCCGTGGCTCAGTGGTTAGGACGTTGGACTTCTAACCAACACGCCGCCGGTTCGAGCCTCAGGGGTTGCACCCCTGGTGTTGGATACGGCTGGTCGATTATGGCAAATAAACTAGAAATGCCCATTCCAGTCTCCCTTGTCTTTGCCCATAATGTTATCCTGCCCTTAATACTATTTGCTCTGTGACTTTTGGCGGAGCTCAAAAGTGAACTCCAAGGCACAATGGGGACGACTGTGTCACGTAACGTGATCGGTGGGCGCTCCTCTACCATGGTTGCACCGATTTTCTTTCAGTTTTTTTAGTTCCGACGTCTCAACTGCCCACCTCATCTATTTGGATTGGACAGTCACAGCGCCTATGCCTCAGTGTGTCGTCGTTCTTGTAAATTTACTCTGGTCAACCACATTGCAATCTCCCTACAGATTTCAAATGTGTTTTACTTTCTAATTCTGTTTTTTTGGCCATTTATGTCTGCGGTAACTTCATTTATCTCGGATCGTCTGCTCTCATGAATTTACATTTGTAAACTAAAAACAGACGCCGTCCACGGTGACGTGCATATGCTAATCAAGCCCGAATTTCAGTGTTACAGTAGTTAAAAAATGAATGTCAACATAACCTGTCTTCACACCCAATTCTCAGGGGAAGTTTAATTAATCGCTCTTAGATAATCAGACAGGTAAAACATTTTTTCCACAAAAATGGCTTCTGTAAAATTTATATTTAGATAATCTGTCCGCTTTTTTGCAATATTGTCTACACGATAGTGCATGTACAGTGGGTCCAGAAGTTGTTGATGTTTTGCATCACCCGTTGTTATTGGGTGTGGGTGGCTGCGAACGAGAGCGGGTGCTTTCTACGTGGCCCTAAAACAGGCCGTGCGGTAGATGCGCTGGAACAACACGGGAGCCAGATCGGTGTATGACAGGCGTTCTTGGGTCTGCGCACCCATGACAAATGCCACACATGGAGGGGTGTAAAGTGGCACGTCACGCCATCCACCTGTGCCTGCTACCGCCTCCGTCTTCTTGAATTTGCCATGATATGGGGCCCAGGAGGGGATGGGAAGGGAGAGTGCGGTAGATACTACGCAAGTCTACTATCACTCGAAACTAGTTCAGCTCAATTTCCGTCCCTGCGCCCATCCACTTTGGGACACACGGTAAACATCGTCGACGACGGTCGAACTGGTGGGCGGGCACAGGATTGCAAAATACCCGACAACTTGAAACAATCCTGTGTGATTTTTATCATCACCAATACATGTGATGAACAATTTCGGCCCCAGGAAGTCAATAAGCGTAGATTGGATACGCTTTGGTTGTCAGAAATATCTCTGCTAAACTTGCAGTTGGTTTACGGAATTCGTCTAAAAAGGGTTGGTTTGGACTCTTTGGCACTGTATTTAGTGCCTTGTATATGGAGAGTTATCGAATGAAGGATATAACTTAGTGAGTTCACACAATGTTGGGAAGTTTTTTTGACCTTCTGAAGGTAAGTAGTTCAACCTTTACCGGAGTGATCAGTTCGGGCGTCCTTGAAGGACAAGTGTTGGCACTGTCCAGGAACCTTGTAAAGCACCGTCCACTGTTATGCCATTGCGTTCACTTTGCTTAGCTTTTAAAGGAGAGGCTGGAAACAATTTATTACATCCACCCTGTCGAGTCTCGGGTTACACTTCTATCAATCGAATATAATTTAACACTTGCGCATGATATATAAACTGGGAAATCTCGTCCGTTGGGTAACGTCAACCAGATCAGTCGACTACTTATTGACAAACTTAAAAGAAGCTTGAGAGGACTTCTTGCCGAAAGAGTAATCATATCAATTTTTAGGGGTATATGACGATTGCGTTCTTTTGCCATCTGTGTACTCATTGAGGTACACTTACACTCGACGATAATGAGCAGTTTTATATTTTCCAGCTTCCACACGCAACCACTCCTTCGATGAATAAATTTCGCGGTACTTATTGGAAGGATGTCATTTGTTCCACAAAGTCTACTGCGAAAATCCTGTTATTCTCTAATTAAGTCAATTTTTATGGAAAAACGCTATACACTGCGATTCATTGCAGCCTAAAAGTGGAGAATTCATGTTTTATACTTTTTGTTTATACGCGTGTCCGCATGCCCGGCCTTGAAATTTTGTTCCGTACACTCAAGTTTTTCATGCTGTTCTCTGTAGCAAGCGATTCTCTTCCTGAAAAAAATGTTTCCCCCATCGGAAGCGGGTCGCATTCCGGGTGATGAAAATTGGGGTACTCTGTTTACCTTCCGTAAACAATATTTCAAATATACCCTTGTTATTAAATCCAGCTTTGCCTGGCCGCGTCAGTTTTCGGCTGCACGTCAAGTTTGACCATTCCTGTTTATCGGCAGCTTAACTCTTTAGCCCACAGCTGTGTAGTTAAAGGCCCTGTGCACCTACCTCGTCAATAACACAGAATGAATGACCTTAGCTGTTTGCTTGAAGTAATCGGAGTGAATTTCCTTGAGGATGTGATACTTCAGTTGAATGTCCCTTAGTTATTTGTGTCAATTTTCACCTAAAATTACTTTCAATATGAGGGTTTTATTCGGGGTACATTTTAGACTGGGTGAAGTTCTCCGTTAATCCAGGCAGCTGCGGCTCAAGAAACAGAACGTTCCGGTGATCTCATACTTTATTTTGTTGCAGCACAAGTCCGGGACTTTAATACTGGTCTCTACCCTGCTGCTTGTGACTAAACACCCTCCCGATCACTTCACTCTGTTGCGACACTATAAACCCTGTATTTTGAAGTGTGGTTCTTTTAAACTGTGGTAGCGTTGCTTCCATTGGTCGCTTTTCGGTTCAGTACTAACTATATTTTAAGATGAAGTATTATTGGCCCATATGTGATCCGAATTCGTTTCGCATTGGCATTACTTCAAAGGGATCACATGGGAGGGCACTGAGTCATTCTGAGTGTCCTACTTCGGGTTTCAACATTAATTTAACTCTTTTTCGTAACTTGCGGCATGTGATATCTCGATACTTTGAATACACTCCTCGTGCTTATTTATTTCAAAACCTGCAAATCTGGCCTTTGTTACCCTCCCTTAATGTCTTCTAATGCTCTCCACGTTTGGGCCCTCTGCTGACCGCACGTTGTCGTGGTCATCTCCATTATCCTCAGCTGCTTGACTTTCTTATCTGCGCCCAAGTTTGCCAGTTCTCGGTCTTTTTACCTCTAACCTAATAGGGATGATTCAGATTTGTGCTCTGGAGTTAATAGCTTAGCGTGGGTTCGAATCCCACCGAACCTGCCGAGTTTTTCACAAGTGGATCAAATACATTATTCAAATCTGCCAAAATCCTCTACTAATTAATTGAGCCTGATAGTCATCTGTTAGATTCTAGGTTGATTGTTTAGGAAATTCTGCTTGGGCAGTCAGCTTACTGGACCAGAATTGGTGGATTGCATGCGTTGCAGTAGGCTGGGTGGGTAACTTGACCCAAGTGTGATTAAACTCATGGCTCCCGGTGGGGCCTCATAGCTCAGTTGGCTAGAGTGTTGGCTGTACTAAAGCCTTTCCATTCCTGGCGTGGGTTCGAATCCTACCGAGACCGCCGAGTTTCACGAGTCGGTGAAATGATTCATTCAAATCTGCCAAAATCCTTTAATAACTTGGTCATTGGCGATATTTGTTTGTACTTTTAAATTGCAGCTGAAGATTCTTTACGTCATACACACTCGGAATCAAATCAAGTCCTGTTGGTCGTAGATTGCTTCAGTTCTGCAACGCTTATAAGATCGGCGTGTATTTGTAGTCGGTGTTGAGTATGCCTTATCTTCTTTGGCTTCCAACTTACGTCCTTTTCTCAAGGATTTCCCTCCCACAATTATACGACCGCATGCGCAAAACTTAAGATTTATTTGCCTGTTTCAGTCAACCTGTTCCCTTTTTCCGTATTTTTTGCTTCACAGATCGGAATGGTGGTGGCGGTGGAAAAGATGCCTATGGTTTCAGCCATCGCCACGGGCCCTCGAATTCTAACTACCAACAAGTCTCTGTCTATCCGTATGACGCCTATGAATGAGAACTCAGCCCCATACTCCTATCTCATCTCTCTTCCCGGTTTTCCGCTAACTCTGATTCACCTAGGGCACAATTTTTCCTTCCCGCATTTTGCCTGTTCCCGTGGCTCGTCTCCTATAGGCGTCCCATCGTCTCTATCTCTTTGCCCTTCTATTATCCCGCTAATCCCGATTCCCTCGGTAAACATTTGCATTTCAGCGCCCCCCCCCCCCCACCCAACCTTTCATGGCCGGGCGTCTGCTGCTGCTGCTTCTTTGTGTATTTTTGCTCGCGTTATCTGTACATTTTTCCCTCAATTGTCCTCTTTACTGACGTCAAGCCTTGCATCCATTGTGAACTTGCATACATCCGTGTACACGTCTACTTTTACGAATTATACTCCCGCCTGCCGGCACGTACTACGTTTCCTAATCTGGCTGTACGTCGACACCACCGCCGCAGCCTACTACTCCGTTCCCTAGATATTGTGCTGTTTTTTGCCAAATTTTCCTTATTACCATCTGCTTTGTCCTTTTTATGTTTGTCCGCGCAGAACTTCGCTGAGCCCATCCTGTCGCCTCGATTTTTTATCTCATCAGTGAAGTTTTCACGTGTCTCTGAAGACTTCGTTTGCTTCTTTCTACTAATATGAGCATAGACACAGCACTTTTTCTAACTGTTGGGAATCCTAATGTGGTAGCTAAATGGAAACCTTCGACTATGCTTGACTTTCAGTTAGGAACGTCAGGTTGTCCACATTTTCCTGTTATTACCGAAACCGGATCTGTCTCACGATCAGACTGTTAAATACTGAATTTATTTGCTCGGACTATTCAGACATATGAGCTGGTCAACAAGACCTTACAAGGGCGCCTTTGCCCACTCCGGTGACTTAGTGTGAATGAATGTACGTCATTGTCGTCACAAGTAGTCTACTGTTGACAATCTCCGTTGGTTCTAGAGGGAAAGGAGGACCTGAATAAGCAAGTTCCCCCATACCAGTACTGTAAGAAGTTTGAACCAGGCTGGTTTGTTTCTACACTCCGCCCCTCGAAATCGTCCTCTAAACCATTTGTGATATGTTGACATTTCTGTGATCATTAGAACCATACAAAGCCGTGGTTTGATTCGAACTACTACGAACGGCATACGAGACTAGAGTCGTGTTTAGGTTCTATGCTAAATTAATAGACTTGCTGACCTAAAGTACCACAAAACCATTGATTAACATAGGAAGCGTGGTTGCAGCCATCGGTTTCTCTTAAGTTCATGACAGCATTTTTGTCGCCACCAAATGGAAAAATATTGACTAGGTTACTGTTGCTCAGCTGATCCCCAGGGGTCACAACTTCTGGTCAGTTTTTACGCGTTTGTGGGTGAGCTTCCCTCTGCTCATTTCGGTAAATGACGCCCGAATAAAAACCTCTACTTAAATATTCCATATTTATCCACCGAGTGTCGCTGCCCGTGTACTCTTTGTCCTGATTTTTTTTAGTAAGGTACGCATCAAACGTTAATATTAGTCTTATAGTTATTTGCATTGTCTTCTAATTTTGTATCCTGAGGAAGCGTTTTGGATTTAAATATCTTCTAGTACCTGTGTTTGTTGCAACCTAGCTTACAGTAAATGGGTTATCACATGAAATGTTAGCTGAACTTCTAACTGTGTTTTCGATGGGAAAAGATTGCGAAATGGGTTTTGTGTTTTTGGGTAACGTGCTGCATAATCCTTAGTTGTTTAATTCACGATAGGGTGCGGGCTTTGAACGAGCATCTATGGGGCGGCTTGTAAAAACTACACTGTAAAAACGACTAATTAGGTAGTGTGACGAGTTCCCATTGATTTTCAATATCCTTATCTATTCAAAGATAGTTTTATAGAATGTATGATGAAACTGAATGAATGAGAAGGTTCGAGCCCCATAAGAAGTCTGTTCGAGCACCGGAACTATTTGTTTATTATTCTGAACTTTCAAAGTCCTGTAGGAGTCAATCATCAAAGATAACATCCGCAACAAATAGGCGACACTTATAGAGGGTGCAAACCACTCACTGCTCACTGACGCAAGTCTGGAGGTGACTGCGCAGGGCTCTGTACGCCCGTGCCAAATCGATACTTCGCAGGCCTCAACTGACCCTGTAACTACACAGGCCAGACGGAATGCATGCTGGGATCGCGCATACATTAACATAAGCTGGCTATGGCACGAGGCGACGAATTATCGCAATTTGCTGTCCACACCTTCGAAATGAGCCATAACTTTAACTTCGCCGCCCTTAAGATAATCGCCCACGCCGGAAACTAGACCAGCCGACAAATTGAATGAAGCCTGGTCCAAGGATGGGTACTCAATCAATCGATTTGGCACCGGCCTAAATGGTCCTGCACAGTCACCTCCAGACCTGCATCAGTGATCATTGGTTGGTTTTTCACCCCTATAAATGCCGCCTTTTTATTGCTACTGTTACCTCTGACAATGGACTCCTGTAGTAGTTCAAAAGCTCAGAATAATAAACACATGGTTTCGTTGCTCGAACAGACTTCCTAGCTCACAAAAGAAAATATTTTTTCTCGTAATAATATAGTAGTAAATTATGTCTTCCTCGGAATTTGTACTGGAGAAAAAGTGTTTGGGTTCAAAAAGTTCTAACAATGCACTTTCTTTAAAATATTCACTCATAAAGCATCTTTCGTGTGCATTTATTAATGCCGCTTGTAAAGTATGTAGCAAGATCCATCCCGACTGCAAAATGTTATGAGCCCCATATGGCTACTTCTTAGCAGTGCATATAAATGTGTGATTTTATTATCATATTAAAATATGCAACTTGCAGTTTCGAAACCTTAAATTCAAGTATAGCAGCAGGTCAGGTACACAAATATGCGGGATTTTTTTATAAAAATGTTTGAAAGTGAAATACACCCTTTCCTCACGCATAACCTTTGAAAACCAAATTTTCTACCAAATGAGTAAAAGTGAAAATGTTGTAATTTATCTTTTCTGTGAAGTATCTTCATACTTTTAAGGGTATCGTAGATCAATGGAAAAGAATCCTACTACTTAAGTAGTCCTTTTTGCAGGCGGTCAGCAAGAATCTCGATCAAGAGCCGGTATCCTGAAATAACTGAATCACCTGGGATTATGCTGCTTATTAAACAGTATTATGAACCCCCTTCAGTAATCTTTTCTTATCGAAAATACGTTTGGGAATTTCAGCTAGCATTTCATGACAGAGCATATCTGCTGTAATTCTCCACATTTTTCACCCGTTCTTGCTTGCATTCCATGTAGTTTTTTTTACCAATGTCCATATAACCGTTCCTGGCTATTGAGAATGTTGTGCTTTTTTCCCTAGTGCCCATGGGCATCGGTAGGGTGACGAGAAGTGCATGTAACCAGTGGTAGGAAGGCAATGTGCATCCGCTAACCTTTTTTTCTTTGGGCATGTAAGTTAATGATTCATCAAAAAACACCGAAGTTGTATGACAGGGCAGCACTGAGATAATTTATTTTAACTCCGTCAAACGTGATATACCTTTTGGCGTTCAATGCACGCATTATCTGTTGATTCATGTAAGTAGTAGTTAAGTACTGTGAATGGCTGTCGCGTACATCCTGCTGACTTTCAGTGGGTCCTTGATAACCTGTAGTTGTCCGATTTTACAGTAAGGACATTCAAAAAAAGCCTTATCACGCAGAGGGTAATTAGTGAATTATATATGCACTACTAATGACGTCAGATTAGCATCTCGGGAGGCTTAAAATGCAAATTTTGCATAAATTTTATTTTTCAGTAGGCAAGAGCTACATTTGGACTCCCACAGACGGCAAGAACAATGCCTAGACAATTGTTTGACACCGCCGAGTTTGTTAGAATGGCTGCGTAACGAGGCGAGGCTGGTCGGTAGATAGCTAGTTGAATTTTAACCAAAAACCGTCAAAATGCGTCCGTTTAAAAGGGACAATTTCCATGAAGGCAACCCATCCTGGTATCCCACCTTACTCAGCGTCTGGAGACGTTTACCGCATCTCGTTTTCATGAGCGAAGTAACTAAGAGATAGAAACTGGGCCATTAAACCGGACGCAGGTCGCCAAATGAGGAGGACGGGAGAGAGAGAGAGGGATGACGTCCGCCTGTTCGGCCTTACTCGGCCATAGGACGCTCTAAGTATCATGAGAGGTTACAATCGAATCGGCCGTGAGTTCTTTGAGTTACCGTTCTCTGACAATGACTCCTAAGTTTGCTGGGAAGACACCCGCGCGGAGCGCGTGAACGGAAACTGCTTCTATTGACAGTATTGGTGTACCAAATAATCTGAACGATGACTGCTCCAATATTCAGCGCTAATGTTGAGCCATTGACGATTCAGATGCGGGAGCCCAAGCATTCACGGCACCGAATGCAGCCATCTGCGATAATTGTGGAAGCTGCTAAGTTAAACAGGCATTTTCTGGTATAGCAATCACACCCCATAAATGCTGCAATTCTTCTGCGTCAACCACCCTTTTCTGCTGTTGTCTTTGAGGATGAGCTAGCTTGCGGCCTCGACGTGTCAGCGAGGAAAATTCTTGGTCCATCATGCGATTTGCCTCAGCTGCTTCCTGGAATTCGAATTTTCGTTGGTATTGTAACTGTCTTTTTACGTAACACTTGGCCAACCTATGTACATTAATAAATCAGAAAGTGATGTTATGGTAGAGGTTGGAAAGCACCGAGTCAACTTATATGTCAGTTGTGGTTATGTCAGACACCTAATAAACATCTCCCGATTAACGCTCTTCTGCCTTTGACCTACAACCTGGTAATCGCATATTCAGTACTATCAACATGTCTTAATTATTGAAATCGAGGCAAAATCTCTTAGTCTGTGTGACCACTTTTAAAGAGAACTTTTCTGGGGTATCCCATTTGAGATAAAGTTTGCGGTACTCATTGGCAGTCTCCACTTAGCTACTTACGGATCGGACGGGAACATGTTGAACCTTCCAACAGCAATATTGAACAATGTTTTGGAGTACGGTTATACAACGTGGTAATTTCGTGAAGGACATTTGTACGGAAGTAAAACGTCGTCTTCTTAGCAATGACTGAATTGAAACGAAGTTGCACAAGGGGATACTTGAGTTGATCTATTTGCAGTTATTGAGATGCATACTCTGACAACCTTGACTACAAAGTCAGGTGCGACTACAATACAGATACATAGGTAATTTTTGTGCAAAAATGCCTTTCCCTGAAGCCGTTAGTTAAGTCTTTATTTCATTTTTTCCCAACCTTACTCCAATTAGGCTTTCTGAACTACCATAATATATATGCTGTATGTGTCTAAATCCCGCTGGGCAATGGACTTTATCCTTTTTTATATCCCGTCCTCACTGGAGTTTAATGGAAAAAGCTTCGGGAGATATTTTCGGATCAGAAGTCATAATCAATGGACACCTTATCCGTCGTTGGTTGACTGCGTGCGTGTTTCAGGCATGGACAGTAATGAGTGCTTTCACTTCAAGCGCTTTTATTGATCGTGAGAAAATGTATTCAATCAAATAATCACAAGCCCAAAAGGGTCACCTGAGCATCAAAGGGCATTTAGCTTAAATCTGCTTCGTGCTTCGTTGCTCAGATAGATGCACAACAAGAGAATTTACCCATTTCCTGAATATCGTATTAGTTAATGATCACGAATGTATCTGTGAACTAAAGGGAAAGTCAATAATTACGGTATAAAGTTACAGATGCATTTGTAAAAAACTTGCCTTTGTGCAATTGCACGGCACACATGTGCACCATATTCCATTTTAAGCTACGCCGTCAAGAGACAATTAATTTTTATCTTGAGTCTTCTATTCATTTACAATAAAATTGAAGCAAGCAAATAACACATCAGAATATTAAAAAGTTAGCATCGTTGTTGTGGCGGGACCCAAGCTGTCCCCTCTTGTAAATCGCCCTCTGTCAAAGTCCGTATGGACCAACTTCCTCTGGACCTTAAGAAGCTGGCCACACAGACGCTCCGTTCCAGCCAGTTCGGATAAGTTCTCGACCTGTTGAACACACTCACATTCAGCAACTATCCCCTAGGGCTGAATTAGATTTCAGCGAATCCGCCTGAGTTCTTGAAAAACAGTTACTTGCAGTCAGGTAGGCTTTGTTTGATAGCGCACCAGAAGTTTTCCAATATCATCGTTTCCCTAACCTAGATTCCTTCGAGAAATTACTAGGCCTACTTCAGCCACGGATGCCAAACCGGTACAACATGCTTCAAATGAAAGTGAACGATTACTCTGCGGTCTACCTCACTGGAACTTCTTGTCCGAAGTCTTATAAACACACACCTTTAGTGGTCCAATTCCCTGCGCATGCTGCAACGCTGAACCTATCGTGACTGCTTGCACGTGGGCACCAGTGACGGTCAATCCCGGCTGTCCTACAACACTCAAGGCTGACTCGCCAATGTCTCACACATGGGACGCCGCACCTGCGGCGGCGGATGAGCCCTCTTCGTGCTGCCGACTTCTCTCATCCCTTCTCAGATAGTTCTGCACAGAATACACTATCTTCTCAACGGGCGGTCCATTTCTTTTTTTTTCTCATACGAAACCAGGCCGGAAGGTCGTAGCGGCTAGGGTCTCCCTAAGATCTTAAGCTGCTGTGATATACTTACCAACCGTTCAGTCAAAAGATGCAGACTGGAAAGATGAGGACGGTTCTGGTTGACTCCATCTTGGAGCCCTTAGAGAGGGTTGCTCTTCTCCAAGAACTTCATTGGCTTTTTCGTTATCATGCTGTCCATTAGTCCGCGGCAGATTATGTTAGTCTGACATAAAAAGAATTATTGGTTCTGGTTCGAGTCTTCACTTTATATATTCGATATAGATTTGCTGTGTTCCACTAGGGTACAGTCATCCTTATTAGTCAGTTCGATAGAAAGTGCGCGTCAATGATCTGGGGAGTTGTGTCTAATTTGTTCGAAACCGGTGAGTTTGCTTCTTTTAGCCCTTGCAGCTTTTCCACGTCAATTTCCGGGAAGGCTACAAATTCTAGCACTTGTTCGACGTCTGTAATATGACTGTTGAGATGGTTAATCACCATCCCCAGTTAATACCTAGGTAAAGAATTCATCCAAGTCTTCCGCCTCCCCTTCATTCTCAGCTGTATATGTGCTAGTGTCATCTGTTTGTAAAGTGACTGACTACTTTTTTGCAGGTTGCATAAGAATAGAATGAAATCTCGGGATCCTATTTGGCTTGTTGAATAATCTTGGATGCATAGTACCTTCGTGTTTGACAAATTCTTGTTGTGACGGCGTTTTGCTGACGACAGAATTCCTTTCGATGCCGTTTGGGCCCAGTTTTCACGTGTTTCTCTTCGTTAACTGTCCTTAATTATCCCTCGTTAAGTAAACAGGGAGACTAATCATTTTTGCATCTTTATTGGACGGCAAGGCTGCATCAGATATGTTGAGATCGTTTTCGACAATCTTTATTGTTCTTCTGTCTACCATAATCAAAAAAATCAAGGAAAAACTTTGACGGAAAATTGTATGTTTGGCGTAGGTGTGCATAATGGAAATGGGCCATAATAAAGAGAGTATTCAGACGGAAGGATGACCGTGACCTACTGCCGAAATCGTTAAACGCGAGGGTAATTTGCGTTGTCTGGTGCATTCCTTGTCATTGAATAGGGACTGTTAACTACGAAGTGAAGAGTAGAACGATAATTATTAGCTGAGTAATGGATCCATTGACTGGGAGGCAGACTGAAGGGACAAGCACGTTCCCTCGGAGGCAAAATTATACAATTTGCCCACGATGCACGAACGCCATCATGCAGAAGATTAATTCGGTAGATTCGGCGCTGCTTTGAATGCTAAATGCGAGCAGGAGTCCTTTTTAACAAATAATAATTCTGAGTACTCTTAAAGAGCTAGATAGTTTGTTACAAATTGCAATTGCGTGACATGGAGAGAACACGCAATATGTACCCGTACGCAAAGTGGAATAAACAGGAATACCTGGTAGTTACTGTTGTGTCCATTGTGATAAACGTACTTCACGGTTGTTTCTGGTTTAAAAATACGAGTATTTGATAAAGTAAACAGTATATTCGATCCATTTTTAATAAATAAGGCCAAAAAGGATTTAGTTATTTGATCTTACAGTCTTCTTTATAAACTTAATTTGTTTCATGGGTAGAAGTCTTTCGTTAGAAGTGAGCTGGATTGATTAACTTTTCTTCTGCTCATCGTCATGAAAGAGGCTAAATAAAAGAGCAATATTTCGGTATGAGTTTGACGCATAGTCCATGCAAGCAAATTCTTTTTTTATTAGTATTGAATCTTCGAGGGATTCGGCAGTGAACGATCGGGGCTAATTTGAGGACAGCTCCTTATAATTCCTAATATAGTATGGTAATGAATGTTAAGTTTCCGGGATTTACTGTTGCTAACAGCCATATTTGAACGTTTTCGATGGGAAGGTGTCATGTGCAGCATCACGGGGGAAAAAGGCATGTGGGTGGTAAGGGACGATGCCACAATTGACTAGCTTTTATTCATAGGCAACTGACTACGGCTAATAAGTTAAAAATGGCCATTGCATTCCAGTGGTGATCGCGAGAGCTTTTAATTGGAGTGCGCATGTAGCACGTGACTACTACTGACTATAAATATTGTGCACCTTTTTCCTCTATTATCCTTATGAGCGATTGTATCTGATGATGGGTTCCAAAGTTGATCCAAAACGTCAGGGCAATAAAATTATTGTTCCAGCGGTCGCATCTTCTCCCTCCTTGTCTTTGCCTGTTCTCCGTTTTTTTGATATTTTTATCATATATAAAAGCCTAAGCATTCTTTATCATGCCATCTCATGTTAACGGATATTCTGAAATGTATTTTCGATTAGAAAAGATTGCCTAAATAGAGTCATGCAGCCTAATCCCAAAATATTTTTGTCACGTCATGCTGCTGGCTTTTGAACGAGCTTCTTTCCGGCCGCCTGCAAAAACTGTATTATCTTAAACGTTTCTAGTTAATTAGAATACATTTCCCCCATTGGTTTTCAATGACGTTGTAATTTACAATATACTTAATAGCGAAGATGGATAAAATATTCTCTCTTTTCACATTTGGTAGCAAATTACGTCATTCTCATTCTAACCTTAAAAAAGGGGAAGCATTCGGTTTTTAAAAAAACGTGATCTATTTCCGAATAATCGTAACCCTGGCCTGTTGTTTCATGTACATTCAGGTTTTCTAGTCTACCAGCAAGGAAAATCATTACTTTCTACATTTTATTAAGAAGAAGCCATATGGTCATTCTACAATTGTTCAGTATATTTAGATCATTCTGTATACGTTAGAAGTATCATTAATATATGTGCACGTACGTTGCCTTATGAGTGGACAGTTTCCGGTCTTCAAAAGTATCATAATAAGAAACTTCTTAAAACATAAAATTTCCCGCTGTTTAAGTTTACAATGTGAATAAAACGTAATTCTAGCCCAAATAAAGAGTATTTTTGTGCATACTTTCTATAAGCTTTCTTTGAACTCATAAGGGCATCGCTAATCAATAGGAAAAACTCATACTAATTAAGAAGCCATTATTAACTGAGTTTGGAATTTCAGGCAGCCAACAATAAGCTCACTCGAAAGCTGGCATCCTGATCTGACTGAAATATATGCGGATTTTGCTGTGTGATAATTAGTATGTATGTATGCAGAATAGGAACGGCCTAGACACACCACCAAATCTGAGCCAGTTGGGGTTGGAGCTACGTGCAAGATTTGGGATAGGAGACTGGAGAAAAGGCATGATACGAGAAAGTGCTTTATTAAAGCGGACGTAAACTATGGAGAGGTGAAATCATTCTTCAAACTGCTTAAAAGCGTAATTGAATAGAGAGAATTGGAAATTTTTATATGATATGGCTTTTATAAATTCATAGTGAGATTTAGTCAGAAGGTTTTTTCTAATGAATGTCTACTAACCCTGTCCTGTCTTTCTACAAATGTCTCTGATGATGGGTGTGAGAGAGAACCCGAAACGTCAGGCCAATAAACTTCATATTCCTTCTTCTTCTTCTTCTTTTTCTTCTCCTTCTAAAATTGCCTTCGTCCACGCCTTTTACGATCTTCAAAGCAGGATCAATAGATTAAGCCCCACACGTATCGTGATGAGTTTGTCCCATAATTTGATCGATGAAAGTCCTTTCCACGACAGTTAATATTCCGGATCGTAACTGACAGGACGACGGGCTTGTGGTTTCATCGTGATTTTTTTTGACTTCTCAAACCCCAATGATCAAAGAATCCCGATTAAAATTCCAGGCAATCCAGAAATAAACTTGGGGTTTTACACGATGGCTGACGATTGTTATTAAATCAGAAATGTCCATCCAAGTCCCCTTTTGCTACTATATCTTCCATATAATTACCTGTTGCCAAGGCGTAAGCTTGAGGCTCCAACCGTAACAAAATGGACTTGTACCGCAATCTGGTCAGCAAACGGCCTTCCTACAATAGAAAAAGGTTTTTAATTTATCAAAAATAGTCAAAGGTTCTGGATCGTTTGTGTGTGAGAGTCACGATGTTCGATTTATTCCACGAATACGGAGCTATAGTTTTCAATTTTGAGATTAATTATATTGTACAACAGTGACTGAAATGAAGCACTTGCGTCAGCTTCTAGAATGTTCATAATGGAACGATCGGGGCACGGGCTATGCTGCTGTTGAAAACTTCAAATAACTGCTGTTGAGTCACGAGCGTTCAATTTGGAATTTCGTGAACGCTTTCACTTCGGATCTGGATTTTCGATAGCACATGGCTTAGTAGCCAATAAATGGTTTGAACAAATGTAAGGTAAATGTATGAGCGGACACCTTCATATCAGTTAACGTTATAGTAAAAATCAATGTTAAATTATATTTGAATAATAGCAGCATTCCTAGTAGTGCATGGAAATAAAAAGAAATCGTGGAAGAGTTAATATTGTAGGCTTATAATCATCGCATCCAATTCAACCAGTTATTTCGGTATGACAGTTCTGCCATCGCAAATGGTGGCTGGCGTCATGTGCCCTAAGACTTGGTGACTTATGCTTCGATTAGCTTGCAATGAGATGGGCTTGCCTGGCATCTACTGCACTCTGGCAGTTCGACCGTCGATTTCGACGAAGTCCACCGTATGCTTCACACCAGGTGGTGCTGGGACGGTGACCTGCGCGTGAATTAGTTTTAAGCGATAGTAGCCTTGCGCTGCAGCTACCGCACTCTCTCCTCCTCCCCCACCTGAGCCCGGTGTCAAGACAGAGTCAAGAAGACCAGAGATGGGAGAGGGTGCAGGTGGCTGGCGCGGCCGGAGCCGCCCCTGGGGGTACCACCACACCTGGCTCGGATCCCACGGAGTGGAGTGCCATAAAGGCCACATTAAGAAGGAGCCATTGCAACCTGACTCTCAGTTCGCCAGTCAGCCACTCCACACAAAACACACATTGGGACTGACCACGCGGTCCGAGTTATCCCGTCAGTTGGCAACCTTCCAAGCCACGGCTTTTAGCGCACCGTGATAGTTTTAAGCGCGCCAGATTGGTTATAGTGAGGAACATTCGCTGAGCTGTCGAACTCACTCTCTCCCCAACCCCCTCCATCAGACACTGTCCGAGCCGGTCAGTTGCCTGATGTGGGAGTGGGCGCATTGGCTGACGGATCGGCGTACCCATCTTCGCACGCCACAGCACTACCTGACCCCCATAACGCACACACCAGGATTCACAAACTCAGGGGATATGGAGCAGCCATCGCCGTCTGACTCCCAGTCCACTGGTCAGCCACTCGACACACACAGCACATACACTGAGCCGATGGCGTGGTCTGGTGGAAGCGTCAGATTGGCAGACTTCCCAGCCACGGTTTCTAGGAAACCGTGATATACTCTGGTAAATGGTGATTGTGAGGGTGTTGTCAATGTATTTGTGTATGTAGTGTGTGCTGATGTAGCTTAGCCTCCAGTGGTTAACCGGAGGTTGTCGTGGAGGCGCATGTGTCCTAATAGGCCCATGCGGTGTGTAAATGTGCGGGAGCAGTGAGGGCAGTGAAGGCGGGCGCGTCGACTGTATGTCGGAGCCCCAGGCACTGGTTCACCAGCCTCCGTGCGATGGATTCGCAGGTGACCGACCAGGCCGATGCGTGAGTTGAAGTTGCGGGCGCAGTGTGGGCAGGATAAATCTGTAGAGGCTGGAGGGATGGCATTCGTGGTAGTTGGGGTGGTAGGGGCGCTAAGAATGGCAGGTGTGGAGGGTATGCATGGTGTATCGGTGTTGTCGGCATTGTGGTGAATTCCGCTGTCATGGAGGCGCATGTGACCGAATAGGCCCATGCGATGCGTGAATGCGCGAGGACAGTGAGGGCAGGGGAGGCGATGATCTCTGCTGTGTGATGGTGCTCCAGGCACTGGCTCACCGGTCTCTGTACGATGTATTCGCAAGTGACCGAACAGGCCGATGCGTGAGGTGAATGTGCGGTCGCATTGAGTACAGCTTAGTAGAGATTACCCATCGCTGATGGTGGTGGCAGTGGTAGTGAAGGCGAAGGCGGTGGTGGGGGTAACAGGCGATGAGTAGATGGATGTTGTCTCTATGATGGTGGGAGTAATGGAATTGATGCCAGGAGTGAGGGTGGGGGAGTCAGAAGGAGGGTGCAGAATTTGACATAGAAATTGGAATTGTCGGATTGTTGGTGCATTGCGTCCGAAGATGTCCAACCAGGCCGATTCGCGCACGGAAGATGCGTTGACAGCGTGGGCATGTTGGCAGGGCCTGGGCATTGGCGGCGGCGATCCGGTTGGCCTCATAGATTGCTGAATCAGTCCTCATTGATCTTCTCCATGCCGGTTTTTCCTGTGCGAGGTCCTCCCAGGTCGCAGGGTTTATTTGCAGTTGCTTCAGCGATTTCTTCAAAGTGTCCTTGTAGCGTCGTTTTTGACCTCCCTGTTGGCGAGAAACCGTAGCGAAATCTCCATAGAAAAGTCGTTTGGGTAGTCGCTCGTCGTCCATTCTTACCAGGTGTCCGCTCCATCGCAGTTGCACTTGGATACCAGGCTGCTCATCACGGTAGGAGTCAATCAGCATAGCCGAGAACATGAAACTGAAGAGGGTGGGGCCAGTACGCAGCCCTGCTTCACTCCGTTGGTCACGGCGAATGATTGGGATACCGTCCCGTTGTCAGTGATGCGCGCCGTCATCCCGTCACGAAGCTGACGCACCATGTGCGTGAACCGCTCAGGACAACCAAATTTCTGCATGACTTTCCACAGTCCGTCACAATTCACCGTGTCAAAGGCTTTCGTTATATCCACGAAGGTAGTGTGCAGGTGAGTTCGCATCTCCTGACACTTCTCTTGAAGTTGGCGGGCGGCAAATATCATATCGGTTGTTCCGCGGTGTCGGCGGAAGCCACATTGGCTTTCCGGGAGCAGGCCCTGCTCTAGATGACCGTTCAGACGATTGAGAAGGATACGGGCGAAGATCTTCCCAGCGATGTTGAGCAACGAGATGCCTCTGTGATTATCGCAGATTTGCCGGTTCCCTTCCGTTCGTAAAGATGGACGATGGTCGCGTCTTTGAAATCCTGAGGAACTTATCCTTGGAGCTACATCTCCTAGAAGAGTGTTGTGAGTTCTACCATCAGCCGGGGCCCACCGTGCTTGTAGACTTCCGGTGGGATTGCGTCGGATCCCGGTGCTTTACCGCTGGAAATCTGCTGCACGGCCCGGATGGTTTCTGGTAGGGAAGGCGGCAGATCCAGGTCATTGTTCGTGTCCACTTGAGGGAGCCGGTCAATGGCAGCATCGGAGATGGCTGATGAGCAATTAAGGACATTTCTGAAATGCTCGGCCCAGCGCTGCAGAACTTGCGATTTCTCTGTCAGCATTGTTGTGCTATCAGAGCTGAGCAGCGGTGCGGACCCCTTGATACACGGGCTGCAAACGGCCTTGATGGCTTTGAAACGTTTTTCATTTCATTGCAGTCCACATACCCCTGGATTTCCTCAGCGTTTCGGGTCATCCAGGCATCCTGCATCTCCCGCAGCCGTTGTTGTACAAGGCGCCGGCATCTGAAAAAGGCTGCTTTGGTGGCGTCAGTCCGAAAGTCCATGTAGGCTTTGTGTAGTCCATTCTTCTCCGCGAGTAAGTTGCGGATGTCGACGTCATTGTCGTCAAACCAGTCCTGGTGTCGACGGCGTGCGCGTCCGAGGACATCGAGGGTGGTGGACTGGATGACATTTCGTAGTTGACACCATCGTGTCTCCACGGTAGCGTTATCATCTTGAGCATGCAGGTCCTCCAGTTTCTCGGTTATTTGGTTGCTGAAATCAAAACAGTGAGCAGGCAAATTTAATAAAAGAGTATTTAACTTACATGGCGGCCTCTTACCTTGGGGCCTTCGTCGGGATTGCAGTCGGAGCCTCATCTGCGAGATGACGAGGCGGTGATCTGTCCAACCATCGGCATCGCGGATCGCCTTGGTTACCAGCACGTCCTGTCGATCTCGCCTCCGGACGAGAACATAATCCAGCAGATGCCAGCACCGCGACCGAGGGTGCATCCACGTGGCCTTCTCCCGCGTCGGAAGGCGGAAGGTGTTGGTCAGCAGGAGACGGTGTTCCGCACATGTGCGCAGAAGAAGGAGGCCGTTATCGTTGCAGCTACCGAGACCGTGGGGACCCAGCACTCCCTGCCAGGCAGCGTGGTCCGTCCCGACGCGGGCATTGAAGTCACCAAGGACAATTAACTTGTCCTCTTTCGGCACAGTCACCAGCAAGGCGTGCAGGTCCTCGTAGAATTTGTCCTTCGCCGCATCAGAGCTCGTCATTGGGGGAGCGTAGGCGCTGATGATGGTGGCGAACTGGTCTCCCCGAAGAGGCAGGCGGAGGCACATCAGACGATCATTGATACCCTGCGGCAGACAGGGCAGACGTCCCACGATGTCGTTACGGATGGCAAAGGCAACACCAGCGTCGCGTCGCTCTGCCTTTGGCCGGCCGCTCCAGAAGAAGGTGTAGCTGGCACCTATCTCCTCCAGCTGACCCTGCTCAGAGAATCGGGTCTCGCTGAGAGCAGCAATGTCCACCTTGTAGCGCGCCAGTTCCCGAGCGACTAGCGCCGTCCTCCGTTCCGGCCGGTTGCTCCTAGGATTGTCTAAAAGGGAGCGAACATTCCAGGCTGCTAGTGTGAGTGGACCCACCCGAGCAGCCTGGAGGGTATGGCGAGGGGGAAGGGGACGGGGGGTATTGTTTTTTGTTTGAGTTTTACGACTGCGTAGTTTGCGATCTGCGAGCCGCGGCCGGCTGCAGAAGACGTGATACCCAGCATTTGTTCATGGCACATTTTCTAGCCCCTTCCTCGGCGAGGATGCAAGCAGTGCTGTCCCTAAATAGGGCTGCTCGGACATCCCAGACGGCTGCCGAACTCCACTATGGGTTGCGGTTTTGTTTTAGTGGGAGAACGACCCGAGTTAGCCTGGGCCGCCTACGGGGTTGCTGTCGCCCCCACCGTAGGACTTTTTGAGAGGGGGGAGGTGGGAAGTTCGGGAGTCAGACATACCGGGTGTGGGGGCACACACACCACCGGAGACCCTCACCTGGTTTAGCCCGCCGGTCGTGACGGTTGCCCGGGGTGTGGCCACTGGGAAGAACCCAACTTCGAGGAGCCACAGGTGAGAGTTGGGTACCAGTTAGAGGCGGCCACAGGAGCATTCACCACCTGTACGAGACAAATGGAGCGACCAAATGCAAGCTGTGTGGTGCTTCCCCTAACTAGTACCCCTACACCGCACTCTACAGTGGCAAGAAAATATCCAGATGACCAAAAGCGAGCTCAGGCGCAGTTGCTGATAAATTTAAGCAATCCATATGCGCGTGCCGCACGTGGCCTGGACCAGCAGATGTGTTCAAGGCTCTAAGGAGCGGTTCGGATCCCTCCTAAGTGGGAGTGCAATAAAGTCTACATTCGGAAGCAGCCATTGAGCAAGAATCGGCGGCCAGCAATGAACGATTTATGAAGCCACTTGGTAGCCTTCCAAGCCAAGGCTGTTTGAGCACCATGACAAAGTTGAGCGCATATGATTTTTTTATATTGAGGACGGTGCTGAAGGGTTGTGGCGAAGTGTTCCCCAGTGCCGACCGCACTATATATATATATATATATATATATATATATATATATATATATATATATATATATATATATATATATACTACTTGTAGTACTACTTGTTTGTAGAATGGGCATTACGTGGTTATTCCACAGTGGTTGATTGTCTTCGACCCAAATGTTCATTGAAATTTCGGGTCTGACCCTAAAAACGTCATGTCCAAATCATCTGACTCCATGTCCTGCACTTAATAATTTCAGAAATTATTTCCTTGGTTATTCTCTGGAGTCCATATACCAGACACCGCATAGAGAACGCTGGGGGACCCACTGAGGAGCCGAACCCATCGTTGCTGCGTCACGCAGCAGCAGAAACATTGGTGAAACACGTGCCTGGGCTTTAAGCTAGTACCTATGTCGGAAGAACGGTATAATATATGTGCCATATAAGATTCATACTACTTGAAGAACTACTTGTTTGTTGAATGGGCGTTACGTGGTTATTCCACAGTCGTTGATTGTCTTCGACCCAAATAATCATTGAAATTTCGGGGCTGACCCTAAAAAGTCATGTCCGAATCATCTGACTCCATATCCTGCACTTAATAATTTCAGAAATTATTTCCTTGATATATATATATATATATATATATATATATATATATATATATATATATGTACATGTACAATGTTGATAATGTGGAACCGACAAAGACAAGGGACACCGGAATGGCCATTTCTGGCTTATTAGCCGTCATCAGCCAGTAATACCCAATCCCAAGTGTGGCACACCTGGGATTCGAATCCGCGACCTTTGGTAATTGAGCCGAACGCTCTACCATAGAGCCACGGGCTCGTTGCATTGTCGGTTGCGATCGGGAATAGGATGATCGTGTGTGGCTCACCGATCTTCTTAAGGAACATTTATGTTCCGTTGTGCCCTGGAACTCAGACTAGAGCCCTCACAGGCGGTCGCATAGCGACGTGTAGCACATGTTGATAATGTGGAACCGACAAAGACAAGGGAGACCGGAATGGCCATTTCTGGCTTATTAGCCGCCATCAGCCAGTCATACCCAATCCCAAGTGTGGCACACCTGGAGTTTGAACCCGCGACCTTTGGTAATTGAGTCGATCGCTCTACCATTGAGCAACGGGCTCGTTGCTTTGTCAGTTGCGATCGGGAATATGATGATAATGTGTGGCTCACCGATCTTCTTAAGGAACATTTATGTTACGTTGTGCCCTGGAACTCAGACTAGAGCCCTCACAGGCGGTCGCATAGCGACGTGTAGCATATGTTGATAATGTGGAACCGACAAAGACAAGGGAGACCGGAATGGCCATTTCTGGCTTATTAGCCGTCATCAGCCAGTTATACCCAATCCCAAGTTTGGCACACTTGGGATTCGAATCCGCGACCTTTGGTAATTGAGTCGAACGCTCTACCATTGAGCCACGGTCTCGTTGCTTTGTCGGTTGCGATCGGGAATATGATGATAGTGTGTGGCTCACCGATCTTTTTAAGGAACATTTATGTTCTGTTGTGCCCTGGAACTCAGACTAGAGCCCTCACAGGCGGTCGCATAGCGACGTGTAGCATATGTTGATAATGTGGAACCGACAAAGACAAGGGAGATGGGAATGGCCATTTCTGGCTTATTAGCCGTCATCAGCCAGTCATACCCAACCCCAAGTGTGGCACACCTGGGATTCGAACCCGCGAGCTTTGGTAATTGAGTCGATCGCTGTACCATTGAGCCACGGGATCGTTGCATTGTCGGTTGCGATCGGGAATAGGATGATAGTGTGTGGCTCACCGATCTTCTTAAGGAACATTTATGTTCCGTTGTGCCCTGGAACTCAGACTTGAGCCCTCACAGGCGGTCGCATAGCGACGTGTAGCACATGTTGATAATGTGGAACCGACAAAGACAAGGGAGACCGGAATGGCCATTTCTGGCTTATTAGCCGCCATCAGCCAGTAATACCCAATCCCAAGTGTGGCACACCTAGAGTTCGAACCCGCGACCTTTGGTAATTGAGTCGATCGCTCTACCATTGAGCAACGGGCTCGTTGCTTTGTCAGTTGCGATCGGGAATATGATGATAGTGTGTGGCTCGCCGATCTTCTTAAGGAACATTTATGTTACGTTGTGCCCTGGAACTCAGACTAGAGCCCTCACAGGCGGTCGCATAGCGACGTGTAGCATATGTTGATAATGTGGAACCGACAAAGACAAGGGAGACCGGAATGGCCATTTCTGGCTTATTAGCCGTCATCAGCCAGTTATACCCAATCCCAAGTTTGGCACACCTGGGATTCGAACCCGCGACCATTGGTAATTGAGTCGAACGCTCTACCATTGAGCCACGGTCTCGTTGCTTTGTCGGTTGCGATCGGGAATATGATGATAGTGTGTGGCTCACCGATCTGCTTAAGGAACATTTATGTTCTGTTGTGCCCTGGAACTCAGACTAGAGCCCTCACAGGCGGTCGCATAGCGACGTGTAGCATATGTTGATAATGTGGAACCGAGAAAGACAAGGGAGACCGGAATGGCCATTTCTGGCTTATTAGCCGTCATCAGCCAGTCATACCCAATCCCAAGTGTGGCACATCGGGGATTCGAACCTGCGACCTTTGGTAATTGAGTCAACTGCTCTACCATTGAGCCACGGGCTCGTTGCTTTGTCGGTTGCGATCGGGAATATGGTGATAGTGTGTGGTTCACCTATCTACTTAAGGAACATTTATGTTCCGTTTTACACTGGAACTCAGACTAGAGCCCGCACAGCTGGTCGCATAGCTACGTGTAGCATATGTTGATAATTTGGAACAGACAAAGACAAGGGAGAGCGGAATGGCCATTTCTGGCTTATTAGCCGTCATCAGCCAGTCATACCCAATCCCAAGTGTGGCACACCTGGGATTTGAACCCGCGACCTTTGGTAATTGAGTCGAACGCTCTATCATTGAGGCACGGGCTCGTTGTCTTGTCGGTTGCGATCGGGAATATGATGATAGTGGGTGGCTCACCGATCTTCTTAAGGAACATTTATGTTCCGTTGTGCCCTGGAACTCAGACTAGAACCCTCACAGGCGGTCGCATATCGACGTGTAGCATATGTTTATAATGTGGAACCGAGAAAGACAAGGGAGACCGAAATGGCCATTTCTGGCTTATTAGCCGCCATCATCCAGTCATACCCAATCCCAAGTGTGGCACACCTGGGATTCGAACCCGCGCGCTTTGGTAATTGAGTCGATCGCTCTACCATTGAGCAACGGGCTTGTTGTCTTGTCAGTTGCGATCGGGAATATGATAATAGTGTGTGGCTCGCCGATCTTCTTAAGGAACATTTATGTTACGTTGTGCCCTGGAACTCAGACTAGAGCCCTCACAGGCGGTCGCATAGCGACGTGTAGCATATGTTGATAATGTGGAACCGACAAAGACAAGGGAGACCGGAATGGCCATTTCTGGCTTATTAGCCGTCATCAGCCAGTCATACCCAATCCCAAGTGTGGCACACCTGGGATTCGAACCCGCGACCTTTGGTAATTGAGTCGATCGCTCTACCATTGAGCCACGGGCTCGTTGCATTGTCGGTTGCGATCGGGAATATGATGATAGTGTGTGGCTCACTGATCTTCTTAAGGAACATTTATGTTCCGTTGTGCCCTGGAACTCAGACTAGAGCCCTCACAGGCGGTCGCATAGCGACGTGCAGCATATGTTGATAATGTGGAACCGACAAAGACAAGGGAGACCGGAATGGCCATTTCTGGCTTATTAGCCGTTATCAGCCAGTCATACCCAATCCCAAGTGTGGCACACGTGGTATTAGAACCTGCGGTCTTTGGTAATTTAGTCGAACGCTCTACCATTGAGCCACGGGCTCGTTGTTTTGTCGGTTGCGATCGGTGAGGTATATACAAGTCAAAAAGTGCATGACACTCACTGGTGTTTGACTTGTATATACCTCACTGCACAAGGTATATGACGTACTGATGATCGGTAAAAACCATGACAAAGCTGTCTTCGTCTTGTCTGTTGCAGTTTAGCAACATACGTGTGCATTATATGTAGCATGTGTCTTATGACACAACATTCATTTATCGCCAGTGGCTAGCTGGTGGGCGGGCGGGCGGACAGAATGGGATCGTGTGTGATCCTTACCACATCAGTGAGTGTTACGCACTTGTTTGACTTGTTTATGTACCTCACTGCACAAGGCATATGACGTACTGATGATCGGTAGCAACCGTGAAACAGCTGTCTGCGTCTTGCCTGTTGCACTCTTAGCCACATACCCGTGCATTATATGAGGTATGTGTCC